>CM042078.1:7196700-7645436 GCA_023509865.1 Trypoxylus dichotomus
TGTCAAGTTTTTTTATTAACATTTCTATATGACCTTTGTTGCCAGTAGCATAATGGTATTTTCTTGGTACAGATTTAATATTGTTACTATTAAAATAGTGACTAATGCTTTCGTTGTATATAACTCAATGAATATATTCAATAAATTAATTAACTTAGATAAAATCTCGTTACATAAATACGCAACTAAAGAAGCTAGCGCCAACTTGAATCTCAATGTCAATTTTTCAGGTGTACCAACATTGCCGGCACCTTTTGTTCATTCTATTTGCTTATTCCTATCTACACTTTATATGAATTTGTTTTAATATAGTAAAAATGTTAAATATATATTTATAGTGTGGTGATTTTCTTCGAAAGTGAAGTGAGATTCCAAATATCAGAACAGAACGTAAATTCGAGGAGTTTTAAATATAGCTTGTTGGCGTTTGAATACTCAAATATATTCAGTAAAAAAAAGCAATTGACTAAAAAACATGTAATACTTACCAAATCCATTAGATATTTTCAGTTGAAATTACTAACGCGGTTGGTAGCATTGTCGTCTTATATTAGTCACGAAACAAGACGAATTTCTTAAAATTCAATTCTGAATCATAAGAGAAGAGCCCTGCGTCACAAATTGCTGCGTCTAGTATCGTAGTAGTCAAGATCATACGGTGGTGGTCAAGATACTTTAAAAGATATAGAAATATAAATGTATATCATTCGTCCGTAACACATCGGTAAGACAGACGTTCTACTAATAACTCGGGGTGTTCAATAATACACAGGACATAGATACAACAAAAATGAGATTTACACGCTAACATGTAGTTCGCAAGCTGCTATACTGAGAGACGTACATTTGATTAACGTTGTTTCACTGGTTGTCCAATGTCATATAGATAGGTTATTTTTAACTACTTGTGACGTTTGGATTTTTGATTGCGTTTACTTATAATACTTCACAAGTAATTTATAAAACGGGTTCTTTTAAACTATAGTATGAATATTAGCGACATCATGTCTGTTTATGGAACAACTTTATGAGAGTGCCATAACATTTTTGAAATATTGCCAGAAGTACGATATCTAATGCGACGCTAAAGTTCTGATTTAAGTCATACATCGTTTTGTTGATAACGTAGAGCTCTTCTGTTATCATTACTAGCATAACTTGCTTTTCAGGGACATGACAAATGTTCAGATAAAGAATAAGCAGCCATTTTCCATCTTTTTTCTTTTTAATATTATATTCTCAATTTTAACATCAATTTATTTGTACATCCCTTTTAAATATATTATAATATCTGCCTCTAAGCACACAATATCAGCGTTTTAACATACAGGGCGTCCCTAAAGTCTGAAATCATTTTGCTGGAGCAAATTCCAAATAAATATTCGCTTATTTGCCTCGGCAAACCATAATAGTTATTTCGAAAGTTGCTCCAAAAAGATTACGGGGTTCTTCAAAGACATAGGTGTGGACTTTTAACGACATAAAATATGAAGAAAAGGACGATTGGCTAGGATCTGCGCAACTTCATCATCGATCATAGCCCTGTGCACACACTCAACTAAGGCTTGTGAAATTAAAAATAAAATTGTTACAAGTAACTTTATTATTAAAAAAAATATATATTCTAGTGAAAAAAAAGTTTTTAAGGAAAAAAAAAACAAGGTGAAATTAAATAAAAAAATCCTTAACTCGTGTAATATTTTAAGAATTATATACAATTCATGATAATATAATAGTGATCATAATTATAATTCAATTACAGCTCTAATTATACTTAGAAATTCTTCATCATTTGTTATACAACACTACATCATTACGATATTGTATTGAGCCTTTTCTCTTTGAATTTTATAAAGATCATCTCTTCTAACAATCGATAAATTTTATATAAACCGCCAAATTTAAAGTTAACTTTCGTGCCATCTAACGGATGAATTTAAAACGAAAAACGTTTTTAGCGCTATCTGTACGAGCGACATAAAGTTTTAACTCTAAATTTGACCGTTTCCAATTTCAATAAACCTTTTCTACGTTAACAAATGATGCCGGTTATCGAGTAATTTAAACTCGACGTACTCCATTTATATTTAGGGGGGGAGGAGGGGAAAAATTGATTAGAATTTGTTAGATCAAGCCTATTACGATCTGGATAAAAAAAAGATTAGCAGTCTTGCGTTGCATTACATTAAATCATCTACACTTCTTTTTACCATACCTTTGACCTCTTCATCCAGTGGAATTTTTGGAGATTGAGATTGGTTTGGTTTATGTCAATTCCTTTGCAAACTCTTCGGTTTCTCGTGAAGTAAATCGTGATCTCATTTTTTCTCTTTAAGAAAAGGTCAAGATTTCATCTCGGAAAGAGGAATGTCTAAACTTTGATGGAAAAAAATGTTTACTAGGGATTTTAAAAGTTTTATTCTTGTAATTGGCAGCCTAAAACACGTGCAATCTCCGGAGATGATCGTCGAAACGTTGTTTTAATGACTTTTTCAATGAAGATCCCGATTTGTCTTCTCCAAACAACCAAGATCCAATCCTAACACTCATACAGCAAGGGTAACTTTACCTTATGGTTACCTTTCCTTTTCCAATCGATAGAATGAAAAACAAAACGAATGTTGTAAGAATGGTAATTATAATTAAGAAAAAGAGAGAGAAAAACGGAAAAACAAAAGAAACATCAGCGCAACCCACTATTTTCTTTACAAACGTCTATTTAAGTATTAATTATAATAGTAAATAGTAATAATAATAATAATAATAGTAACATATGAGGCTCGTTTTAATTCAATAAAAATTATTAAAACATCATCACTTACAAATTATAAATATTCCTATTAAATGAACACTTGAGTGCAAAAAAAAAAGAACAGGCATACCATCGCCATCTTACCCATTTCGCCATTATTAAAGGCATCAAACGGAATCCCAGAAACGAACAAAAGTAAAAGTAAATTCAACGCGGGATTTAAAGGAAACATAAAAAAACAATGAAATTCTTATTAATAAAGATACTAACAAATTCTGAAAACAGAATTAAATAATATATGTATACCGTTGAAAAATGAGGTCATATACTTCTAGTAGTTCTAAAGAAGGAAACAATGTTGGTATGTCGCAGGAAATAACTCTGTTAGATAGCGTCGTTTCTCTGTACCTTTGGGGTTTGATATTGAAACGATTTAAATGTTATTTTGCGAGTTGTTCTTTTAAATGGAACATCTCTGTATATGAGTTTTAGTTTCATGCATATTGTAAGTATTATGCGCCAATTTATCTACGGAAACACCAGCGACATCTACCGAAACTTATATTTACTAGAACTAGTCGTAGCATCATATATTTTAAAATTTACCAGCAACATATACAAATTGCCCCATTTAAAAGATCAATACTCGTACAGGAATTTCAAACTTCCATGGGATGGCATCCAAAAGGTACAACTGGAAAAATAACAGAATCATACGATTATATTTTGAAAACCAGCTAACATAACCATTGAGATCAACAAACGTACCGAGGCTTCTTGATAAAAAAAAGAAAAAAAAAAGATACAGATAAAAAAAAAGAAAAAAGAAAAAAAGAAAATTCCTGCGAATTGAACACGTTCCCTAATTAGAAACAAAAAAAAAATTAACTCACTACATTTGCTTTATTCCTTCATCAAAAGGGACTCGAGGTGGAAGGGTTGAGGGTTGACATATACGACATCATAGTAAAAGCCTCCTTAGATTTAGAATATTGTCACGTATTCAATTGTTTCTATTAGATACACATCGATATTTGATAGGTATATATATATATTTTTTTGGCTACTGGCCATTTTCCTACCACAACGATTAGATTTCTCATCTAAAACACCAATAAACGAAGATATACTAAATTTTGGCTCGTATTTTTTATGTGATATATATTTATACGTAAAAAAATCTGCATCGTATCTCAAAAAGAAAATTGAAACGTTCAGAGAAAACAAAATTGAATTTAAGCCGTAGGCAAGCTTAGTTGCCCGAAAAAACACGTTGGCTGCAACAAGTACACATTTATCATCAAACGTTATTAATGCGTGAGACGAACGAAAAGTTATTGAGTGCATAATTTTTTTCCTTTAGGAGTTACATATACATATAATAAATTCAATTTTGTCTAGACAATCATATTTTTCCATATATCCATATAATTATTATTATAATATTCATTAATTAGTTATGTAAAGTGGTAATTTGCCGTCTGATCTGAGGATCGGACACCGCTTAGCTGTAGGTTAAGCTCTGAGGAACCCCGTTAACAGTCTTTGATTTAAGGACGTCGTTTTCGTAGGACATCACTGTCTCCTTGCCATTCTCAAATATTCTGAAAAAGAAGAAATAATATTACAAATCTCTTTTCGCACAAATTATCCATATAGAAATTACAAATTTAAAACAAATAATACTCATAAAAATAATGAATGATCTCACCAATAACATAAGTAGCTGCTCTAACAGCATTATTTTTTTTTTGAATAATAAGCATGTTAATGCATTTGTTTTAATTTCTTTTATGATGTGCTTATTATAGATGAATACATTTATAATAAATAAAGAAATCTTTGCAAGGTAATCTTGAACAGCCGAAACATTCCAAATACAGAAATTGCTCGACAATTAATTATTTCTGAGTGTTGTGTGCGTAGGACAATTAAAATAATGGAAGAGATCAGTAGACTTCAGTGCCGAAAGCGAAGGCTCAGATCAACGATGAAATGGAACGACCAATACATCCGAGTGATTTCCCTAAGAAATTACAGAAGAGTTCAATTTACAATATCGTCAGCCTGTAAGAGTGTCGCCAATAGAACAGAGACTAAATAATAACCGGTCTGTAGCGGTCGTATAGTAGGTAAGAGAACCACGGTTAAGTTCTATACATAAACGGAAAAGACTAAGCTGAGCAAAAGCTCGCGGAAACTAGAGTGTAAATGATTGGAAAAACGTGTTATGTATGGACGAATCGAAATTCGAATTATTGGAGACAGAATGTTTATACGACTGCATTTGAAAAATAGTCAAGCATGGACGAGAAAACATCATGGTATGGAGTTGCTTTGGACGTGGAAGGATTAGAAAATTAGTTAAAATTAACGAAAGGATGACAAAAGATGTGTATTTTAGAATCCTACAGATGAAATCACGAAAGTTTGTGGTTACATTATTGTTTCATCGATAAAGTGAAGACAAGCGCTATACATAAAAGTCAGAAGCATACTTCATAACCAACTATGATGTAAATACAAAGTTTCGTAGTTTTCAGTGTACAAAACGATGCGGTACCAACTGAATGTGAATTAATCGCGGAGGGGTTCATTTAACACAGCAAAATAACGACCCCAAACACATTGTAAAAGTGGTTAAAGCTTATTTTCGGAACAAATCTTCTAAAGGAATCCTATCCTGAATATAGAGGTCGCCAAACAGCCCCGATCACAACCCCACTGAGCACAAATTAAAAACAAGAAATGCTATTTCATTTTGTCTTTCGAGAGTACCAACTTTTGAATCTGTTTCGCAAACAAATTATAAAATATATAAATATTACGTTTATATATTTTAAGAAGATGTTATACAGTTCCTGTACATTTTATTAGAGCCACCTCATAGATTTAAGCTTTTGTGCGTTTCCAACGCGATAATTTACAAAAATACAAGTATAAAATTCACGAATAGGGTTTACAATACCTATCTAAATACGTTCCCTAAATATCTTTCTAAGAAATTGAGAAAGCGCCACTTAATGACCTCTGAGATTGATAGAAACAAGATTGAAAGACGCAGTAATTCGTAGAATATTATTTAGATCGGTTACTATTGTAGAAACAATATTTATCTATTTATGTAATAACGTTTTTCAGTGTTTACGTGTTTGTGTTGCACTTTAAGTTATTGCTTGTATGCGTTTAATATTTCTTCGTTATGGGTAAAAAAAGGATATACCAAATGAGAAAAAAAACTGCGTATTGAGGTATTGTTGGGTATAGGTGTGTATTTTCAACGCACAATTGTAAAAAAAGAACAACTATTCCGACAAACACTGCAGCGAATTCATCCAACATTTTTTGGAAACGCACGCTGTGCCTCTCTTGTCATTAGGGGCTCGCCTACAAGGTCGAGTGATATTAGCGACTTCACAGAAAAGTCAGCGCACCGTTCTGCGATACCTCCACAGTGTGGGCATGTATAAAAGGGTGGCAAAGAAAAAACCTATCCTTACGGCGTTTTAAAAACGGCGCCGAATAGCTTGGGCAATCGAAATGCGAACGAAGCACGAAGAGTTTCGGCGGTCTGTCATTTTTTCGGACGAAAGCAGACACTGCCAATTCAGTAATGGTGGTCGTACGTGGGTATGGAGACGTTCGTCACAGCAACTGGACGACAAATTTTTGCATCAGACGGTGAAATACGGCGGTGTGAACATCGTGGTGTGGGGCGCGATATGGTATGGTGGAAGATCGCAATTAGTAATCTGCGACGGAAATATAAATGCGGCAAAATATATCCAAATATTAACAGAACCGATATTCGACAACGCTATTTTATCTAAAGAAGACGCCACTTTTATGGAGGATGGAGCACGCTGCCACAAAGCAAGAACAACAACCACATGGAAAGAGGAACAGGGGATTCGGATTTTACCATGGCCAGGCCAATCTCCAGACATGAATCCGATAGAGAATGTTTGGCATATAATCCAGACAAATATGGCGAAACGACCCCGAAAACCCAGCAATAAGGAAGAACTCGTGGCAGCTGTTACAGAAGAGTGGTTAAATATTCCAGAAGACACCATTAATCATTTAATAGATTCTATGCCACGACGACTCGCAGCACTTCACACAAGTAAAGGTGGATCGACAAAATATTAGTCTAATTTAAAAATTTTAAAATATTTTGTATATATAACGAGAATAGTATCTTTTTTCTTAATTAGTAGGTGTCTATTTTATTCTGTCACCCTAGTGTATTTGCCTCAGGTCTGGGTTCATACCTGTTCCATTGCAGTTTCTTAGGTTTAATGTGTATAAAATAGATTAGTATTACTTAATTACTACCATTCTAGTAACGAAATTCACCAAATAACCTAGTTAATTATAAAAAAAAAAAATTAATTATATACAATTCAAAATAAATAAACCACAAGATTTCTAGCTTAAATAATACTTCGATCTCTAGTTGATACCTTGTAGGAATAATTTACAAAGTATTTTCGGATATTTTTTGAATTATTTGGTAATTCGAGATGAATAACGCAACTACCGTCGACGCATATACGCGGTTAAACTTCGTTCAAATAAATTTAGTACAAAATTTTGGCAGAGAAAACGCCGGGTACTGACACACGCGTTCCCATATTACCGTGACTAATGAATAGACGTTGTTATCCGTTGTATTTGGATCGTTTTTCTAACGTGAATGAAAGAGGCGCTGGATTTTGCCAAGGAAGAAATGTCTCAGTTGAAATTCGTTGTCGCTAATCCTAGATTTCGTGCATTTCGGATACTCCACCACGACACTAATTGAGATATCACGTATATTGTACTGAGTATGTTGTTCTATCAAGTCTTCGATTTTCACAATGTCTGTCAATAAAATTCTTGAATCCAGATTTCAAATTGATTGATTACACCAAATCACTTTATCTCCTTTCTTGGCCCAAAACTTAGTCCGGAAAATGGAATTTCATGAAAATATGAGGTTAATGAAATTAAAGTGTCGATGTGAAGGCAATTAATATTGAAAAGTTTACAATGGAAAAAGAATACATCAAAAAAGAACTGGAAGCCAACGTATTTTTTCAGTTTTGCCTTTCTGGAATATATCAGATAGTTATTTGTAAGTTTAATATATTTTTTTCCTACATTTACTCTTTTCATTACAGTAAATGACACATAAAGAAAGTGCAATCCTTGCAGAGCATCAGCTAGAGACGACAGTAGAAGAAATGAGCGGCACTCAGTGTAATATAGGGTACGCATCTTTTGACGATGATGAAGAAATAATGTATTGACTTTTACACGCGTTTATTTGCCATTGCTTTCGAAAATATTCCGAACACCTCTTACTACTTAAAAGTTATCGTACTAACCTCTTAGTGGTGATCTTCTTGCCGTTGACGAAACGTGTCGACGTCGAAGTCCTCTTGATGTTGGCGTTGGCGCCCGCCGCTCCGTTTGCAAACGTCGTATTTAGACTGCTGATGGACGTAAAGTTACCCGGACCCGCTGAAAAGAAGTCGTCCATAATGCTTCCGCCCAGGCTGATGCCGAACGGGCTGAAGATGTGCTGGCTGAGCGCGTTGGACGGATGCGAATTTCTGTTTCGCCGACGGTGACCGCTACCGTGAAAATCTAGGTGGCCAGATGGGAAGAAATAAATCCAAATAAAACAAAAGTGTAAGACGCATTTGGAAAACAAACAAGCAAGAGTGTATCGCGAATTTAAAATCATCCCCAGTAGAATAAAATGGTGGCGTGATCTCATAAAGTTCCTAGTGAAATAAAAAATATGTCTGAACTTAAACCAGGTATTATAACTTAAAGGTTTTGAAAACTACGTGGGCGAATCGAATATGAACCGGACTTTTCTTTTTAATGCCCTCTAAGTGAAGTGAGTGGCGTGACGTTTTGACCGGTTCGGTTCGTCAGAGCAAGAGGTGTACGCGCCTGTTGAGCAACGTAGTTTTATTAAATTTTTGGCGCGGGAGGGCATAAAAGCTATCGAAATTTTGCGTCGGCCAACTGCACTGTTCGCTTTCAACGATCCAAATCTATGACTGGCACAAAAAAATTTTCGATGGCCGAAAGTTAGTGGAAAACGAGAGCCATGCATGCCGACATCAGACGAGCACCAGTGAGACGAATATTCGTGTGATCCCTGAGTTGATTGAAGGTGACCGCCGCCTCACAGTATTGGAAATTGTTGCGCACGTTGGAATATCATATGAGAGTGCCCAATCAATTATTTCAGATGATTTGGGTTATCGGAAAGTGTCGGCAAGATGACTTCCTCAACTCTTGACGGAAGATCAGAAAGCAAACCGTCTTGCCGTGTGTGGAAGATTTTTGGCACGATATCGAACGGAGGAAGATGACTTGTCGAGGCACATTATCACCTGTGATGGGAAGTAACACCGAGGAAAGCTAAGATCTGTCTTTCTGCTGGAAAAGTTCTTGAAACGGTTTTCTGAACTGCGTGATGGAGTGAAACTGGTCTATTTGAAATGTGATTTTGCTCCATGATGCTCGGCCACACACAGCTGCATTCATCCAAAATAAGTCGGAAAAAATTCATTGGGAAACACTGGAATATCCACACTACAGTCCTGATCTGTCACTGTCTGACTACCACATGTTTGGACCACTAAAAGAACTGGGAGGTCACCACTTTGGCGACGACGAAGGTATCGACATGTTCGTGAGCAATTGACTTGATGACGGAATTAAAAAACATCCGATACGATGGGAAAATGTGTGAATAAAAGAGGAGAATATATAGAAAAATAAGGTGTATTATTTTTTTTTTACCGTACCAATAAATTTTTAAAACCAAAGTCCGGTTCATATTTGATACGCCCTGCTGAAAGCTAGATTGAACATCGAGTTTGAATAAATTAAAATATGGTTTACAATACAGTGCAAAAAAATATACTTGATCGAAGCCTATTTTCGAACTGGAGTGCGAATTGATGAAATTTGGGTGTACAGCCAGCGTGCATGTTTGGATGATTCTAGAGAGCACTTCCCAGAATTAGCTCTAATTTCCAAAAAATTGTTATAATTAGCTTTCCATTGTGTTGGTGTATTCCGTGAGACAGGTTCTGTTGGCCGTAAATCACGTAGTGGTAGACCAACTGTTCGTTCCGAAGAAGTTATAAATGATAGAAAATGAACTTTCTCAAAAGATTAGACTTCCTTATGGAATATGTCAGAAAATTGTAAAGTAAAATTTGTGTAAGATGCAAATATGTCAGGCTATTTTGCCGGTAGAAAATTTTCTCTGATAAAGCGTGGTTTCATCTTTCGGGGTACGTCAATTCCCAAAATACTCAGATATGGAGCAGCGAAAATCCTTATATTTTTGTTGAACCATTTCTGCATACTAGAAAACTTGGTATTTGACTAGTAGTTTCAGGCTGTAGAATTGTTGGATCTCTTTTTTTTTAATGTAACAATTTATCCTGGGAGGTATAGAAAAATTCTAAATGAGTTGCAATATAGTTACTTCCAGCAATATGGTGCAACAGCACACCCAACAAGACAATATTTCTTTACTTCGTGAGTTTTACAAAAGGAAGTTGAATTTCCACCACGATCACCTTGTTTGACAATAATGGAGTTTTTCGTGTCTCCTCACCAAAAGAATAGAATATCTAAAACTCCTGGCGCTAATTTGCAAGATCTGTAGCAAAGAATACGCATTACTAACGCCCGTAATGCTGCAAAATATCTTTAACAGCATGAGGAGGTGTATAAACTTCGGAATTGAAAATAATGGTCAACAATTTTAACACTGGCTTTAATTTCGCCTTTTTTTATTAATAAAATCTTGAATACCAGCTGAGCTTCTTATTTTATTGGATCTCTAAACCAAGTGACATATTTATTGATATCGCGATGACACTGCCAAAATAATTTTTAAAAGTTAAGGTTGTATTACGAGTATGATAATATGTTATTAAGTTCATTGTTTATTAAGTTCAGACATATTTTTTTATTTCAATACCATCTTTGATCTAGAAATTTTATATTTTATAATACTACATAATACTACGCCATGGTCGAAAGTAGAAGAATTCAGAAAATATTGTACAATAAGAATTCAATTCAAAACTGCAATTCTTATTATTTTTCTATATCCTTCTAACCGAAATTTGCCGTAAAACACCCTGTATATCGTCCAGACTTCAACGTTTATTACCGCAAAATCAATTTTATTTTCCTAACCTTTATCAACTTACCTCCAAACAAATCGGCGAAAGGCGTTCCACCGAAGAACTCCCTGAAGACCTCTTCCGGATCTCTGAACGTGAAGAATCCGAAGCCCATGTCGAAATCGTCATCATGCCTTCTCGATCTCGGTCCGCCACCGTTGATCAAGCCTTCCTTGCCATACTGGTCGTAGACTTTCCTCTTCTTCTCTGCAATTCGGAGAAAAGGAAAAGGAAACGTCGTCATTAGCGAAAGAAGTACAATTCGTAAGCGATTGGTACGTTTTGCAAGACCAAAACAAAAAATAAAAAGAGGTAAAAGGGAAAGCAGGTATTATTGAGAAGCGTGTCCTTCGTCAGCTGCGACCAATTTCACCTGGAGAAGCGACGAAAGGCCTTTAACGTGCTGCTCTGATCGAAGATTTGCTTCGAGGAGAAAAAAGAGCGGAAAATAGCCAAAAAAAAAACGTCCGCAAAATCCGTTAGGTGTAAGGAGGAAAATCAGTATCAATTTGCCATCAATACGCGAGTTCCCAAAAAAAAAAAGTTAACTCAGCCAGACCACCGTTAAGTCTTCATTACATCAAGAGCAAGTTAGTGTTAATTAGAAAGCACTTGGTTAGAAGAAGAAATTACAATCACATAATTTTCAAGCGGGAATGAGATATTACTAGTTTTCAAGAGTTCCATCCGAAGTTTCTCAAAATCCCTGTGGCTGTTCTTCTGAGTTTCAGAGATTATCGAATTAGACCTCTGCAAAATGCTACGAATAGAGTCCTCTTTGATAAATTACTAATGATTTGTGTCGTTATTGAAACACATTAAAAATTTAAAGAAAAATATTTTTTTATTGAGAGTCACTTTTATGGTCCAATTAGATAGATTTTCGAGTCGCTTTCCTTCAAAGATGATTAAAATCAACAAAAACCTTCATTCATTTCACCGACCTCTCATTCTGTCTTATACGGTAAAGGAAGTGCTTTTGTCTTCAAAAAAATCCCTCTGTCCCTAATTATGGTATACATTTTTCTTTGGAATTTGTCTTAAATTATAGTATACAAAACTTTGAAAACTGCTTTATCTATTTATAAAATTAGTAATTCAATCTGTAACTTAATTTAAACATACATTAATGAAAATTCTACACATTTAAACACAATTCAGCTGTTTCAAAGGCAGCTTGGTTGCACATGATAGCAATAGGTAAACGCTCTTCGCGACGAAGTTTTTCTTTATTCATGTGCTCAATTTTATAGTTCTCGCCTCCTGAGGCCATCATGGTTAACTCCATACACTTTTGTAGTGTTAAGAATACGTTATTTAATTTTCCTTTAGTTAGTGCGTCGAAGGTACTCTCAATACAATGTATTAATTCATCCATAGTTTTTGCCGATGTTTGGTGCAGGTCTGAATAGCATTAAAGAAGCCAAGGTCTAGCACATTCAAATCAGGACTATTCAGTTATCATCTTGGTTTCGGTTCAAGGCTCATTGAATTATGTTTCCAATTATACAGAATACGATTTTAAAACCAAAATTTGCGCAAAATCGCGGAATTCGTTTCTAAAGATTTGGTAATATGTGGAAAGTGCAATGACTAGCGCTATATCCTTCTTAATTCTTAATTTTAGAAGTAAGTATTTCGCCATGACGGAAAGCTTTCCTGCAATCTAGTCATCAAAACCTTCCGTTGCATACGCATTTTGACATATTTCAGATGACTTCAATTTTTCTCAAAAAACGAAAAATTTCGTCGAAATTTTGCCCATCTTGAATTTGGTTCAAGGCTCATCGAATGATGTTTTCAATCATACAGAATACGATTTTAAAACTAAAATTGGCACAAAAGAACTAATCTGGACGGAACTCGTTTCTAAAGATTCGAAAACATCCTTCTTTAATTTCAAAAGTATAGGTATTTCGCTATGACGGATAATTTTAACATTATATTAGGACTTAATACACCATCCATCTCTTGATTCTTCGGCCAGCAATTCTGCATCGTTGTCACTAAAATGCAGTTTGGCAGTGCCTTGTTGGACGTAAATTGTCTTGGCTTTATCCACTTTTGGAAATTTGGATCTAGTAGCTGGTAAAACCTTATCGGTAATCATCTTTTTGCATTCTGCTGCGTTAATAGACTCGATGTTTTTGATTACCATTGTTCCGCTTACTCGCATCTTGCTGTTTCTTTTTGCAAACAGAAGGCCAGAGTCCTATTTTGCCGTTGAAATATTATTTTCTGGCACCGTCATAGCGTGGTCTGGCCACTGCATCCATAAACATAACCTTAATTATGAACCGTTTCCTTTTACAGTGCCTTTCTGCTTCTGCTTCGGCCAGCGTGATGTAGTATGACGTTTTAACTTGCGATTAGTAAAACCGCTTTTCGTCTGTATGTACGTAGTTGTACATATCCTCAGAACATCGATTTGATTTAACCTCCGACAAACAGAGCTCTATCCTCGTTCTTCTGTTCCAGTCCGTTAGTACTGACTTCACTGTTAAGGATATTCTTTTAAAGTGTCGTCCTTCTTTGAAAATGCGAAAAGCGGTCGATTTTTGAATGTTAATTGCAAACGACAAACTCTGAATGGTGCTCCAGCGATTAAGTGGAGGTTCTTGGATTTGTTAATTCCTTTTTTTGAAAGGCACATTGGCACAAATATTTCCTTCGCTGTACTGTTCCTTCGCTCTAATCCAAATACGCGTAACAGTTAGTCGGGAAACATCAAACTTCCTTGCAGCTTGACCAATAACATCTCGCTTCAATTCGCTGTCGGCTTTGTGTTGTAACAAGAACTGTAAAATTCCTTCGCCTTTACGTCTCCTTTGTGCATTTCGCGACAAATATCTCCCATAATTTTGACACAACTGGTATCTAACTGAACTGTTTTTAAACATAGTCGCCTAATACTTTATTAAAAACACCCCACGTAGAAACTCGTTAATTCCCCAAACTTTCCTTAATCCATAGATTTCGGAGAAATGTATACCATACTTTGGGACAGAGGGAGTATTTGATAGTACGGTAGTGGATGTGTGTTTCAGGAAGAAAGCATCTTTTTTGCAGGAGAAAAATACAGACCAATGGAAGGCTTCTGAAGTATGAAGCTGTATAATGCCTGTAGAATAAGTTTGTGGTGACAAGAGCGGAAAACATCGATAAAGGTTTAACTTTAATAAGTTTAACTTGCGAGTTAAGTCAAACTACTTTTCGCCTATATGTATGTAGTCGTAGCTGTCTACTGTTTTATCCCAGCTGTATATGCAAACATTAAAAGGCAACCCACGTACAAAGTAGATACAAAAATCAAAATAATCAATGACTTTGAAAGCGAATCTTTTTCCAGTATCAACCAGAAAAACCTTTAGCAAACTCTAGGAAAATAAGTAACCTTATTACGCATAAATAAGTTCCACATTTCCTAATCCACACGCAACAAAACTAGAATAAGTTAACTAGATAACTAAATCAACTCAATGACGTCACCTTTACGGTATAGCGAACGTAAAAGCGACAATATATTGCGTTGTTAAGACGAGGAAATAAACCTCGCGACAAGCGCAAAAACGAGCCGAAACTAAAACATTTTTGGCACGCGATAGTTACAGGAAAATCGCCAGCGAGAAAGACCCGAAAATTCGCCTAGGTTTTGCGTTCGACGTAGACGATTGTCGTCCGATTCACGCTAAAAATATTTGTGTCGTCTTATTTCGGAGCAAAATACGCGAAGGAAATTAAAAAAAAAATTTGGCCTGGCCAAGATTATCCTCCGTCTATTTGATGGCGAATGTTGTAGAGTTCATTCTCCAATTTCTTTTTCGAAGAAGGTTATTGGTATGTTAATAAAAAGAGAAAAAAAATGTTAAAAGTAATAGTATTAGAACATAGTGTTAGGAACACAGCTTGAATAAGAACAAAAGGGGACGGGGAAGATAGAGTGCAAATATAGTCTGTTCCAAATCAAGAAGAAAGTGAGTTCGATCTTCATGGTCAATTCTTTCTTAAGTTGAAAGTTTTGTAAAGGACGTCCAAAAACAACTGTAGTTAACAAAATATCGCGATTGCAATACGATGGCAGTCTATGAATACATTAATACATGCTCTTGCGTTGAATTAAGAATTTAGCCCCAACTTACAAAAGAGTTCGCATAACATATTTGGGCAATATTTCATCAATTTAATCCTTGTCCTCCAATACAAATAAATGTAAAATAATCATCTGCCAATAAGATACCAGGTGTATGCATAAGTAACACGTAATTTTCAAAGGAAATTATTTCTTGATTCAAAACATTGTCCATCGGCTTCTACATATTTTACTCATCTTTCGGGTAAAAACTGAAGGAAAACCGCTTGCCTATTGCGATTTGGCCTTGGTGGTTTCGGGTTTTCAAAATAAATCCATTTTTCGTTACCCGTCATAATTCAATACAAAAATGATTTCCCTTCGTGACGTTGAAGCAGCATTTCACAGGTAACTTTGCGATTTTCATGCGTTCATTCAATGGTGTGGAATCCATTTACTGAGTTTATTGATCTTCCCCATTGTTCGTAAACGTCTGCTGATTGTTTCTTGTGACACATGTAATGCTTCTGCTAATTGCCGTTGAGTTTGAATTGACTCATCATCCAATAACTCCTGCAATTGCTCGTCTTCGTATTTTTGTGACCTACCAAAGCATTCACTGTCTTTCATATTCATTCGTTTCAAATCTTCTGCATTTGATCATAACTTTTGCAGATGGGCCACGGGTTAACCACTCATTTGATTTGGTTAGATCATCAAGCAATTCGTCCATAGAAATTGAGCCACGAGGCATCTCTTTGCATCGTCTATTTACTTTACCCAGTTTGTGAAGGTATCCATTGAGATGACCTGAGCTCCTATGTGATTTGGCACTTACTGAAAGCTGGAATGGACTCAACTCGTTGACATAGAACCTCTAAGTCAATGATGAAAGTTATTTCATTTGATGTATATGTACTACTAGCCATGAGTGTTTATCCAGCCTAAATCAAGTCAAAACTTTTGCTTAGCATTTATTACTGGCTCACATAATCTTGCCATTCTCTCTAGCAGCTTTGCCAGTGTTAGCGACCCATTTTCCTCTACGTATACTGTGGTTGCGCCCAAAGTACTGTTATCGAATTTGGAACAGAAATAAACGGACCTATCGGTTGAGTTACTCCCACAAAAACTCGATCGGATTGAGATCTGGACTTTGGAACAGCCATTTCATAACAATAATTTTCTCTTCATGACCCAGTTGTTCCAAATACTCACAGCATATATTTACAGTATGTTTTAGATCATTATCGTGCTGGAACACAAAGCTTTCACCGATTAATCGTGTTGCAGATGAGATGGCATTTCTTTTCAAAATCACCCTCTAATCTTCTCTTCAATAGATACCATTTTGATCAAATCGTCCACGTAGGTATCCCCACAATAATCCAAAATCAAGACTGATCCTCCATCCCCTTTAGATTAACGGATAAATGTTCTGCTTGGGCACTTTCTTCCAATCTTCCAACGTCCAGTCTTTGTGTTCTCCCGCCCACGGTCGTCCAGTTTAGCTTGATTTTCTAATAACAACTTCCGATGTAGCAATTCTTCCATACAAATCAGCTTGGACCAGAGACGCCTTTTTACAGTGTAGGCACTAAGAGGTTTTTAGGCGCGAAATATTAATTTCGGCAGCAATTTCTGGCCTTGTTCTTCGTCTATTTCATTTGCTTGTCATAACAATTGCACGATTTTCTGCTGGTGTTGTTATTCTTGGCCGTCAGTGTCGCCACTTCTTTGATAAGTTTTAAGATTATAATCCACGGTTCTAATGTTATGATAGGGATAAAAATAGTTTCTTCGAATAATCTCCAATTATGCATGTGGATAAACACTTATGGTCGATAGTGTATGTAATTTCCAATAATGACGCGAAAATTATCAAAATATCTTTATTTGTATTGGGTATTTTGAATCCATGTATCAATAGTATCTCAACTTAATTTAGTTACAACAATTTAATGTAGCATTAATAACAAATATTTTACTTTTATTTTTGACAATTTTTACGGGTCTCCGAAGCCGATTTAGGTGTGTACAAATGTCCTCAAAAACACGTTTGTCTATTAGCTGCAATTTCTTTATTATATCAGGCAAATTTAGCCACAAGTTACTTCTAGGTTTAATTGCAATATTCAGCGGCAACTCGTTTATTTATAAGTTGGGGGGTAATTGGGTTTTAAATAATTTTGAATTTTATCTTATTTTTAAAACATGAAAAATATACTGGGCGTTTCATTAAGACAAAGTATTGATTGCAAAATGTCTCAACAATTCGATGTTAAATTTTTTTAATTCCACCATTGTTTGGAGGAGAAAATTCAAATTCATTGTTAGGAATCAACCTTTACAATAATTATTTTGAATAAGCATCAAAATCAGGATAAAATCCATAACAAAAATCAATAGCATTTTTGACACGTTCAAATATACTCTCATTTGGAACAGACCATAATTAGATCAATACATCGGAATTAAAACAGAAAAAAAAAATTAGTTCTTAGCAGTCCCAGATAAAGTAGGAGAGCTTTTTCTCTTTTTCAGCATCTCATTTGTGCTTCGATCTCACTTTAAACACGCAAAATTCGATCACTAACACAAGGATGTTGGCAAGTTTGATAAGGGTGGTGTGTATGTTTCGTGTTATTTGAATGTTATTCGATTATTGTGTTTTATTTTTGTTTTAATAAACTGTAATAGGCTCGAATGTAATTAGTTTTATGTTCTACTACCGAAGAAACGATGAAAGGGCGTGTGCGTATCAAAGTAATTCCTGAAGGACCTCGATGATCTATTGTTGGTCGTCCTCTGGTTGAAACGGTTGTCGTAGATTTTTCGTTTGGAATCTAGGTTTTCGTTTTGGGAAAGTCGGAAAGAAAACGTGTTAAAAACATGGTCCGAAATATCACATAGAATCAATTAATATATCATCAAATACCTTATTCTATTTAGATGACTATATACATTAAAGACAAAGGATGGTGAAAAAACAGATGTCCTTCAATTTCAAGATCGTAATACAAAAAGGTGCAGTTTTGTAACTTGAATTTTACTTTACAAATTGAAGCACATCTGTAAGATCCATAACTTAAGTATATCAAGTGTAACCAACAAAATTATATTGCAAAATGATTTAAGTCAGGTTTGCTACGCGATTTGAAACTTTTAAATATTTATGAGACTGTATTAGATAACTGTGATTACATCATACCATATACGAGAAGACAAAGAAAAATTGCTGTGCGTTAAAGGAAGTTCCTGTATGGTTGATGACCAAATTCCGCATTTGGATATGTTAATCTTGCATCATAATTCAACTAGTTACACTTTACATTGTAAAATTAAACGAAAGAATATGGACAAATTCAATATTTTCAAGAGCATAGAAGGGAATCGTCAACTTACCATCGGACAGTACTTCGTAAGCCTCTGATATTTCCTTGAAACGCCTCGTGGCTTCGTCCATGTTGTCTGGATTCTTGTCTGGGTGCCATTTTAGTGCTAACTTGCGGTATCTAGAAATATCGGATGGAATATCGAATTATACACACGATTTCGAATTTTCAACTTGTTTACTCGTTGTGTTAAGTTTAAATTTCAAAACGATGTAGGATTTTCGATAAGACTAAGTAGTAAGAGGATCCACAGGTATCGCAATAAATCGACACCATACAAATTAATAATTTCTTCGGGACGCTGCGTCCAACGAGAATCCATATAGATTATTAATCTGTGTGAAGTGTAGTTTACTGCGATACCTGTCAATCATATAACTATACAGTCTTTGCAATCATTGTGAATAAGAGAATTCCTCGATAAAGCTTAATCTCCATGAGAATGGAATTCAGCTGCATACGTTGATAGATAATAGCGAATTTGTTAAAGATATTTGTTGCTTGTGTTCTATTACGTGTTATAACTAGAAACCGGATTATACGTAAATCATGCAAATATTTTATTTAAAAAAATATCCATAGAAATGCCTAAATATGCATATTTTTTAAATAAAATACACTACTGTGCAAAAGAAAGAGGTACATAGATATATTTTCAAAAGTTGATGTAATGGTCAGAGTTTCGGAAATATTTGTATTGATAGGCAATCAAATTTATGGTTGGGTCTGCTTGTCTGCGTTTATTGTTCATTGTAGTTTCCGAGTGCCAAGAGTTTACGTGTAAATTATTACGAGTTTTAGGTTATATTCCTAACAGAAAAAATAATAATGTAGAAGCGAGTGAAAATTGCTATTGCAAGTTGTGTTACATTTGGAAAAAACTGCTTGAAATATCGGCCCAAATATGCTAAAGACCATCAAAATTGCACAGATGATGAGCGGAGACAAGTATTATGGATCGACGAGTCTAAATTTCAATTACTTGGATCGAAAAGGCACCAGTATGTTCGACAACGTGTTGGAGAAGCTCTTGCAGAACCATGTTTACAAGCTACTATCAAACATAGGGGTGGCAATATCCAGATTTGGGGCTGTATTTCATTGCAAGGAGTTGGCGACATTATCAAAATTGAAGGGAAGCTTATAGTGGAGAAATGTCGAACAATATTGGAGCAACATGTTATACCTTCTGGGCATTGTCTAATTGGTAATAATTTTCTCCTGCAGCAAGATGACGATCCCAAACACACTTCACGATTGGTCAAAAACTATTTAAGTCAGTTACAAGGGGATGGAGTAGTTCGCACTATAGTCCCGGATTTAAATATTATCGAACATGTTTGGGATTATCTTGACCGTAAAAAGATTGAAAGGGCATCAAAGACTTTACGACGATTACATCAGAACATTGCATGATAGTCTCCAGGCTCATGTAATGGACACTATCAAAAATAAGAATAGCCATACGGAATATTAAAAACCTAAAACTTCGGAAGATATTCAGTATACTGTTTACTGAGCAAAGTAAAGATTTATCGGACAATATAGCCACTTACATTACGGTAACACATTTTCTCTTAAATTTCCTTTCTATAAAATTTATCTAAATGCCTCTTTTTTGTTGCACAGTAGTGTATACGCACTTTGCATATAATCGGCTCCCACGTTTAATTACAACTAAGTTGAAAATTTGTAAATATCATATTTGAAACTGAAATAATGTAGCTACATATAGAGTGCTCTGTATGAGATTTATTGAGTAACGCATATGTTAATTTAATAACTGGCATAAGAACTGTAACATCAACATGACAAAAAGCTTGTAAGTGCTTGCCACCTTTGCCAGTCAAAAAGTTGTAAATGCAATACACCAGGGTGTAAGACACTACTTGTTACAAGCATTCATCTAAAGTTTGCTGTGAGTGCACCACTAAATTTTATTTTATTTATCTAGTTTTATTAATAGTAATAGTCGTTCACTATATTAATTTCAGTTAATATTCTCAGCTTATCAGGATCATCATTGCACTCAATGCAATCAAGCAAGTCGTTGGTGGATAGGGTGAAGAACAAGAGGCCCAACTTTGAAGCCTTTGGAATCCCTGACGTTGCAATATGTATCTATGAAGAAAGGCACCATAGCAGACATAATGTAATCTTTGTTGAAGATAAGATGAAATAGGATGTTTAAATTAACTACTAAAAGCGAAAATATTCAATTTCGCAAATAAAATTGCATGGTTAACTAAAATATTACTAAATTGAAGCGAAAGTAATCGTATTATAGCATATTAACTTCAAGGTACAGTTTATACGGTATTTGATTAATCCGGAAGTAGTAATATATTTCATACGGATAGAAACATAAAAAAATCGAATACATAATACTACTCTTAATATACGAGGGTACATCTCTATGCTATAGCCCTGACCTTCTTCAGTAAAACATTATACTTTTTTTATTTTTCGACATAGTCTCCCTCTATACTAATGTATTTGATCCATCGGTGCTCCAACACCTCAATAGCCTCCTGGAAAAATTTTTATCCGACCTCTGCAAACCACTTCTCTATAGCTTATATCATTTCATAATTACTGGAATGGTTTGTCCCAAATATATTTTTTTTAATTTGGGGAATAGCCTGTAATCACCAGGAGCCAGATCCGACGAATATGGTGGGTGCTCCAGTAATTCAAAGCCTGCTCAGCCAAAGCAATACCAGATATGCATGGCTGGGAGCATTACCCTGATGGAACAGCATACCGTGCCTTAACTTTCATCGGCGTTTCTCTTTAATAGCGTCTCGCGTAGTAGGTCCCTGTCCTTTTTGCAAATAGTCAGTCAGGATGATTCCTTGAGCTTACCAAAACACAGATAGCAAAGCCTTTCCAGCTTCCTTAAATTTGCGTGGAGGAGGAGAACCGTAATATTTCCACTCTCTACTTTACAATTTGGTCTCGGGATCATAGTGGTGCACCCATTGTCGCATACCGACTAAGAAAGTTCTCTTTGTTTGCGTGGTATCTTTCCAAAAGACGCTTACAAATTAACACGCGATCTCTTTTTTGATCAATGGTTAACATTCGGGGCACCCGTCTTGAACTTATATCTTTCATTTCTAATTCTTTACTGAATATGTTGTGCACACCAAGATATGATAAGCCAGTATCTTCCACAATGTCCCTGATGCGTATTCGTCGGTAATGCAGTACGATGTCGTGTACCTTTTTAATGTTTTTGTCTGTTATTACTGTTATGGGAGAACCACCAGCATGTTGGTTTTCACATGATATTCTTCCGCATTTAGAATCTCGATACCATCGTTTGAATATATCATAAGAAACTGCAGACTCACCAATAGTTGCTATAATGTCTCTATGAATTTGAGTTGACCTCACGCTCTTTTTCTGGAGATATTTTATTTCGGCTCCATTTTTATGAACAATTACGACAAACAATTTAAGAATTAGCAACACTTTGAGATACAAACTTGATATTATGTAGATATGATCTAAAAATGTCAGTTAACTGATTGACATTAATCAAACAACCAAATAAAAGTAGGTGAACGGTGGGGCATGAGGATCCGCCCTCGTAATTTGATTTATATTTTTTTTAAGTAAGATTAATAATTCATATTAAATCCTCAGTGACTGTCGAAATATTTACTTCCATCTATTCGTATTTCAATTGTTCTGCTGATTATTCAGAAACTAAATATTTAATCTCTAAACATCCAGAGACAGACAATTTCTAAGAAATCCAATGGCATGATCAGGCAAACCTTAGAACATCATCGCGATCCCCAGGTTGAGAAACGATACTTTACAAGAACAACCATTACAACAGTAACAGTTCAGTACAATTGCACTCATACTTAAACAAATTCTAACGTAAGTACATAAACTGCTCATTTTATAGAAGCTTTTCCATTGAAGCACTAAACCTTTTACAAACACTTCATCGGAAAAAACAACTTCAATCTGCTCCCGTAACGGTGGCGTCTACATTTTTTTTTTACAGGAATTCGGCCATTCACGATCTGATAGGAAAAATTCACATACACACACAGACGTTACCAAAAATAAAAAGTGACTCGTTAAAGTAAACCTTTCTGTTTTATATGCACGAACCGAAGGCAATTTTAACGTATCGGATTATACGTTTCGCTAATGTACGATATACTTCTGTTCCTCGATTCGCAATGAGTAAGAAAAATACCGCGGTAGCGACGGTTGTTTTTCCCGAAAGATCAATATTTGGTGAATACGCTAAAATAGTTAAATTTAGAATATAGGTGGAACAGATAAAGGAGAGTGTCCTACTTTTTTCCCCCTTCATTAAATTAGGCTGATTGTGAGCGTGAGGAAAATAAATTAGAATATTTTGCACGCGTAACTTTAAACTATTTGAGTCATGTATTACCTAGTTCCAGTGACAAATATACCTTCGTACGCAGAATGTTGCGAAACTTTTGATGACATACAAATTCGACAATTCTGTGTAAATAAATAAAATACCTTTTTCACAAATAAAAATGGAAGTCATAATTTCTCTCAATGATGCATGAGTAATATTCAAATCCTATAGATTATTGGGAATTCGTTATTAATATTACCTAAAGCGAAATGAGATCATGAAGCCATATATTGTAAGCTAAACGATTTGAATGCAATAATAATAATAATAGAATTTATTGTCCAACAGAATACCAATTACAGGACAAAAAATAATACAAAGCCATACACAGATTGTGAAAAGAAAACTTAGAAACTAAAGACCTAAGAATAACTAGCGTAAAGAGTTACTATGAATAAAGAAAGCGCTTACAAATTATGGTAAACAAAATGAAATTAATGAAAATTTATCTAGATTCGAAAAAATATCATAATATTTATTTGCTAAGCTACACGTATTATATATGGGGATATTATGCAAAATATTAGTTTTCGGAATAGGTACTGCAAAGGTAAAACTGAATCTAGACGAAAAACGAGGTACATGAAAGTGCAACTTAAATAACAAATCGCTGCAATCAACCAATCCATTTATTAATTTCTTTAAGGGAACGCATGCCATAACGCTCCAGCAAAGAATGGTAATCAATTCCTCTAGGAGGGTATTGACCACCAAGTTTGTACGAAACAAATTTAAGAAAACGATGTTGTACTCGTTCCAATGTAAGCCGGTAGCAGCTATAAGGGGACCAAATAATAGAAGCGTATTCCAGACAACTCACTACAAAGGCAAAACACCAAGACTTCAACATATTTGCCACTAAATTGCCGGGTGTTCTGTCGTACCACGACGTTCAATATGCTGAACAAAGCTTAAACGGCTATCAAAAATAACTCCAAGATCTTTAAATGATGATAAACCGTAAGCGTAATCTCCCCTTTAATTGTATAGATCGAATTTAAGGGATGCATTTTGCGCGTGTAGGTGATGTGACGGCATTTGTTTATATTAAGCTTGAATCTAGTGGTTGTGCACCAGGCGGTTATGAAGTCAACGTTTTTCTGAAGTAGTGCAACATCTTCTTGGTAAAACCGGGCAGGAAAGGCCAACCAACAGATCATTAATAAATAATAGAAACAATAGGGGCCCTAAGTTGGAAGCCTGTGGCACACCAGAAGTAGATACAAATTCTTGCGACCGATAGCCATACGTAGTTAATACGCTGCGATAAATAGGAACTCATAAGCTTAAGAAACGAAAGTTAAGTTTTACTTATTGGTGTCAGCTATTCTGCTTTAACTTGAAAAAGCTTATGTCTGCCCTTACTAGCAATAACTTTATGACTAATATTCTTATATATTATTGGTTATGTTCCATTTGCGACAACCTTCGCCCATCTTTTGAGCAATAAACGGATTTCTCGGGTGAAGAGTTCTATTTCTTTCGAGGCGATCTAGTCATCGACCCATTTGTGCATGCTGTCATATGAGGTCAAGTGCTCTCTAATAAGCGCCGATTGCAACGACCGGAACAAATGATAGTCTAAAGGGGCAATGTCTGATGAATACGGCGGATGGGGTAGGACCACCCATTTCACCCCTTCCACGTATGTCCGACGGGTTGATCAACATGTGGTCTAGCGTTGTCGTGCTGCAAAATCAGCTTCTCGTGTCTATTACGTTGGGAATTGATTGTTTCAGCATCTCCCACCAGATACAGAATATGGTGTTTGACCCGTGAATATTGCGCTTTGGCGTTAAAGGACTTGGTTCACTTAGGTTCAGGATTGTCGTAGTGAATTCTTTTTTCATCGCCAGTGATGATCCTATAACAAAAACTCTTTCTTACTTATAGTTGAAGCAACATTTTGCACGTGACCAATCGCCCTTCAACGTCCCTTTCCTTCAACTCGTGTGGAACCCAATTTCTTGCCTTCTGAATCATTCCCAGCGCATGTAGACGTTTTCCGACGGTGGATCAATCAACATTCAATGCTGCAGAAAATTCTTCAAATGTCTGACATGGATCAATATCGAAGAATTCCTCAAGGAATTCCTCATTTTGGAACTTTTTATGAGACACCATCGTGTTCGTTGTCTTTGACATCGAAATCACCACTTTTGAAGCGTTGAAACCAATATCTGCAAGTTGGCTCCGATGGAGCACTTTTCTTCAAAAGATAGTAGGGGAGAAGAACTTCCCGCAAATGCTGCTTTTTTTGGAACAAATTCAGACATTTTCGGTGCGATATGAATACTTGTTGTTTGGACTCCAAACAAAAGTCTTAAACTGCCTTTAAGAGCTACATACAACTTTTAAATTCATGTATCGAAAGGTTAGAAAAGATGCAAGCGATACTATTAATGCCATCGCATCTTATTCCCATATCCAATATATATTCATAACAATAAGACTTATTTATAACACAAAAGCCTGTATTTCCTGTATTTAATTTTATGATGGAAATAAAGCAATAATGCGTTAATAATAGGGAATTGGGGATGAATGCGTTATGAAATAGAATTTAGAAGGGGTACCGAAACAACCACCTGCCTTATGACTGTACATTCAATATGCATCAAGTATATTGCCGAGATAGTGGGGACATTTGCGATTGAGTTAGGAAGACCCTATTTTATGTTGTTAGTTTATTTATCAAAGATAAGCCAAAATGAAGGGAATTGGATATTGAAACGAGCGCCAGAATATGCGTTTAACACGACAGAAATGTTTCAAATACAGAAATTGTTCATCGGAAAATTTAAAATCATACTTACTATTAACGGAATTATCGGATTATAACTGATAATTGAAATATTAAGGTTTTAATTGATCAAAATGGTGAGTAATCGTACTAAAATTTTATCGAAATATATGTAAAATTAAAACATTTAAGGGAAGCATTCAGTTTCTGCAATTAAATTAAACATTTCCTCGAATGATCTAGATAATACAAGCAAAAATAAAACATTAAGCTCATAAGTGATAAAAAAGGAAGTGAAACGGCAAAATTTTCAACAATAATCAATTTAGTCATAACCATAAATTAGTTTTTTGTATATCTATATAAAACTAGAACAATCCTAAAGAAAGGAAAATACTATGGGTTATTATAAAAATTAAGAAACCGTACTTTTTTGAGACGAACTGTTTATTGCGACAAAGATAGGATGAAAATCGAAAGATGTCACTTACGCCTTCTTGATTTCAGCTGTTGATGCGCCGCGTGGAACTTCGAGGACCCTGTAATAGTCCACCATCACGGCGCTACTGCTATCCTTGCGCCCCAGTGTTAAAGCACCAAATTACTGCAAGAGAAAGAGAACTACATTAAATAATAAAATAACAATATATGTCTTCTTGGTATGCGAATTATTACAAAAGTACTGTAATCATGTAGTAAAGAAGGATAAAAGAAATGGTACACGTCATTTAATGCGGGCAAGGAGAAAGAATATTTACTAACGCAGTATTTCTCAATCACAACAACTTCAATTTTCCGCAGTATTTTGAGAAAAAAGTTAAATATATCAACATTTTTAGTAGCGGACAAAATAATAGCACAATTGAAGAATTTATATATTGATGTATGTAGTCCAAAAACGATTATGTTTGGAGTCGTTGTTGTGCATTAAAAGCCACATCAATAGCATATCTTCTTCTGCATGGAGCAATAGAACCTGCTCCATCATATGAACAAGTTCATCTTTGATTAAAATGTCTCTTATCCAATATGTGGACACTGGGCCGTGATAAGAAAAACACTTCCGAATCATAATTTTTGTACCTGCGTGTTTAGCAGCTTTTAAAGTATGCTGTGGATGATGATCTGTGTTGGTGACACGGATACACTCATGCATATCGTACTATCAAATTATTCTGACGAACTGTTGTTTCACGAGCTTCTCTTGTTTTTCGATGTCGTACAGCATTTCTAATCATTTTCGCCGAAAAGTGTAATAACTATTCCCCCTCTTCTTAATTTTAAAATCAACAGTCGCGTTTCTTCAGTACAGTGTTCCTTTTGGTCTATTTTATTTATTTAAAACAAGTGCACTTAAACACCATTGAATACTAACGAATGATGAATAAAATTTTCATCTTAAATTTTATTCTACATTCGTCATCCCTTTAAACCATATAAGATGATGACCAGATGTGAACACTGCTATTATTTTGTCCAGGTACAATACATGCTGTAAGCATAAAATGAGGGACTTCCCCAATAGTTTTACAAAAGGGTCTTGTTATCGTTCTTATGCAGTTTTATTAACTCAATACCCTCATGTGTAAACGACACCACTAGTTTCCTACTGATATTATTTTGTTCGTTGCTCCATACTTTTTCAGTAGATAAACATGTTTTGTATTAAATGCTTTATTAGTAATGAAATGAACGATTACATGTTTTTGAAATAGATATTCGAAAAGGTACTTCCAAATTTACAATCTCCCTGCGTTAATATTCGATAAAGCTCTGTATCATTTCATACTTCTAAAAAAAGTACCTACAGAATCTTGGTCCAAGCAAAAAATACTCCAATATTTATAAAGGCGAAGAGCAAACGCAAGGTGTAGGATAAAATGGGGATTAATTAGAAATGATATGAAGGGCTAATATGTGTAAACTAGTAACCGTTACAAAGATCCAATTAAAAAGTTCTAGTATCTGGACACATTTGAACTACACTAGGGTGACAGAATAAAATAGACACCTACTAATTAAAAAAAAGATTCTATTCTCGTTATATACACAAAATATTTTAAAATTTTTAAATTAGACTAATATTTTGTCGATCCACCTTTACTTGCGTGAAGTGCTGCGAGTCATCGTGGCATAGAATCTATTAAATGATTAATGGTGTCTTCTGGAATATTTAACCACTCTTCTGTAACAGCTGCCACAAGTTCTTCCTTATTGCTGGGTTTTCGGGGTCGTTTCGCCGTATTTGTCTGGATTATGTGCCAAACATTCTCTATCGGATTCATGTCTGGTGATTGGCCTGGCCATGGTAAAATCCGAACCCCTTGTTCCTCTTTCCATGCGGTTGTTGTTCTTGCTTCGTGGCAGGGTGTTCTCCATAAAAGTTGCGTCTTCTTTAGATAAAATGGCGTTGTCGAATATCGGTAGTAATCCTTCTGTTAATATTTGGATATATTTTGCCGCATTTATATTTTCGTCGCAGATTACTAATTGCGATTTTCCACCATACCATATCGCGCCCCACATCATGATGTTCACACCGCCGTATTTCACCGTCTGATGCAAAAATTTGTCGTCCAGTTGCTGTGACGAACGTCTCCATACCCATGTACGACCACTATCACTGAATTGGCAGTATCTGCTTTCGTCTGAAAAAATGACAGACCGCCAAAACTCTTCGGGCTTCGTTCGCATTTCGATTGCCCAAGCCATTCGGCGCCGTTTTTGAAACGCCGTAAGGAGAGGTTTTTTCTTTGCCACCCTTTTATACATGCCCACACTGTGAAGGTATCACAGAACGGTGCGCTGACTTTTCTGTGAAGTTGCCGCAAGCTCAGCTGTACTTTTTCGCGGTTCTCTTAACACTTCGCGCACAAGCACCCTTTTACTTCTTTCAGAAGGTCCGGCACGACCTGGTCTCGGCTCCACTGTTGTTTTTTCCCTGCGTTTAAATTGTGTAATCACACGGTTAACTGTGGACAACGGAATATTTAAAAATTTACTTATTTCACCTTGCGAAGCGCCGCGTTCACTCTGGCCAACGATGCGATCCCGGGTGAAGTCGCTAATATCACTCGAACCTTGTAAGCGAGGCATAGTTGTAACGATACTAAACTATGACGAATTCCTTCGGATACATCTACCCCTACACTAATGACAAGTGAAAGTTCTTAATTCGTTCTTAGAATTTAGCTGTTTACATTTTTATACATATTTATATTTTCTGTCACCATAGTGTACTTGACACCTTTAAATTGTCATACTGATAATCATTTAATTCTGCATACAATAATATTAACTGATAAATTTTAATTCTAACTGATAAAACAAATAGAGAAAGCATTAATATGCCATACATATCAAACATCTCTTCTCATCATCTTACTGACAAGAAAAAATATCTTCCCCCACTACCCCAACAACTAATTTAAAGAAAAATGGATAAAAAAAACATTCAAAATATCGCTACATTTACCAGAACGTCTCGAGGCATCTTCGAACATCCATTTATCAAGGCACAGCTTTGCCACTAAACTGGCAGTTATAATTTTGGAACTTGTCTAAGTGACAAATGCGGATAACCACTGATTAGTACTATCATCGCCTACTATCTGGTTTGCCTTATCTCAAATATATTTGTAGTCAACACGTGTATATTAAAGATAACATAAGGTTTTTTATCGCTATCTTTTTTTTGTTTGGGATTCTATTGTCAGCAAATAAAGTTATGTCAATTTTGGTGGATGTTATAGTTACGCAACTTTGTGCAATATATTTTCGTCGTTTTGGGGTTGGATTTTTGACCGAATTGACTCCAGAAACTTCTAGAGATTGGAGTTATATAGTTTGGAATTTAGGTTGTTTATAGTGTGCAATAGCAAAATCAAATGAATTCATCTTTTCTTTATTGAATGATGTTCAATTTGCTGAAGTCAGTTGCATTTTTTTATTGAAAAATAGACCTCCGTCAATAGGTTTTGGCAATAAGTTCATTAATAAAAGATTACAAAGCTGCTAAACTGATTACTGCTACAAATCACATGAATTGGAACGCAGACTAGGAAAATTAATATTATTAGCAAGAAAATTTTGGGGACGGAAATGTGATAATTAAATCGAATTAGCTAAACCATTCGGTTCTTGTCACAATATTATGATTAGATACTCGTTCCAAGCAAATTTTGCACTTAGATGGGAAACTAATTTTTCTCGTGTTATTTCACGAAGTACTTGTTTTCTTTCTCGCCGTTATTAAATTAGCGACAAGCACAACAGAAAGATGTTTATTTTAATTTCCGAACACACTGAATGCGTTATCTTCACTGTGCGATGGTCGAAGATAGCCGATTATAGGTTTGTAATGGCTAATTCCTATTCATGTGTCGCCTGTAATTAAATAATAAAATAATTCCAGAACATATGTAACGCAACAAATAAGAGCTGCGAAATCGTATCGGGAAATCAGTGTTATAGACATTTTAAAATTATAGTGTTCTGGTTAACTTTTTCGAGTTGATTTTCTGGCGTAGAATATAACAGTAAAAAATTTGAATAAGAGATATCTTTAACACTAAAATTTTTGCTTCAAAATTTATAAAAGTTATTAACTAAACACATATCAGCGTAAATTATTTATTAATAATTAACACCAACAATTCAGGAAGGTTTTCATGCCAAGAAACTCGTTGCTTGGTGCAGTTTCACAGTTAATTTCATCATTCGTTTGTATTTGTTCGCCCGATCTAAACCTAGCGGATGTTTGGCTTTGGGCTTTACTTAAAAAAAAATATTAAGTGGTTAGAATATGACCTAATACGCTGAAAGAATTAGAGAAAAAGACAGTATTAGGGCACAAATCGCTGCAATTCAACTTCAATATTGTAGAATGAAGTGTATAAGCTTGACGCTTTTCAAATGAAAACAATATCAAAAATAATTTAGATAATAACAAACTCTGATTATGTGTCTAGACCACTTGTTCTAAAAAGGATTCTATTGTCAATGTTGTAGCATAAACTGGAACATTTTCAGCCATCATTCCCACTGTTTTCTGCTTACATTTTTGTTTCTATTTAGCCCATTACTTATAACTGTATATTCTAATAAAATAAGTATAATCTATCCAACAAAATAAACAAAACTTGTCATTTTAAACAAAATGACAAAACAACAAAAGTAGCATAGCATAGATAAAATCAAGTAAAGGTAAATTTTGTTTTAACAATAATAACTTGCCAACGTTATCTTATTTAAGGCTATTGCGTTGAGGAATATACGAGGGCGACTTGAAATGTTTCCGGAATCGGCAAGATATGAAGCACGGAGGTTGAAGTGGATTCATTGGTCGGCAATCTTTTTTATGGTAACTGTCAAAATTTCAGGCGTCTACTCTAAATAGTTGTTGTTTAAGAGTGTGTTTTATGTACCAAGTCAGGCGATTTCAGAAAAATGGATAAAATCGAATTTCGTGCAGTGATAAAACAGTTCCGGGTGTTTGGAAAACGGTCACGGAAAGTGGAAATATTTTGCTAGAGGTTCATGGCGGATGTACACCATCACTTTCGACCATCAGCTGGGTGAGCGAGTTCAAACGTGGCCGCACAAGCGACGAACCACGCAGTGGACGCCCAAAACCCGCTACCAACGATGAAATGGTCGACAAGATTCATGATGTCGTGTTAGTCGATCGCTGATTGAAGCTTTGAAGCTGAAAGCGATAGCAGAGACAACAGGCATCTCAGAAGAACATATTGGCTATATCCTACACGAAATTTTAGGTATGAGAAAGCTTTCGGCGCGATGGGTACCGCGTTTGCTCACACCGGAGCAAAAACGAAATTGGGTGACCGATTCGGAGAAGTGTTTGGCCACGATCCAACGCAATCCAAGGGATTTCTTCATGCGTTCCCTAACCGTGGGTGAGACTTGGAATAGTCGAAGCAATGGACGTTTACTTGCGAAAAACATTTTTAACAACTTCCATTTAAAAGTCACAATTACTATAAGTAGATTTTGTAAAACTTAAGAAGACGTGGTTCGCTACCCTCCTCCTTCGGATCTAGTGTATTAAAGTCAAACTTAGTATAGAGTGAACTCTTAAACAATCAAGCAAATGCCAACTCAAAAATTTGTTTAACCAAATTAAAAAAGATTCGTAATATCGGTGTAAAAAATCTGTAAAGAAAAGAAACAACTACGTCAGCAACGTGTTAAATCTCAGGTGTTTCTAAAACCGCATAACCGTAATATCAGAGCGACAAAAAACTTTCTATAAATAGCTCCTAACAGTGATAACAACGTTTTAACGCATTTAACGTACTGGTTACGATATATTAGTAATAACCTGACGTGTCTGTAACGCACATACTAATATTAAATGACTAAACACGTTATTGCATTATGTTATGAATAAATCGATGAAGGCCGTTTTCGTTACGTGAAACATAAATAAATTGTAGATTTCCTGTTAAATTAATATTTATAAGCGAGTGATTTTCCTTGTAAGGTATAGACAGAATTAAATCAGTGTAAATCGGTATTATCTTGTTATCTAAGAATAGTGAATCATATGATTGTCAATGCAGTTCGTAATTTAAATTGTAAGTGTACAATATGTTCTTGATAAGTTTCAATCTTCATTTTTATCTCCTCTTGAGGCTGGTTAAGTAAATACAATTACTGAGTGTCATTGACATTTCCATTTGAATTAATATTCAATAATATTTACGGAAAATGCAGTATCCCTAAGGGATACAGGGTATTCAGGCAGATTATTGCTATATCTCATACTTCAAAAGTATGAATACCAGTTCTATGACAAGTTATACAGAGTTCTATGACAACTTATAAAAACAGAAAGTTCTGAGTCCACTGAAGCCGGCTGGTAAGTGTAAGGTTAAAATTTGGTTAATTATGTACATCTGACTATCTATCAAGAGAAATACAAACGGAGTTGTCTGATAGACTTTTTTTCATTTAAAAGAATTGTTGTTAAAGGAAACTTAGGAGGTGGAACATACATATCCTGACATCAGGTTCTCAATTGGTTTTCGAACCAATCTGTGTTGAATTGACCAAAGAATGTAATTAAAAATAAAAATGCCTTAGTTATTTGCTTGTCGAGTTCTTGTGTTTTTATGGCCTGGTGTCTTTTAACAACAATTATGGCAACTAACACGAAAATCAAAATTTCTATTGATACTCAAACTTGTTGTGCTTTATTATATACACCATGTATATGCATAAGTTTTTTCCGGGTTTCTTGCTAAAAAGAAACACGCAATTTTTAAAGGAAATTAATTTTATCTTTGTTCAAAATATTGGCCAAGTAATTTATGGATAGCATGCCAGAAAAACTGCGTGCCTTTCGCGACGAACTATTTTCCAACTTCCTCGAAATTGCTGAAGTGTTGCTCTGCGAACGCGTGCCACTTTGATGCGAAGAGGTGATAGTCAGATGGCGCCAGATCTGGGGAGTACGGCGGGTGTGGAAGGATGTTCCACCCAAGCGATTTCAAGGTGTCTCATTGGTTTTATTGTGTGAGACGGCGCATTGTCGTGTAACACAATCACTTTGCCATGTCTTCTGACCTATTCCAGTTGTCTTTCGATTAATTCATGGTTGTGTATTAACGGTATCCCCGGGCTTCAAGAGTTCATAATACACAATACCACTGTGGTTCCACTAAGCACAGAGCATGCTCCTTTTGTCGAAGCGATTTGGCCTTGGTGTTGAAGGATCTGCTTCGCCAAATGAAAGCCACGATTTTTTCCACTTCGGGTTTTCTAAATAAATCCATTTTTAGTCACCCGTCACAATTCGATACAAAAATGATTTCCTCTGGTGACGTTGAAACACCATTTCACAGGTGACTTGGGATTTTCTATTTAACGTTCATTCAAATCGTGTGGGACCCATTTACAGTATTTATTCATCTTCCCCATTGCCGGTAAACGTCTGCTGATTGTTTCTCGTGACACTTGCAATGCTTCTGCTAATCACCGTTGAGTTTGAGTTGGGTCAACACCCAATAACTCCTGCAATTGCTCGTCTTCGCATTCTTGTGGTCAAACCAAAGCGCTCACTGTCTTTCACATTGAAATCACCATTTTCAAATTGTCGAAGCCATGTTTCACATGTTCTAATCGATGGAGCGTCTTCACCATATGTTTCTACTAGCAAACGATGAATTTCAACAACCTTTTTCTTCAGATTAAGGAAGAGAAGTAATGCATGCAGCAAGTATTCTTTTTCAGGTACGAAACCGGAAGAAACTTATGCATACGCCTGATATAGCTATAGTTTCTTTACTTCCTTTTCCTTATTTTTACCGATTGGGGTTCATTTAAATTTTCACTTTCTCTATGACCATTATTTGACTGGTTTTTATTTTTACATGTTTTCTAATTATTTATAAGTCAGCTAAGCAACTCTTGCAAATCTTTATCGTATTTTTTAAATATTTTCATGAAAATTAAAACGAAGCATTTTTGTAACATAAATGACAAAATCCTTAAATTGGGCATACTGTAACACAATTACATTCATCAATATGTTACCATTAAAACAAAATTTTATTGTAATGTTTTAATAAAATTTGTTGAAAAGATTTTGTTTTAATAATAACATAACCTTTAACATTAAAAAAATTGAAATACCAACTTAAATATTATTAAATTACTTCGCTTACAATTATTACCAATATCGAAGCAGTCACACCACAACTTTATTTACAAATACATCTGTCTTTATCTGACACGATTACAAATTCAATACGAATACAATTAGGTAAACGTAACAGAATGAAGTATAGCGATCAAAAAGGATATCGAAGCACCCAAACACATCAGCGCAATGAATGGCGAAAATTCCAGATACATGCCTTATTTATTAACCCAGAAATGGTCCACCAATACCGGGGACTGCCGCTGAATAGCGACAGCCCTGTGCTCCTGCCGTACGTAGCGATTGCCTGGCAACGAGGTAGCTCGCTTCTTTCCTAGGAGCCCTGACTGCGTACGATCAATATCGAATTCTAGAATCGTCCCGATGTTTCTCGATGGAGTCGCTAAGGAACGAGGCAAAGAAGTAAGATCACGTGAACAGGTAGAATTGATTTTTTCGTCCTGGTCCGGATAAACCGGGTTATCCTCTCACATAAAGTTACGTTTGTATTTGCTAATTACATCTGGCAAATAACTAAATGACGAAATTGGATGCATTATAATTAAAAGTTTTTGATTAGTGAAAGGCTAAATGTGCTAAAATCTTGAAGGTTCGATAAATATGAGTAATAATAATAATAATAATAATAATCCTTTGTTGCCCAACAGCCCAAGGGCCAATTACAGGACAAATTACAATACAATTCTTATTTAAAATAAAATAATTCAAATCGTGTTGCCTACAATAATAACATGCTGAAACTGTATATAATAATGAAACAAAAAAAAAAAGAAAGACTCACAAAAATGGCTCCAGATCCCGTTTGTTTGCGTTCCTCACCATGTGACTGAGAGGTGCCTTAAGCAAAATGTTGGTATTAGCTCTAGGTACTTGAAATGTATTAAAGTAGCGAGTATGATGAGTAGGTACGGTAAAGTTTATTTGCGCTAGAAGGGCTGGCGAGTCGACAGTATTTTTCAGGATCCTGCAAAGAAACTCCACACTCTTACGCTCGCGGCGGTCAGCAAGAGATAGAAAACCATGAACAAGTAAGCTATAATACTCGATACCTCTTGCAGGATACACGTTGTCCATTCGAAAGGAGAGATATTTTAGAAATTTCTTTTGAACGCGTTCGATCATAAGCTCTTGGTGTAAATAACGGGGATACCAAACAATGGAGGCGTATTCAAGCTTAGAACGAACGTAGGCATAATATAAACGTTTCATTACACCTAAGTCTGAGAAATGCCTGCAAGAACGCATGACAAAACCGAGAGTTTTGGAAGCAGATGAACACATGGACGAAATATGTTCCGTAAATGACAGTCTATTATCAAACAAAACACCAAGATCCAAAGTTTTGATATTGCGTGGTATGGCTGCATCATTAATTTGGTAGTTATAGTATAAAGTAGTGTGAGTGTTATTGTAGGAAACCACAGTACACTTGTTGATGTTCAGAGGGAGATAATTGACCTTGCTCCAAGTATTAATGCGAAGAAGATTGTCTTGTAAATGTTTACAATCGAAAATGCTACCAACAGTATTAAATATCTTTACGTCATCTGCGTATGCTAAGACGTGACACGTAAACAGAGATAGTAAATCATTTATATAAAAATTGAAGAGAAGTGGTCCAAGATTTGAACCTTGAGGAACACCTGATGTTGGAGAAAACGGCGTAGAGGAATAACCATAGTAGCAGACATAACACTTCCTTCCAGTAAGGTAAGACTCAATCAACGTCAGGAAACCCACACCAAAACCAAATTTGTCCATTTTTTGTAGTAGCAACTCGTGGTTAATGCAGTCGAAAGCTTTAGAAAAATCTACGTAAATAACATCCACCTGCTTTCGCTTATCAAGCGCTTCACCAAGATATTGGCCAATGCATGCTAAATTAGTGATCGTCGACCTACCTGCAACAAAACCGTGCTGATGCTCAGATATGAAAGGAGTTATGCAGGTAGATATTTCTTTGTAAAGCAAATGTTCAAATACCTTAGCGAAATTGGGCAGTATACTTATAGGCCTATAATCAGCAATGTTAGATCGGTTTCCTTTCTTAAATACGGGGGTAATTCTGCTAATTTTCCAAACCTTTGGAAAAGTTGACGTGCTTATCGCTAGGTGGAATATAGTTGACAGTGGATAGGACAGAACAGGAGCACAATCACGTACAAAGAAGCTCGGTATTCCATCATCTCCAGTTGTCATATTAGATTTAAGTCTCTTGATACTGTTCTCCACATCCAATTCAGAGAAGGCATGAACACAAAAATTATTATAATTGAGAAAAGAGTTGAAAGATACATTTTGAACACTAGTAATGTACTTGGGCAAATTCCTAATACGCAATAAGTTGTGTGAGTGTTAAAATTTGCGTTAAGGAAAATTATTGGAAAATGACTTCTACATTGTATATAAATTTATGGATTTATTTAATTTTCAAAGTAAATTTCTCTTAAGTTTAGCGCCTTTATTGGAGGGATAATATATTTACTTGATAAACCATTTTAATACTGCTGAATATAGTCATGTTCTGGAGTATGTTATTGATGCTACAACAAGAGTTGCAAACATGAATATTATCCAAACAGATCCACCTCAAGATGAGGTCTTTCTGTTTGGACTTTCAACAAAGAGAATGATTAGCAAAGATCGCTGGTTAATCTAACTATCTTTATTCAATATCGATATCGAATGTTCATGCTCAGAAGATACGTATGTCTGACAGAAATTACTATAGTAAGCTGCTGCTCTTATCATCAATTGTCAGATTGGATTGTCTTCATTATCCTGTGAAGTTTTGTCCGTATTACTTTGAGTGTTATCTCTTCTTTCCGCTCCATTTTAACTTAGCTTTTATACTTTCCTCGATTTTGTGGAGTAATTGTTCTTTTTAGAACACAGCCGTACAGATTTGAGTGCTATTATGTAAGTAATAGAAATTCCAATTTACCAATTTACCAAATAGAGACTATATAACTTTATTCCAGATAATGCCTGGGAAACGTCTGAATACTCAAGTACAGGAACTTGTGCCTAAACGTTTTGGATTATTTTGAGAACTCATGCTACCTATAAATGCTGTTTACGAGTATGTATTCCAATACTGACTGATAGTAAAGAGAGTATGTAATGGTTTACATATTTCTCGTTAAACTATTTATGCTATTAAGCAGCGAAAGGTGCAAAATCCAATTCATTCTTCCCCTGGCAAGAAGAGACTTCGTGCTAAGCCAAAAAACGAAAGATCTACGTAAGTCATCGAGAATTGAAGTGCGAAATACCATTTAGATGTATAAAGGAAGTAGTAATTTATAATGGCGATGTTGTTGTCTTTTTTATAAAGCTATTGTTTTAGGAAAGCATATTACATTACAAACTTTAAAAGATAAACTTCAGGCCAAGGAAATTGTAACGTTATCTAAACGATCCTTACCCACTTTGTTGAAGGATATTGGGTTTAAATTTCGCAAAGATGTGAATGTTGATAATTTACTATCAAATTATCCAAGGCCAGTAGTGTTTTTGGACGAGACTTGGATTTATTCAAAGGAAAATAAAGGAAAATCTTGGCAAGATGATTCTGTGAAAACGGTTCGTAAGCAAGAGGGCTACAATGGTAAACGTTTCATTATTCTTCACGCTGGAACTGAAAATGGGTCTATAAGTAGTGCGAGTTTAATCTTCACAAGAATAAAGTGGGTGATTACCATACATCGATGAATAGTACCAAATTTGAACAATGGATATCGCTTCTTCCCAATATGCCACAAACATCTCTCCGTATCGTATTAAATAGAGTGTCACTTTATCAAGAGAACAAGTGATTATGGATCGGTTAAACGAAAGTGATATATATTTTTCAACCGATTTAACAAAATATGAACTGCTGGAATTGGTAAAGAGAAATAAGCCTCAGAAAAAGTACACCATTGGCGAAATAATAAAAGCATATGGCCATGACATATTCAGCCATATCATTCTGAGCTTAACTCTATTGAAATAATTTGGGCTTCAGCAAAAGGCTATTACAACAAACACATTGGTAGAAACGGTTATTGAGATGAGAATCGTCAGAATATTGTAGCCAAAATACTTGGGAAAACTGTGTAAGGCACACAAATGATCTAATTAAGAATTGGTATGAACGAAAGAGGCATTTAGTGGATATTAAAATCAACCCCATTATCATAAATCCAGGAGAATCTTCAACTTCGGAAGAACTTAGACCACGATTGGTCTATAATTGAAGAAAATTTCTACGATTCTATTATTTATAGTATTTATCTTGTTACACTTATTTGTCAAACATGTATACGTAAGCTATAAACTGTAGCTCTTCTTGAATCTGTAGGTAGAAGATGCAAAGCAGTGTTAAAAATAAAGGGTACCCCCAATTAAATAATTATATTAATTACCTTTTTAATGGGTACATTATTTTTGTTTTTGTTACTGTTCACTCAGTTAAAAATATTTAAAAATGAATATAAGCAATACAGCCTGCATTATGCATAAATTCACACCTTATTAAACAGTAATCATAACCCATACTTGGAAAGGGTTTCAGTACAGATTATTATTAGCCAAAATTTTGGCAACATGGCTATAATGTCATGATGACGTTGGTGATGAATTACTTCGAGTTAGTTAAAATAAAAAATCTCTATGTATTTAATAGTGACAACGGTTTGCTGTCAAAGGTGCCGTCCAAGTGACTTCCATTTTTTCCTTGCTCAAGTCAAGAACGAAGCAAATATTTTGGGGATCTTGCTAAATCGATACATTGATTCTCAATTCTTACCAAAACATATCTAATAGTTCTTGAGTTTTTCCACTAATCTACACAGACCATACTTAAGATTCTCATGAATAAGCTATGGAAACAACAGCAATTAAATGGAATGAACCAACATATTTAAACGATAGCTAACGTCCGAAATTTTATTTCTTTTGTTGCCAACTATTTACGTTAGCGATGAAAGCGATTCATATTTACCCAACGTTATACGAAAGCTACCGCTGACGGCTAATTTTGGATCACTCATCCAAAATTAACCGATTAAATCTCACTGTTCGTAAATACATCTAAACACTATTTCCATCTTTCTTCACATAAATCTTACGAATGCAACACTAAAATTACTTTTATAAAGATGAAGAAAAAATGTTCAGATTTCAATCTATATTTTCGATGAACAAATTATATAAATAAAACAGTAAAGATTCTTTTAAAAATTGCTTTTGACCGTCCTTGCTCGAAAACTTTGACGGCATTTTCCAAGGGGACAGTCCGTATGGCATAAATATTGTCATCGGTACACATCAGTTTTGTTCGATCAAAATAGCAATAAGTTTTCTTATGGAAATCGACCCCGTAGAATACGAATATGTCAGAATTGGTCTACGAAGAGGCGGAAAGGCCATTATATGGTCAAAAAGGAAAGATTCTTCCTGTTTGGAGTAACTATCTTTGGGAGTGTTTATTCTATAATATAAGGGAATTTTTCTTTTTGGTCTGGAACTACTCAGGGATTATCTAGGAATACGAACTAATCATGCTTCTTATTAATTCTTTATGGTTGTTCAGCTTAATAGAATCGGTTACCATGCATTAAAATCTTTATTGGGATTAATAAGCTTTCTCAAAAATGCATGTTTTAGAAAAGAAGAATATCTTCCTATAATTTTTGAACACATATCTATGAAAACATAGTTTTCAAATGCGAAAATGCTTCACCAGCTGTCTCTATAGCTTTTATACATTTTCTAAAAATACCAAATTTGATGTGAGAATCTTCGCTTTTGGAAGTAATGAATTTCAACGCTATTTCTTGTTCTAAGAACACCCTGCTCTCGAATCAGCCAATCAAAATTTGTACAGTTTGACGTAATGAATTTTTACTGTTCTGTTATTTATCATCCGCTTTTGATGTTATCTGTGTGATTGAAACCTGGCTGTCTGAAGACATTCCCAGTAACGAATATTTTGCTGGATCCTATAGTGTTACTATCTACGATGTGAATTGGTCCTTCCTTGAAAACTGTTCTGATGTCAATACTGCATGCGATTTATTTTATTCAGGAATGTATTCATTGTTTAATATTTACGTCCATGTATTTTTACTCTGAGGTAAGGCCGCTCACCTTAGCGCTATCTAGTGACAAGAAAAAATACTTCTCTGCCGCTCATAGACAGCGACACAACTGGGTACAGTTTCCCAACCCTTCCACGAGTAACTCATGGACTGCTAAGCGCGCATAACTGGTGTGGCTGCCTAGATATCGCTAAGAAATGTTAACTTTTGACTGTCCGTTTATTCCTACGTCCTTTGTCTCTTGTGGTGTCGGACTACCATTCCCTTATTTTTGTCTCCCACGGTTTTCTGTGCTGACCCAGTTGTTTGGTTTCAATCCATTTCATACTTCCTTTTTCTAATGTTTCCTTTTCCATGTGTTTCAGGGTCTACCTATTCTGTTTTTACCCTCTGTTTTAGCTTCGATCTTCTTCCATTCTGTGTATATGTCCAAACCATTCCAGTTGTTTCTCCTCTATGATTATTTCTATTGGCTTGATATTTAAACTATTAGTGATTGTCGTGTGCCTGATTTTGTCTCTCCTTGTTACTCTTCTTGTTATTCTTGTTACTCTTGTTATTCTTCTTAGGAATTTCATTTCCATGGTTGTGACTTTGCTATTGATTCTATTCGTGGTTCTCCATGATTCGCTGTCATTTGTTAGTATTGGTCTTCCGTCTTTATTTGTTTTGGTATTTCTTTTTTATCTAAAAATGTATTTCTTAACGTGTTACATATTTTTGTGAATCTCCCTATTCTCTCATTTCTTTCTTCCTCTATTCTTCTCTAATTTTGTGAGTTCTTCGAAGTACTCTTTCTATATTTCCATTATCTCCTTTTCCTCAGTTAGTATATTCCCTATTGTCTTTTACATTTTTCAATCTTGGTGTCTTCCTCTGTCTAAATTGTTTTATTGTTCTGTAGAATAATTTTTCGTTTTCTCTATAATTGTCTCTCAGCTTTCGTCCAAACTCTCTCCAAGAATGTTATTTGGCCCTGGTACATCTTGTAATCCTCCTCTTTTCTGCTATATATCTGTTCCATTTATTTTTCATATCTTTATGTCGTTTATTCAAAGTGATATTGGCAGAGAGAATTTGCAATGTGTGGTTGAAAAAATCGCTCACAATTGCGCTGATGACGCTGAGTAGGCAGAAACTTCACCTTGTTTCTCGTTGATCATTCTTAATATATTTGCAGAATATTTCAGTAGTGTTTTCACTTTTCCATCATCTGTCAGCAACGCTCAAAACGCAGGTGACACCAAATTTTGCATTAGCATTACTGAGTTTTCTGACAATTTTGTCCTGAATTCTATACACAAACTAAAAAATTAGTTCTGGCCATAACCAAATGCCCTCGTTATTCATTAAAGATATCAAGTATCTGTTACCTATACTACTATGTATACTTTGTCTAAATGTTTCTCTTTATTGTAAAACTATGCCATCACTGATTAATTTGCTAATTCATTCTGCCTATTTGCAAAACAAGCCGAAGATGTACTTTAACTGAAAACGGAAAGAATATCGAATGGCAATTTCACGCGTAACACAAGTAACAGGTTATTTTCGAGAACTATAGACCTATAATCTCGCATTGTACTCGCCAGCCACAATCTTAGGGATCTAAATTTAAACGGGAGAACGTCCGAAATATGCGAGCAATGCGCCGCCGAACGAAGATATCCGCAATAAAACAAGAACTTCGCGTCTAGCATCGACTTTTTTTCGCGTTATTCGTGTTCGCATCGGATTTAACGTTTTCTCTTTTCGAAATTCGGTATTAATAGATTTCGTCGGGTCGGATTGGATCTTGCACGGTCACCTCGCGCCGTGCAGAGTTCTTTGACACTGACAAGACGTCGAGCACGTCTTAGTTTTATTAATTGTGATAGGAAAAATATGCTGGGAATATCAATTTTTCAGCCCGGGAAAGATTGGAATATCTTACGTATGAATATTGATGAAAGCTGTTTCTAAATGGTGTAAGTGATGATTGGTGAAATGTTTGGATGGTAGCGAACTATTTGGTTCAGAATCCAAACGGTGCTAATCATATTTCGAACCATGAAGAAGTAGCACCATGGCGATGAAATATTGAAGTGCTTTTTGAAAAGAGTTTGTGAAAATGATTAAAACTTTATCTACCAGAATCTCAAAATGAAGGAAATTCGATTTGTTCGACTATAATTGTAATTTATTAACACACACGTCAAAACCACTCACAGCAGACGTCAAAAACAATTTATACAAAATTAAATTAAGAAATACCCAAAAACATCGTACAATGATATAAATAAGCATGCACTATTGCTGATAAGTATTATTTAGGTACTCTTAATAACAGCATAAACCTGAAATTTTTTATATAAAAAAAAATAGTATCTCTTAATATCTTTTGCTAAAGATGCTTGTGTTATTAAGGTCCAAGTTGATTTAAGCTTGTTCCACATATCAGTAGTTCAATCTGGTTCAAATCAGGGCTCTAAAGACGCCGTTCCATAATTTTAATGGTGTCTTTCTCCTCCAAATGGCGTAAATAGTAGAATTCCGGAAGGTATTGCGTGGTTTTCCAAAAATTTTTCGTTATCCTTTTTTTAGTACGAGAATTGCTACTTATGTATCCGAAATTCGCAACGATGGTGTTGCTGGGCGCCATCTGACATGTACATCGTAAAGTTTGACATTATTTAAGCGTATACGTACGCAAAACCAGCTGTGTGGTAAGTTATTATAAGCGCAAGTGTTTCAAAACTTAGTTACCTTGTTGAAGGCATATCACACGAGAACTGATCTTTTCACAAGACCATTTAAGCATCATGACCTACGCTTTACCTGACTGATAAGTTTTCTTGGAGATTCCTACAAATTTACTACTGTAACTGCACCATAATGAACAGTTCATACCAACCCAGCCAAGTGCAGGTAGACGCTAGTAAAACTAACAATGCTAATCTTAGATTCTAATCCTGCTCTAATTTTAGAATATTACTTCGTCATGGTGGATAATTTTTCTAAAATCTAATCATCAAAATCTTCAGTTACATACGCATTTTGACATATTTTAGATGACTTCGATTTTTCACAAAAGAACCTTACTCACCGAATGCTATCCCCAATCATACAGAATACGATTCTAAAACCACAATTGACACAAGAGGACTAATCTAGACGGTATTCGTTTCTAAAGATAGGAGAACATGTGAAATCTGTAATGACTATTGCTAAATCCTTCTCTAATTTTAGAATATTAAGTATTTCGTCATGATGGATAATTTTCCTACAATCTAATCATCAAAATCATACGCATTTTGAGATATTTTAGAAGACTTCGATCTTTCGCAAAAAGCATAACCCCTCTCAAAAATCGTCAAAATTTCGGCCATCTTACATTTGGTTCAAAGCTCACCGAATGCTATCTCAAATCATAGAGAATACGATTCTAAAACCAAAATTGGCACAAGAAGACTAACCTAGACAGTATCATTCTTCATAATCATTCTTTATACGAGTAGTAAATTCACCAAAAGACATGTTGAACATATCAATGTCCTCAAAGGACAAGAAAATTGCTTCTGATTAAAACCACACATATTATTTACCATCACCAAAAAAAAACAAAATATTTACGCACACAAAGCAATAACACAACCCATAACGCTTCTGCCAACATCCAAATTAAGCTCACTAACTCCGATTTGCGGTAGGTTATACAAGGAGAAGCTCTAGCCGGAGCGACAATAAAGCCGCATTTTTGGGTGATGAGAAAGAGCTCTTAAATACTGTAACGGGCAATTATATCCGACATGTTTACCGATCCCAATCTATAACGCACACATTACATATGTACGAGATCTTGTATACATCGCGCAGAGGAGTTTTACCTCCTACAATCCGATATTGAATTATTTTTACATTATCCTCGGTCTAATAATAGATGCCGAGTCCGACCTTGTACAGATCTACGGCTATATAACGTTTGTGTATGTGGAACTGTAGTTGGAAAGGAAAAAAATGCGAACAACCTACGATTTGGGCATTAAAAAGCGTTAGATATCTGGAAGGAAAACTGTCCCAAAATCTCTTCAAAATATCCAATAAATATTGTAAAACTTTGGAGTTGTAATTAGTATAAAATTTGAACAAGATTTAGGATGGGAAATTTTAAAATTTGACAACGATCTTCATTAGATTGTAAGATATTACGTAATGACCATTTACTAAAGTCCAAGAAACCTTTAGGAAAACAAGTTTCAAATATCAATGTCGGTTAATCAAAAATATAGCCAATGGAAACTTATAACCATTATCAATGAACAGGAATAAAATATATTGATTTATTTTAAATGACAGTGTGGATATGGTGGTCATACCATAAAGTTTAAAATTTTCTTAACGACCTCAAATTCAACATCCACCAATGAACAACAAATTTGAATAAACTGGATGTCTTGAACGCTAAAGTCTCCGAACATTTTGTTCGCCTTGTATGGGGTATGTCTATATTTGATCTATAGTAGTTTTCTTTCTGAGATATCTTCAATTATAGAAGTTCTTTAACTCCCTTTAAGTTGTTAAAATACACAAAAAAAGTATTTCCATGAGAAAGTCTATTAAGTGTGAACTGCCGAAAACGACGAAATATCAAAAAAATAAAATCAAAAATCCAGGAAATTTCATGATTTTCAATGTAATATCTTAAAAAAGAAAAAAGATCGCGAATTTCCATTAGTATGTCAAATAAACACTTGAACTGTATATTTGCAATAATTTGACTGCAATTTTTGCCGAAGAACTATGGTGATGTTATAGGGCCATATTTCTACGAAGATGGACAGGAAGGAATGGTTTTGATCAATGGTCTGCGTCATTCTGTGAAGTTAGTCGACATTTTATAGCTGCAATTGGAAGGTATGGACTTAGAGGACCTTCATTTCCAATACGCGGTGAAACAATTGGGCTGTTACGTGAGAAATTTCCAGCTCGCATTATTTCACGGAATAGGGACATTAATTGGCCAACTAAATCGTTAGATTTAACACCGTTAGACTTTTTTCTATGGGGATACGTGAAGGAGAATAATCTATACCAGGGGTCTCCAAACTACGGCCCACACCAATCTCCACAAGATAGCGTTATGCCACTATAACGTAATTGAAAGTTGCGCGTAATTCAAAATTACACGTTGGTATGATGAGGTTAGCCTTTAGAACTTAGCAGAGCAGTCAGCGTGGCTCTTAAGGTGAAAAGTTTGGAGACCCCTGGTCTATTCTAATGATTTCATGACGACTCAGGGGTTGAAATATAACATTTGAGCAGTTATCCAGGACATCCAATAAGAAATATGCATAAAAGTCATGAATAACTTCGCGAAAGGGACGATAGAGGGTAATCAACGCGGATATTTAAGGTATCATATTTGATACTTAACCTGTATGTTTATACTTTGAATTGAAATAAAAATATTAGCACCTTTTCAAAATTAATTTTGTTTTTCTCTAACCTTAAAATAAAACTTACTTTCGAGAAATGCTTTAGTGTTAAATTCTGCAATAAAAAAAAACACATAAGTTGTTAATTTTATAAATTTACTTAAAAAAAACAATGAAAACAAAAGGTATGAGATGTCTCGTCGCATGATTGTGACTGTTCCCAAAAATTCTGTACAGTCAAACATTATACAGGTTGCTCAAACCACTGGAACTTTCTTTAAAAGGTTTTATTTCTTATATCAATTAGGGAAAACATATACATAATGACAACAGATACATACATACATAGATGCATTTTACTTTTATATTGTTTAGACTTGAAGAGATTGGTTTAGAATTCTGGTATCATGTTTTTTGACCCAGGTACTTTCTGTACTTGTTGCACAAACTCTTCTCAGTTCTGATGCAGTGTAGTTATGCATTTGGGATTGTTTTGACGGTACCTCTATAGACTATTTGGTCAAAATAGATGGTGCCGCGTTTAAAGAGTTCCTTCTTTACCCACAACGCCAAATAGTTTATGAAAACCCGGTTAGATGACCGAACGAAACAACTTTTCAAGAATTTTTTGAATGACCTGCATCTGCTCGTACCATATCTAACAAAAAATCTGCGTAGGATCAATCCTTTTTAAATGAAAGATTATATTAATCTAATATATCGATAATACATCAGAAAGTGTTAATTTCCGATTTAGATCAAACCCAAATGTACATACATGATGTAGATAGAAAAGATGTTAAATATACACTCAAGTTCTCTTCGAAAATGAAATTCTAGTACTTGCAAGCCTTCTAAAGACTCTCAACTGGTAGAGATCTATTGGATGCTATCGATACGTTCATAAAAACAAATGCTTGCTATAAATAGAATCATTAGCGTGCGTTAATTTCGTTGCCTTATTGCTCGCATTTCGAAAAATTCCTACTTCACTCGCATTTTTCAACTGTAAAGGTTATCTGCGGACGTAAACCTGACCCGCGGTTTCGTCGGAGTCTGTACGATACGAAACCAACATGCACATGTAGAAATTCGATATTGAAATCGGTTGTGTGTAATTGATTTCATATATAGGATTGCTAGAGTACTTAGTAACGGTACACGGTCATTTTAAGCATGTTGTTAGAGATTGCGAAAGTTAATGGATAGATTTACTGCTGGTAAAATTCTTTGTGAAATAGCTGGAACCCATGTAATATACTCGCTTTATTATATATACTTGGTCTTACTTAAAGTCTGTATAAACTTGAATATATCGAATTTCTTTGGGATTAAATTATAAAATTAGTCTTTATTTGTTGAATTTGTTCCAAAATAACAAGAGGTTTCCTGTAAACATTTAAGAAACACGGTTTTATTTGAACAGTTAATTAATTTAAGTTTCGATAACACTTTCTAAAAATTTCGGTTATAAGATGTTTATACGTCACATGTACTGAATTTTTAAGAAAATGATTCGCACAAAACGTGGTTCAAGCACCATCAGTCATTAGCATGAACACTTAGTTTGGTGAAAACTGAAGTTCTGTCAATGTATTTTAGCACTATCCCTAAAATTGCTTTGTTAGTATGACTTTCAAATCTTCTACTAGCTAATAACAATGGCAAAGAGCAACATTATCAATACAATTCTTTTTAGAATCTGTAATCTTGTCTAAATATAGTCAGACCTTGTTACTATCTAAATGGGATTTAATACTTTTAATTTTATCGCGAACACAGGCTGTTTAATGTTGAAATGTTGATTTCTATTTGGAATTGAATGTATTCAAGAATTGAAGAAGTTGCTTTCAAATTAGATTCAAACGAAATTTCCAATCACTGTTAAATATCATAAAGGAGGCTGGATTTCAATGACACAGCGTCTAATCTCATCCTCAAAAACTTGAATCGTCGTGGGCTTGAGGATATACACTTTTAACTTAACTAAAACATTTCAGAGAAAGAAGTCCAAAGACCAGGATATATCGCGTGCAATAATGCTATTGGATGACGTGATATCTGGCAAGTGTTAGAACCATATATTTTCAAAATTCAGGTTCGAAAAGCTTGGTTATCAGACTTCGATACTGTTTGCCATTGGCCATCATACATATCCAGCAGCGTCAAAAAAAAATTGGTTCTGTGATTCTTCACAGGCTAAAGTCGATACCGAACAATGACACAATTGGAGGGCATTTCCTTCTCATGAAACACATGTGGGTTTTTTTCACTTCAAATTTGGCAATTTTGTTGGTTTACAAATCCATCAACATAAACTAACTCTAACAAAATTTCGTCGCTACCCATGGTGGGCTTGAGTTGTTGGGTCAATTAAATTTTGTAGGCATGAAGATGTAAATCTTTCGTGAGAATATGCTGTATAGCGCTTTTTGGCATATTCAATTCTTGAGCATGGTGCCGAACGAACGTTCCCTGATGTTTTCTGCTGAACGACCTAGTCGAATACGTATCGATGGTCGGATATCAGTAATTGATGAAATCTCCTCAAATTTTTCGATAATTTTCTTCACAGTGAATGCAGCATTCGGAACATTTTAAATACAAAAAACTGGACGCAATGTGTGAATCGTGGCAGTCAAACTTTCACCATCTTTGAATGTTTAACAATAAGAATGCGCTGTTATGTCGAATAACAATTCATTTTTAAAAAAGATGGACTGTCGACCAACGAATTTTCAAAATGGTTTAACTTTCAAAGCATGACAGCAAAAATGGCGCTAAATTTAAATTTCTAGATAGCAAATACTTATTAACTAGAACATTCATGGAGTAGAATAATATAATTTTCCATCTGCTAATAAAAGAATTTTAAAATCTCTTTCGTTTCACTGTATGTACAATATTCCAACTCCCCTATAACTGTTGCGGAACCCATTCCATTAAATGCACGCAAAACTCGAAATTAGTATTAGGGGATCCCCTGTATTGGCTACATTAATTCAAATCGCAACAGCTGAACCCCAATTGCATTCGTCGTTTATTACTATTACTCACGACGATTATTTTCGGTGATTCATATCCGCCTGATGGAAATCGATTTTTACACAACTGAAATCGACAGCATGGACTTCTTTACTTAAGTGCACTCTTCAATAAAAACTCTCCAGGGTTGTATTAAGTTAAATCAAGCAGAAAAAGATATGATCGTATAGAATTCGACTGTTGAAACTAAACTTTCGTTACGATTCCAACAATCCCACACTAACAGCATCTCATAAAATTTAATAAACAATCGTGTATTTCTAAAAATAATGTTTCTAATGCTTCCTACATTGACGGCCTACGCCTTTTTTTTTTGTAATTGCACATGTTCGTGTTGTAATATTATGCATTAATCATCGAGATGAAACGTGCTGTTTTATAGTGTTATAAGTATCTATTAAATTACAATCTATTCAAATGACGTTCATTTTTAGAGTAACGAGGGTGTATTAGATAATAATATGTTACTGGAAGTAGGCAGAATCTGTGCTGTCAAAAGACCGCGGCAATTCCAATTTAGAAAATATTAAGAGGCATCTGGGAATTGCCAATTCTAGAAAAAATCCCTTACGATTTCTGGTGAAAGCTGACTAAATTTGTAGTGGTCGAATAAGAATAGGTACTTATTTATACATATTTTAATATGCACTACCGTCCATAAGAATTCGTCGACCAATATATTTTTTTAAATTTCGAAGTAAAATCGCATTTGAGTCGTGGATATTATTATTTAATGGGGTATTTAGTTAATATTTACATCTGGATAAAGCCATATCAACACACACACAAATATATGTATGATAAAGAAATTTCACTATCTCTATCACTACTTGGGACAAAATACATGTTATAAGGATGATTTGGGGTTATCGACGAAATGAAGATGCGTCAAAAGTATAGGATATGATTCCATTACCTCTTCTTCCTCATTTAGTATATTTCCTTTGTAATCTTTTTTATTTTTCAATATTGGCCCCTTCTTCTGCCTCAATTATTTCATTGTTCCGCAGAATAAATTTTGGTTTTCTTTATAGTTCCTCTCTATAGTTCAAACTCTCTCCAAGAACTTTCTTTGCCCCTCTTGATACTCTCTTTAGCTTCACTCCTTGCCATTTTGTACATCTGATAATCCTCTTTTCTTCTCTATGCATATATCTGATCCATTTATTTTTTATCTCTTTTTCCTCATTTAGTATATTTCCTTTGTCATCTTTTTTTTTTATTTTTCAATATTGGCGCCTTCTTCTGCCTCAATTGTTTCATTGTTCCGCAGAATAAATTTTGGTTTTCTTTATAGTTCCTCTCTATAGTTCAAATTCTCTCCAAGAACTTTCTTTTGCCCTCTTGATACTCTCTTTAGCTTCACTCCTTGCCATTTTGTACATCTGATAATCCTCTTTTCTTCTCTATGCATATATCTGATCCATTTATTTTTTTATCTCTTTTTCCTCATTTAGTATATTTCCTTTGTCATCTTTTTTATTTTTCAATATTGGCGCCTTCTTCTGCCTCAATTGTTTCATTGTTCCGCAGAATAAATTTTGGTTTTCTTTATAGTTCCTCTCTATAGTTCAAATTCTCTCCAAGAACTTTCTTTTGCCCTCTTGATACTCTCTTTAGCTTCACTCCTTGCCATTTTGTACATCTGATAATCCTCTTTTCTTCTCTATGCATATATCTGATCCATTTATTTTTTTATCTCTTTTTCCTCATTTAGTATATTTCCTTTGTCATCTTTTTTATTTTTCAATATTGGCGCCTTCTTCTGCCTCAATTGTTTCATTGTTCCGCAGAATAAATTTTGGTTTTCTTTATAGTTCCTCTCTATAGTTCAAATTCTCTCCAAGAACTTTCTTTTGCCCTCTTGATACTCTCTTTAGCTTCACTCCTTGCCATTTTGTACATCTGATAATCCTCTTTTCTTCTCTATGCATATATCTGATCCATTTATTTTTTTATCTCTTTTTCCTCATTTAGTATATTTCCTTTGTCATCTTTTTTATTTTTCAATATTGGCGCCTTCTTCTGCCTCAATTGTTTCATTGTTCCGCAGAATAAATTTTGGTTTTCTTTATAGTTCCTCTCTATAGTTCAAATTCTCTCCAAGAACTTTCTTTTGCCCTCTTGATACTCTCTTTAGCTTCACTCCTTGCCATTTTGTACATCTGATAATCCTCTTTTCTTCTCTATGCATATATCTGATCCATTTATTTTTTTATCTCTTTTTCCTCATTTAGTATATTTCCTTTGTCATCTTTTTTATTTTTCAATATTGGCGCCTTCTTCTGCCTCAATTGTTTCATTGTTCCGCAGAATAAATTTTGGTTTTCTTTATAGTTCCTCTCTATAGTTCAAATTCTCTCCAAGAACTTTCTTTGGCCCCCTTGATACTCTCTTTAGCTTCACTCCTTGCCATTTTGTACATCTGATAATCCTCTTTTCTTCTCTATGCATATATCTGATCCATTTATTTTTTTATCTTTCACTTTGAGTTGTATTTCTGCTGTCCACCATATGTTTCTTTTTGTGCACGTATTTGCTATTTTTGTTATTCCACAGCTTTCTTGTGTCGCCTTTAGTATGAGGTTTTTGAATTTTTTCAATTAGTCCTTTATCCCTATTTAATTTTTAGTTTCTTGTCCAAACTGTTCATTTGTCTAGTATTGGTATTTATAGATGATAATCTCCTAAGAATAATTCCTAAGTTTTAAATCAGAATATCCATAAAAATCAAGTTACACTCTTAAATAAGATTATTTAGAAATGTTTGAATTTGATGTTGTAACATTGTAAATATCCAATCGTAACAATAAGACGATTGAGAGATCTAAAAGAACGAAATTATTCTAATAACAACTCGAACAAACTCCAGTTCAACATCTCAATCAACGTCAACGCCAGAGGAAATTAATCGTTTGTTAGACTTCTCACGACGCTTCGAATTCAATTAAGAAAACCCCGCAGCTAATCATATTTTATCGATTTGTCGTGGAGAAAAAGGAAAACCCGTTGCTTCGCGTATACGTTGTGGTTGACGTCCCGACCTGCGCAATTCGAATCACAAAATCCAATTAGCCTTCGACGATATAATACCTGGAAAGATTAACGGCACACTTTGATCCGTCTAGGCTGATTCAACGCGTCATTATTTCAAATTACATCATGCCGCGCTGCTACGAGATGGGCGTGCAAAATTTAACGTTAATTATAGATACTAAGAAGGAACTGCATCGGTGTCATTATCGGGAAGGCATTTTCCCCTCTAACACGGACATAAAGTGTGTGCGACTTTTCCTTTATATAGGAAATAATATAAAGTTAGAATTTCAGGACTTGTTTTAGTATAATAACACGTATGAATGTAGCCTATTTTTAGGTGAAGAAAGAACTCCATGGCATTATTCCAAAGGTAAAAATACGATCGCATGGTCCAGGTAAACGTTTGTCTATTGGCGTGTGACGGATTTACTCGCTTACGTCATCTGTGTAATGTATTCCTCGAACGTAAAGTATTTTTTTATGTCTCAATACGTTCGTATTGGTTCTTATATCTAGAAGTGATTTGTTGACATTTGGCGACGTTAATTGTTATAATCCCGTTTTTATTTTCAAATAAAACATGCTTCCCAGTTTTATCTCCAAAACTGAAATAATAAGAAATCACATCAATATTAATATGAAACTACTGTTGGTGTTAGTAATGATAAAATTACGATTTGCTTGCAATTAATTAAAACATTTTTAAATTCTTCAATAAAATATCAGTTATGGTAGGATTTGATCCCACGACCTCTGCGTTACCGGCGTACTGTGCTACCAACTACACCACGATACTGAATATAAGTTCAAATCTCGTTTTCCACGACATCTGAGTATTAACAGCGATTTGAACTCACACGAATAGAACATGTAAGCTAACAATGGACCACAATGTGAGGGCAGTCTTATAATTATGGAATGACTGCTCCAATCTTCTGGCCTCAATCTTATTGAATTTTTATAGGATGAATTGGATCGAAAGGTACAACAAGCCACTCCAACATTTGCTACCGTCCTGTCCACCCTTCTCCAGGAAGATTGCAACACGGTAGCGGAAGAAACTTTGAGAAAATTAATTGATAGAATGCCTCGATTATGCGCGACAATTGTAAGTAATAGAGGATGCTATATTGACTAAAGCAAAATTTGATTTAATGATAGTACTAATCAGTGGTTGTCCGCATTTGTCACTTAGACAAGTTCCAAAATTATAACTGCCAGTTTAGTGGCAAAGCTGTGCCTTGATAAATGGATGTTCGAAGATGCCTCGAGACGTTCTGGTAAATGTAGCGATATTTTTAATGTTTTTTTATCCATTTTTCTTTAAATTAGTTGTTGTTTGATTTATCAGCTAATATTATTGTATGCAGAATTAAACGATTATCAGTATGACAATTTAAAGGTGTCAAGTACACTAGGGTGACAGAATAAAATAGACACCAGGTAAAGCGGTATAAATATGTAAACAGCTAAATTCTAAGAACGAATTAAGAACCTTCTCTTGTCATTAGGGTAGAGGTAGATGTATCGGAAGGAATTCGTCATAGTTTAGTATCGTTACAACTATATCTCACTTACAAGGTTCGAGTGATATTAGCGACTTCACCCGGGGTCGCATCGTTGGCCAGAGTGAACGCGGCGCTTCGCAACGTGAAATAAGTAAAAAACAACAGTGGAGCCGAAACCTTCTGAAAGAATTAAAAGGGTGTCTGTGCGCGAAGTGTTAAGAGAACCGCGAAAAAGTACAGCTGAGCTTGCGGCAACTTCACAGAAAAGTCAGCGCACCGTTCTACGATACCTCCACAGTGTGGGGATGTATAAAAGGGTGGCAAAGAAAAGACATCCCCTTACAGCGTTTCAAAAACGGCGCCGAATGGCTTGGGCAATCGAAATGCGAACGAAGCCACAAGAGTTTTGGCGGTCTGTCATTTTTTCGGACGAAAGCAGATACTGCCAATTCAGTGATAGTGGTCGTACGTGGGTATGGAGAGGTTCGTCACAGCAACTGGACGACAAATTTTTGCATCAGACGGTGAAATACGGCGGTGTGAACATCATGATGTGGGGCGCGATATGGTATGGTGGAAAATCGCAATTAGTAATCTACGACGGAAATATAAATGCGGCAAAATATATCCAAATATTAACAGAAGGACTACTACCGATATTCGACAACGCCATTTTATCTAAAGAAGACGCCACTTTTATGAAGGATGGAGCACCCTGCCTTTACCATGGCCAGGCCAATCACCAGACATGAATCCGATAGAGAATGTTTGGCACATAATCCAGACAAATATGGCGAAACGACCCCGAAAACCCAGCAATAAGGAAGAACTCGTGGCAGCTGTTGTTAAATATTCCAGAAGACACCATTAATCATTTAATAGATTCTATGCCACGACGACTCGCAGCACTTCACGCAAGTAAAGGTGGATCGACAAAATATTAAACGAGAATAGAATCTTAGTACAGTATAAACAAACTCGTATGTGTGTTTGTATGGCTTTATGTAGATGTCAATCTTAACTAAATACCATTAAATAATCATATCTATGTCTCAAATATGCGATTTTATTTCAAGAAAAAAAAAAGGTAGATGACCAAATACTTATGGAGGATACTGTATATTAAAATAGGTAGAAATAAATACACGTTTATCCGATATGTTTCTTATATTTAAGATACATGAAAATGGGACAAATAAAGTTATTTTTATATCTTTAAATTAAAGAATATATCTTTGGCGCCATTTGAAACTATGATTTAGTTAATTTGATGCATATTTGTTTAATTCAAGAACTTTTCTTCTTTAGGTACATAAAATATTTTCTCAAATTTGTAAAGATAGTTTTATATTATACATCTACCGCTGATGTATACTTAGCATACGAAATGGACATACATCTACAGTAATAATACATGATTTGTGAAATACAAAGTACGTTTTATTATTTTGAATTTCATTGCAGATAATTCTGGCGGTATCACGTTTTGAATCTCGAAAACGTACTTCGCAGTTTCTTTGCATAACACCAGGCACACATTAATATTAAAATATAACGCGTATTTAATAAGAGATCGATGATGTAACAAACTCGCTTCATATGATAAAAGGCCGTTAAATGTATTGCGTTTCTTTCCAATAGTATGTGCACATGTATCTTGGTATCTCGATGGCGCAGATAAAAAAGAACAAAAACCGTATAGGAAACAACATTTGCGTTGTATCGTGTAATGGATATTAGTCATGCGATGGTTGATGTAACAACAAATATACAACGCGAAATATTGTTTCGCATTGCAAAATGAGGCGAACCGACGTTTTATACGCTAGAAGGGGGGTATTACGCGATTACGTGAAACACTTTCAACACTTTTACTGGTTAGGTACGTTTCGGAGCAGCTCGAGGTGTGTGCGAATATGTATATGAACCGGAAGAATTATATGCTAATCGACAAGATCGAGACCACCAGGTGTCTATTTCTCGCTCTAAAGGTGTTTGATATAAATGCAGGATGTACACTATTGCTCATAACTTTAAGACAACTTATCGAGAAATTACAAAACATTAAAACGTTACCATGAACGTCTCAAATACATAAACTATCATTTGTTCGACAATCGAAAGGTATATGAGATTAGCAGAGAAATTCCGATTACCCGCACATTATTCCTGAAGGCATACTATGCTGATTAGTAAGAATATTGAATCAGTACTTATGGTCACGGCCGTCCTTAAGGTGGAGCGAGTGGAGCGGCTGCAATAAAATGTTCTTACAATAAGATAATACGGACTAAAAATGAATTAATTGAAACCTTCTATTTTCAATGGTTTATATTGGGTTTGTTTGTCTCTAAACATTTACATAAAGATCCAGCAAAACTATTTTGCACCAGGCCCCGCTTTTGCTAAAGACGGCTCTGTTTATGGTTTCGTAGGCTTAAAGAAATTTGGTATTGAAGAAAGGAAATTACACAGAAAAGATTATATGGAAATATTCTTTGGAGGTGCGAATTCATATTCGAAGTTTTTGATAATAAATAAAGAATTTTTGTTTCAAGAAGATTTAAAGAAAACGTATTGCCATAGCTGCCATGTCATCGGGAAAATACGAAAGAGGTTCAATGATGGTATGGAGACGTTCTTCTGTGAATTAACTGAGAACTTTGATATGGATTGAAAGAATATTAAAGTACGAGGATACGTTTATGTACACTACCGTCTATAAAAGTTTGATCAAGTAACAAAAATTTAAAAAAACAAAATAAAGGGCAATTAATACTAAATAAATAAATGTATTACTTTTAAAAATAACCACTATGAAAATCTAACGAAAAAATTATTTTTTTCTATTGATTGTTAACAAAATTCAAACAAACATTCTTCATTACAGTTCCAACAACTCGCTGCATTCTTTCGATTGATTTTTTGAAGTTTTCGCCTGGGATGTTATTCCATTCTTGTTGAAGGATATTCCAAAGCTGTTTCCTGGAAGTAGGACCGACATTTCAAACTCTTCTATCAAGTTCATCACACAGTATCTGGACTCACGGACTCTGGGGTGGCCATGCCTTAACCTGTAAAATATCTGTTTGATTTTGCACATCCTGGCTGTGTGTCTCGGATCGTTATTTTGCATAAAAATAAAATTGTCGCTGATTAGTCGTAGCCCAGAAAGAAGACCATGAGTCTCCAATATCTCGCGGTACTATTCTTTCCGTATTATTCTTTCGATTCTATGTAACGTTCCTGGTTCCCGAGTAAGAAAAGCAACCCCAAACTGTAACTGGACCATCACCTTGTTTTATTATCGGTACAATGCATTCGAGAAGCATCCTTTCATTAGCGGAACGTCTGACAAACACTGTTTTCTCCCACCAAACATCTTAAATATTGATTCGTCAGTCCATGAAATATTTTGGTACTGTTCTACCGTACAATTCCGATGTTCACGAGCCCACTATAGCCTTTTCCTGCGATTTTGCTTACTTGACCTGGGGGTCTATTCTCCAATTCTTCGAACGAATGGTCGTAGTGTGATCCGTTCGCATAGTCCGTATCGCATAGCGTAACAAATCCGTATTCTTCAAACATCACATCGAGGGTTCGATGCGGACCCTTCAACAGGTAGAATAGGCGATGTTCGCTAGATGTCGATCATACTTTGATTGTTACCATTTTATTCATTGAAAGGCGCTAACCAATCAGAATGCTACTATTTATTTAAAATGATAATTTTCTAAAAGTTCTTACCGAAACAAATACCCGAATAGCTACCGCAAATTGCAGTATCTTTGAATCAAAATGCCAAAGTCACTAACAGTTTGAATCGATTAGCTACGTCGATGGATACACTAATAGAGTATTTCTTTGAGAAGATATTTATATCAAAGAATATTAGGATTAAACTTTCGAATATAATGTTACACATTAACGGGAAAAAAAAAAAATCTGTTGGATAGCAATGTTTTGTCTTTCCCACACACAGTGATATGTTAAATTGGTATTACTTTAAATAGTAAATCTAATAACTAAAATTCGCCAAAAACCGGCAGCATTTTTTTTATGTAATCGACATAACATATGCTACCAAATTTTGAATGTCGTCTTTTTCCTAGTGAAGGAAAGTACTCTACAGATCAATATATTTAAGTTTAATCTATTTCACACAAATTCCAAGTTATTCTATAGTTTCAAATAATCGTTGTGTCAGGTAATATACGAGAAAATCTTAATATCATCAGCGAACATTACAGTCTCGCAATCCAGAACATAAGTGATATCGTTGATGAATAAAAGAAACAGTAGGAGCCCAAATTGAAACCCTGCGGCACACCGGATGTAATTAAACCATCTGCTGATTTGAAACCACCGTAGGACACGTAAAATCTGCGGCACAGAAGAATAACAGAAGGGACAAATTTGTCGGCTTCTTTGATGTTTGTCAGGTCTTATTTTTTGACCTTCAAAATTAAGTGAAGTTAGTTAACCATCATATTGAAATTAATGAAATGGTAGGATATTCAAACAATAAAATTACAATATAATTTATTCTGTTGATTTGTAAGCAACACATTTGAAAAAAGGGTTTGTAAGGTAAATAATATGACTGTGCTTTTATTTTAGTAACAACAATAACATTTAGAGAAAATAAGATGTATACACTTGATTATAAATTATAGAAGTTGATTATAGAGGTGTTCAAAAAAATATATAGTAGACATTGTGCTTCGAAGCTTTGTTTCAATTTGTAATCCGCACTTTAGATCACTTACGATATCCAGTCTTACAGAAAAATTGAGTGTTCAAATCATTTGTCTTCATAAACACTTGAAGTCCTTTTATGAAACAATTGTTAATCGATAATGGGAATTTCATGTGATATAATTCATAATATTACTGGATAATTGAAGCATGTTTACTACTATCTCACATCCACTGAAGCAAAAATAATATGGCATATTTCAATTAGTGGGGATCAGAAGTTAGGGCTATAAACCTGGACCGGAGTCAAATGAATAACATAATTAGCAATTCAACACAGTAACAATTCTAGCACAATAATAGATAACAGGTTATTGCATATCGTATTGCACTTATCCCTGTATCGACAGTTTAGTTCGGTCTGACTTCCGATCCCTCTTAATTTATGAATCAAAAAACTTAAACATAATACAGAAATGAAACAACAAATTATGTTTTAGTGTTTATTATAACTGTCTCACTATACTTAATTTTACATTTTTTCCTTTGTTAGAGGTCAGCTCTCTATTTAAGAATTGTATAGCGTAAAATATTTTCAATCTAATGTATAATGAGAGCTAATAATCCATAAGCAAATTTCGTCAAGATGGTACGTAACTGACATTTCCAAAATAATATTTTTAAGTGTGCCCTATTTTAGGGCGAAGGACTAAATTAGGACACTGTTCCAAGAAAATTGTTTCTAAATTATATATATAATATGAACAAATGACTCCTCTGACATTTATAACTTGCCAAACAATTTGTTCTCTTCACCACTTTTAAAATGGCAAAATATAGAAAAAGCAGTAATATAATTGGATGCCTTCAGAGCATGTTTTTCGCATTCTAGCCAAGAATGTCTTTCCAGGCACTTTTTTATCAGATACCCACAAACATAGGTAAAAGCATTTACTACTGGAAGGTCCAAGTTTCTATAATCTTTTGACCCTACAAAGATCCCTTCGTTTTCAATAATTGGCACAATAGGTAATTATGTCTGTATTTGTGAGCTATTTAACTGTAATTGGTTCAGGACACTATCGAAACATACTATATCCTTCATTATTTAAACAATTTATATTACAGTTTTGCACGGCACAAATATTAGGATTTGCGCCCTTCTTTCCACTATTACCATCACTACTCATTTTTGTCTTATAGTCTAAATAAATAAATAACTAAATAAACAATATCAATGAAATACAAAAGAAAAATGAGAACGAAATGACTAACAAAAAACCGAAAACCCTGCATATATTGTAACTCCAACACTTTTAAAACTCTACGACATACAGTAGAACCCGGTTATAACAACAGTAAGGGGACTGCGAATTTTTTGACGCTATAACAAGGTGACGCTATAGGCGGAGTTTTTACAAGTTCCATGTTTACATACAAGAATTGGTGGGAAACAATATTACGGGTGGTAAACAGATACATATGTGAATTTAATCAATTTAATGTACTTAACCATATAATTCTCTCACTTTATCAATAATTTGAGGTGACGTTTCTCGCTGTCTATAATAAGTTTTTAAAAGTGTTATGGCACTTAGGGCTTCTTCGTTTGTCGGTACGTGTTCTGCTTCGTCGCATGAATCTTCTTCCTCTTCGATTTCATTATCGTTTTCGTTATCCCGCTGTTTTATGTCCTCCACGATATCACAATCTGAACGCATTCCCGACGTAATAAGGCAACTGTCCACGGATGCAAAGTCGTCGAAACAAAACTGGTTTTCGTCACTCTGATTTTGCTGCCACTTTTTAATAAGTTCACATAACGGAACGTCATCTTCATTTAAGTTGTCACAAACTGGATTATTCCTTAATCTTGAATGACTAAAGCAGTTTGCTATACTGTCAGAGATTATACTACGCCAAGGCTTCTCTAAAAAGTCCAACTCGTCGAGAAGCGAAACTGCACATGGTGCGTTCTTGTCCATACTCGTAATAATTTTCTGCATAAGAAATTTTCTGTAAAAATATATTAAGCTTCTTATTACGCCTCGGTCCGTTGGTTGAAGGATGCTAGTGCAATTTGAGGGCAGAAACACCAAATTAATATTTTTTAAGTGGGCTAATGATGCTGGACAGTTATCGACTAAAAGCAAGATTTTTTACCTTTAACCGCACGTTCTTTATCCCATTTTCGAATTTCATTTTCAAAGATTTCTGAAGTCATCCATGCTCTTTTGTGTGCGCAGTAATTTGTTAGGAGTATTTTTATGTTTTTGAAGCAGAGTGGCCTTTTTGACTTTCCTATGACAAGAATTTTACGTTTCTCCGTACCGGTCATATTAGCACACACAAATGCAGTTAAAATGCGTTAAGCCTTTAAACCTCAGACTCTTATCTGGAAGACGTTTATAAGAAATTCCCGTTTCGTCGCCATTGTAAATTTCATTGCCTTAATAATCTTGTGTTAATTTAGGCCACACTTCATTTAGCCACGTCTCTGCTTCTGTCATATTAACACTTTTCGCTTCACCTCTCACTTTTCCGAACGTTATTGAATGTCTCCGTTTGAAACGCTCCAGCCACGCATTGCTGCACTTAAAATTTGTGTCTCCAAATAAACTTCCAAATTCTTCGGCCTTTTGCATAAGCAGTGTTCCATTAACGGGTAAATTTGCACTTCTACATCGCTTAAACTACATAATAAGCGATCGAATTTGTTTTTACTTTTCTTTCCCTTTCACAAAGGTATTCATGATTTTATTCTTATTTTTCACAATTGTACAAATCGTAGAATTAACTAACCCAAATTCGCGACACACGTCCGCTTTCTTCCTTCCACTTTCGACTGCCTTGATTATCGCGACTTTGTCGTTCACGCTTAAACTTTTTCGCTTTAAACCTGGCATTTTCGATAAAGAAATCTCGATGTTTCACTCACACGATTCATATGCCGACTGAGGAAATTTCTTACGAACTTTTCCTGGCGCATTGCAAGAAACGGTAATATTCTTGGAATCCCCGAACGGTCGTTTGCAGGTTAGGCAAATACCGGGAATTGAGCCATAAATGATAATATACATACATACCTCAAGTGATAAATATTTGTCGTTACATCAGGGGTTATTGATGCTAAAACCGAGTACGTTTGAATAGTAAAGTATCGGATTGCTTAAAATTTGGCGCTAAAAAAGGAGTGTCGTTACAGCCGAAGTTGTTATAACCGGGTTCTACTGTATATCAAACGTAAATTCTGCCAATTACTAGTATACAAACCTGCTAATAATGACAAGGTTATGAAACGTAAATAAACAGGGTAAATACGACGAAGTTGTTTTGTTGCTTCATCATATTATTTTCAATTTGGTGATTACGCGTAGGCGTACTGAAAAAAAGGTTAGAGGAATTTTAGAAATTGTCCTTTCTGTTATTCCGTGCCTGCGGCCAATCAAGTTCGAACTCATTAGTGTAGTAAATGGATCCCTAAAGCCAAAACTGCGTAGTTTATGTAATAGTATACCATGATCGATACGATCGAATTCCTTTGACATATTAGATATTGCTAGACTCTATCGCTAACATCACATCGCTTATAGACTATTTTGTAAAAAAAAAACTTTCTACATTGGCATTGTACAATTTCAATAATGAAATAATTGCATTGCATGAGTCCTACAAAACGCGATACAACATAATATAGATAAGTGAACAGATAACATTAATGAAATGACGTCTTATCTTGGTTATTCAGGTAAGTATGCATATATCACGTTATTCACGGTTGTATAATCAGACAATTAAGCTAAGTAAGTCGCAGGCACATATTACATTGGAAATTGGTCTTTCTAACATGACAAGCAATGTCGGACAACAGCTCTCTATTTTCTATTTGATAGTATACCTAGTTTGTTCGCCTTACCTTTGCTTGGCTTTCATTAATAAAACTTTCCTTTTTCCATGTTAGCAGAAGCAATTTACCTGTTAGGTTTTTTTCTTTCTAACAATATTATGTGTGTCTTGCATGTAAGTACACGCGTATATAATTAGGACGACATCTCATGGGAATTAACGATATGAAAAAAAAAAGAGAAAATCAACAGATTTCTACGTGTGGTGATATTAACCGGCTAAAGTCAAAGAACAGGCTTTTCATCTTCATCCACTTCTTTTCGCGCAAAATTAATCGATGAAAGTTAAAGAGCCGATAGCATTTTCTACACTTAAAAAAAACCGAATCGTCTCTCCTTTTTTGGCGTATTCGCGCTGCAGGCTAAATAAAAGGAAAACGATCTATTAAATTGACTTAAATAGTAAATGCATCTCGGTTTTAGCGGTTCACGTGCTTCGCGAAAGAAATCGAGTTCCAGTTCAAGGTCACCGAATTACAAAATACGAATAAAAATAGACGATAGAAGTATAATTACACCGACACGGCTGCTATTAGAGAAAGTATTTGGACGATAGGAAATCGCATTGGATTGATACACTACCATCCACATTAGTTCGGACACGCAAATTAATTTTTAAAAAACCAGAAAATATTCAAAATCATTCTTCCAAAACTTAAAAATGTTTATTGCATTTTATCCACAGTAGACTGTGGATGGGCTACTAATTGGAAAATCACATTACAATAGAAAAACTTTGTTAAGCTATTCTGGATAGTAATGGAGATTGGATGCTTTCTATTTAATTTAAGGCGTATTGAATTTAAAGAGGTTCGTTTTAAAACAGGAATTGTACATCAATCAACACCTGTTTCCCCTGTCGAAGTAAGTTTTTTGTTGCAATGCGGTTGTGAAGATTTGCAGCTTTTAATCTTCTTTTCATTGTAGTAACAGCAATTTTTCTTGCACGGTCGCGATTCATTTCGGCGACGATTTCTGGTACTGTCAGTCTCCTATTTCGTCTGCTCAGCAATTTCATACGTCTATCGTCGGCGTGAGTTGTTATTCTCTTACGACCTGAACGTGGCCGATCTCTTAAACTGTCCGTGTGTTGATGTCTCCGAATGATATCACTAATAGTCGATTTATTAACATGTATTTTTGAAATTTGACTAAAGCATTTATCAAATCTATTGTTAGATGGTGTACACAGAATGGAATTCATTTGAATCTGGATAAGTGTGCTGTTGCAAGCTACTCTAGATGTCATAGACTCTACAATTTTCATTATGCTGTGAGTCAGGCTATTGTTCCTAGACACTCGTTTGTGATGGACCTGGACGTGCTGTTTGATGCAAATTTGTCGTTTGCAGATCACATATTATCCGTACGAAATTCTGCGATGAAATCCTTAGGATTTCTCATACGATCCTGCAGATCATTCAATAATCCTGGCTCGCTAAAAGCATTATACTATTCGCTTGTCCGTACTGGGTTGGAGTATGCATCCATAATTTGGTATCCTCACTATCTCCATCTGCAAGTACTACTTGAAATGACGATTGCAAGGACTGTGTGGATGTACACAGTAACCATCAAACTCGAGTGTGCAATTGGGGGTGGTTCTCTGTTCAATAACTTATTGAACAGAGAACCACCCCCAATTGCACACTCGAGTTTGATGGATTTATTACCATAGGCCCTGTTAAAGATACGGTTCGCTTTCGGTCCATCCTTTCCCGGAAAAGGCATGAGGCCACCTAGTAGATTGTAAATAGTCATATGGTTTAGAACTTTTAGAGCCTGCGTAGAAAATAATTTGCATGTGTGATACAGTTTTTACTTTCAGTCGGTAACACGGTTGACAATGGGAGCCCACGTGCTCTTGAAACGCTGCGTTCCGCATAATTAATTAATTTGTGTGAGTGGAGTTTACTGCCATACCTGTGAATACTACTTGAAAGAGTGCAAAAACGATTTTTGAAATACGTGTCCTTCAAAATTGATGGCACTTACCCTGCTGAGGAGACACGGCTTTGTATCGTTATCGGATCGAAGGAAGGAATTTAGCAGCTAATTTCTACTTAAACTGATTAATCACGCTATTGACGCTCCATCCCTTCTCTCCAAAATTAATTGTGGGGTACCTCAATACGATACCAGGTCCTTCCCTAATTTTAAGGTCCCGTCATACAAAACTAATGTTCTGCTTAAAGCACCCATTACGCATATGATTAGAAATGCCAATGAATTACTTGATGATCCTTTTTGTTGAAGTGTCTACATGGATTTACATTGTCGTCCTATTTTGTTCTTGCATTCTGGTGTCACTGAGCCATTATTATGTGTATGATTCAGTTGTATCTTTTTCGATTAATTTTAATTTATTACTGCGCTGTATATTATTACTACATATATATGCTAGGTTACATTATTCTCGCATCGTCCTGTAAATGGAATTATTTTCTGTTGGGCAATAAAAATATTATTATTATTATTATCAATACACAATACACTTTCGGATGGCGTGCTCCCATTCTAAAGAGTATTGTAAATTTATTACCTACAATATTGTCCCAAGAATAATGCTATTTGTGGCGATGAGGATTATTCTGAAAATAATAAGATTTTTAATCACGCTCTAATCGATGTTCTTGGAAGTTTGCCTGCACAATTAATTAAATTATAAAGGACTTAATATAAGTGTTATTTATATATAAAAGCAATTATATTTTCTTTTAGTAGAGTTTACAACATTTTACTGGGTGTCCCGAACTAATATGGACGATAGTGTATAGCGGCAGCTGTTCTTTCTTAAAAACCGGTCTGAACGCGGGATACTGAACGGCTGTTAATCCACGTTTTAATAGAAGTAAAGACCTCCAGACTACCTGCTGCTATTATACGTTTTTCTTGAAAGCACGATGCACAGCAGCAACAGCTGCCGCTTGAGCATTCGCAAGCGTTGAACATTTAAACGGGACTTATATAGAGGATGTTACATAAATTTTAACTGAAAATCGAAAGTGCTAGTCATAGCCGGTCTTGTTTACGTAGTTTACGTCAATGCAACAGCATATATTATGTATGCTGCAAATTATGTAATTGAACGCCTTGATCTTTTATTAATTTATGCATACAAGTATTGAAGATATGCTAAAAACTTTAAAACTAAATATTAAATAATTATATTACCTTTTTAGTTGAACAATAAATTTTTGCCGTTTTCTCGTTCCTGATTCTATTTCTAGCATTAATTGCTTCTTATTTCATATAAGATGCCAATTCGTGAGATATACACTACCATCCAAAAGTTTGGAAGCAGCAGCGGATTTTACAAAAAGTCACAGATATAGTAAAATTTGATTGTGCATAAACTTCCAAACCCCAAAAGAAATTTAGAGCTGTTTTAACAGTGGTTGTTGTTAACTGGCAATGAGAAACTCCACAACATGAATGATATATTATAATATATATATAATACCGTGCTTTTCTTGCCGATTCCGGAAACATTTCAGGTCGCCCTCTTACAAGGTATCTAACATGTTTGCAATAACGTATATGAATCCCTTCTTTTAAGCCAACTGAAGAGTACCTGAAGGATCGACTGGATTACGTGTGAGGAATATACCGGCAACATTAACGCATAATTTGTCTAAAAAATGTGTGCAAATGATCTGCAGTCTTAATTCTTTGAATGACTCATTAATTTGAGTAAGTTATGGCTTTTTAAATCCATATATTTCGTAAAAAATACGAAACCTAATGAACCTATGGGAAATTTATTTATGGTTAATATCTGATATGGCTTCCTAGTGCTCTTATAACAACTTGGACTCGTTGAAGCATGGTCTGAATCAAATTTAGCACAATGTCTGCAAAGCTTCTTGAAACTGGTTAAGAGTAGTCATGTCACGTCTTCTGTTTTGTTACTTTCTTTTTATCTCATCCCGTAGATGCTCTATGGAATTTAAGTATGAACTGCAAGCTGGCCAGTAAAGATGGTGAATATCAACATCATTTAAAAATTCATCAACTATAGCAGCTGCCGGTCATTATCTAAATCATACTACTTTGGTAACAGCAAGTTTTGAATACAAAAAAGTAATTCAGAATGTGAATTATCTCATCATCCAATTTACTCTGTACTAAATTTTATGAGATATCGAGAGCCTCTTAAGAAATCCTGATACCCTAGAAAAAAGCCTACAATTCAAGCAATAAAAATATCAAATTAGACTTCCCGAGATATCGAGATGTCGATGCATATCTAGTCAACTGCTACATTAAAATTTGCACCATATCGATTGAATATATCAACCATTCGTTGAACTTTACACATAACGTAAGCCAATAAGCAATCTAGAACAGCGGCACCTGCGTCAGGAACGTCAGTTACTATCTTTCATACGTTGTTTATGGCCAGCATAATATGCAAGCGACAATAAAACAAATACGGGTTGTAAGCACGCTAATCTATTCAACGGTTTATGCAGTATTTGCATAATAATCGCGCTTTATCAAGCGCAAACATATACACTGCCGCTTATGGTAGTTCGGACACAGATCGTGAAAATATTGAAAATTTTTAAACTTTCTTTTCATCGAAATTTGTAGCTATTTTATTATTATTAATTTTGTAGTTGTTTGATGACGTATTGTCTATATCCTTTTCATTCTTCCAGCGTGAAAGCTTGTCGTAATCACAACATAAAAGTTCTAAAGGGTTCAGATTGATACTTCGACCAGTCTGTTATTAATAAAGCTGCTAAGTCAGACGGGATATACCATAGCCATTCGCATCATCGTTAATCAATAAGTGACAGGTTATAGAAGTTTATTTTTAGAGAAATCTCTACTGTGCTGGAATAAATATGACTAAAAGGCCAATTTCTATTCGGTTTAGATTCTTATCGCATAATCGTCTACCGTTTCACTTATTAAATAATGAATGGAAATCATTCAATAAATTTATGCATCATAGTATATTAAGTGAGGAAATTCTTTTATAAACTTGTATACATTCTCAGCAAATCGACATTTTCTCGTAACTCTAACACTAACGCAACCTTCTTTTGACATAATTACGTTATACATAAAAATTGTTACATTACAGGGTGTTCAACAAGGGAGTTCGAAAACATTGTACGGTGACTCCCTTTACATTATTACATTTATTAAAGAAATTTCATTATTTTGTTAAGCACATCAAGTTTGGATATTTCCTCTATATATGATAAACAAGTTGCACTATCTCTGTCACTACTTAGGACAAAAATACGCAATATAAGGGTATTTTGATGATATTAATGAAATAAAGGTGCGTCAAAAGTATAGTTAATTAAACTTTAAAAATATGTAAAATAATACTTTTCCATAATTTTAATAATAATAATACTTTATTGCCCAAGAGATAAACGATATCTAATTACAAGACAAAAATTGAATAATTAATGTCCACATGTAAAAACAAGTTACCTATAAGTAAACATAAAACTAAGGTGGATCAAACTACAACAAGCTTATAACTAAATCCATCATACTGGGATCTATCTACAGTTACATCCAGATTGCTTTTAAACTTGTTCCCTTTTAATGATAATGAAAACAGCAATTTCTTTTCTTCAAAACAGATTTGCGAGTTTCGTCAAAGGAAACTTAAACCTGAACCTTTGGAATTATCGGCAGAGCTGCAAAGAAGCGCATTGTATTATACCCAAAGAGCTTACAGTGTATGCGATACATATTCATACACTAATTTCTCAGATTACAACTGATTATCAATAGACCTACAAAGTGCTACATGGACCGGTCATTAAAGCCGACTCAATCTTCGCTTTTATGTCTTTTCGAGTCATAAAATTTTACATATGACTTTAAATCTGCAGATCGCTGAATATCATTTTAATTTCTCGGTATCGACTATGCATTTTATCCGAGCTGATGCAGATATACGAGTGGTTTTTCTAAACGCCAGCTGTTAGCTCTTACGGGCGTGTATAAATACGCACAAAGTAACAAAACAAAGCCACAGAAGCGGACAACGTCTGTTTTGACGTACACCACATACAACGCACACTTGATACCGAGACCTATTTAGATACGACAATCGCACATCAACAGATGCCAACATTAAGGAATGGTAACTAATTGGCCGTGGCGGATAATCGTTGGGATATGTGTTGCGACTGTGGTGGATTCCGATCTACGGCCAGATGCGCGATTTTTTTTATTTCGCGAGCAGAGCTGGTGGAAACTCTATTAATAAGGTTTTAAGCCGTTTAAGTTCGGTTAGCTTTTTGCTAAGATATTGTGATGAATCATTGAATGGTAATTACGATGTAATGAATCTGATAAGATTTTGATGTTAATGTAAGGATCCAAATAAATTTAATCTTTTTAACAATGAGTTTATCACTTCATCTAATTTACATGATTTATTTTTGCAAGTTCTATGGAATACGATATCGTACACATTTTCATCAACTAGAGATAATACGACGGCGACTTGAAATGTTTCCGAAATCGATAAGAAACACGATATTGGTGTGGTATTTTTATATTTCGATGAAGTCTCCTCCAAGATCAATACACTTTTTCAAACGGTGCTCCAATCTCTTCAAGCCGTTGGAAAAGAAGGATGTTTCGAGGTCTGCAAAAAATTTGAGGCAAATCTCTTTCCTCCCAGTAATTTTTCAGGTTTGGAAATAGGGAAAAAGGCGCTGGGGGCTAGATCCTGTGAATATAGAGGATGAGAGGCTAATTCGTAGCGCAACTCATACAATTTGGACACAACGATGCGGGATTAATGAACCGGTGCATTGTCGTGGTGGAAAAGCACTTTCTCCGCTGTACACGAGGCCGTTTCTCCTTCAATACAGCAACGAATCGGGTCAATAAATCGCTGTAGTATTACCCCATGATCGTCCTTCCCTTCTGCAGATAGTCGATGAGGATCACACCCTAAAAATCCCAAAAAATGGTCGCCATGACCTTTTCGGTCGATGGAAGTCTTTGCTTTCATCGGAGCAGATTCACACGGAAAAGTCCACTGCTTCGACCGTTCCTTAGTCTCCGGTATGTAGTAGTGGATCCAAGTCTCATCCACGGTTAGGAAACGCATGAAAAAAAAACCCTTGGATTGCGTTGGATCCTGGCCAGACACTCCTCCGAAACGGTCACCCGATTTTGTTTATGCTCCGGTGTGAGCAAACGCGCTACCCATCGCGCCGAAAGCTTTTTCATGCCCAAAATTTCGTGTAGGATATGACCAACGTGTTCTTCTGAAATGCCTGTTGTCTCTGCTATCTCTTTCAGCTTCAATCGGCGATCGGCTAACACGACATCATGAATTTTGTCCACCATTTCATCGTTGGTAGCGGTTTTTTGGCGTCCACTGCGTGGTTCGTTACTTGTGCTTGTGCGGCCAAGTTTGAACTCCCTCAGTGCATCCACCATGAACCTCTAGCAAAATATTTCGAATTTCCGTTGCCGTTTTTCCAGCCATCCAGAAGTGTTTAATCACTGCACGAAATTCGATTTTATCCATTTTTGTGAAACCGCCTGACTTCCTACACCAAACACACTCTTAAACAATAACTATTGACAATAGACGCCTGAAATTTTGACAGTTGCTATAGGAAAGGTTTTGCTTGTGCCATCTCGTTCAGATTTCTGAAACATTTCAGGTCGTTCTCGTACGTTATTGCAAACATGTTGGATACCTTGCAAGGTATTGTACAATTTCTGCTACACATCCTTAGGACTGTTAGAATTCACAGCCCTAAGCCTTTGTAAGTTTTGTTCGAAGATATTAAGATTGCTTGAGTGGCTCTTAATTTCATAAAATTTGATACAGAGCAAATTAGGCAAACTGGCGAAACGATTACCTTTTTGTATTCAAAAATTTTGGCCGTTATCAAAGTAATACGATTCTGATATTATAAAGGTAATTTCATGATCTTATCTAGACACCTCTCATGCGACGCTGGTTCAATAAATTCTCGAGATGTTAACTTTTCGTAATAAGATACATACCCACTTAAACGTACAAATTTTGATAAACAGCACCGTACTATATAACATCCTCCTACGGAAATCTATTAGCGAGAACGATACTATTTCGCGAAAAGACCCAAATTCCAAAAAAAGCGAATGACAATCGCATGAAAGCAACGAGTCCAAGAAAGGTCCTCGCAAAGGCAAACTGGTGTCAACCTGTGCGCGTACCAGGAGACCCACGCTAAATTATCTGAGTCATCTGTTCGCTAAACAGTGGCATAACTGCGTCGGGCTGGAGGGTGGACGGTTTGGAAAGTTGTTGCAGACCGAGAAGTGCCTTTTAAATAAGCCGTAGATGCGTGGAAGTGCGCGCAGGTGAATGTTAGTTATCGTTATACTAATTGATTTATTTTTCCAGGCATGACGTTGATATTAAGATCTAGTAGTTGGCGGATATGTTCATTTTAAGATAGAATGAAATGAAGAAATATATTATAGACTAATTTGATGTTAAAAAGAAGAGGTCAAGAACTCTCATTCTTTTATAGAATGACACAAATAAGGATGAGATAATTCAAATCATTGGAATAAAATCAGAATTTCAATTATGATTTTTCTCTCCCTGAAAGTAGTAAGAAAATTTATAATTATAGGCAAGCCAATTACAGAGGATTGTATAATGCTTTGTACCATACTAGCTGGACATTTCTTTATAACAATAATAATAATTTATTAAATGCTCAACAGATGAACATCCAAAAATGAAATACTTATAAGAAATAATTCATCATCATATCAAACCCAAATCTTTAATAGAAAATTGACGAGCAATATTAATATTGTTAATACAATACAGAGAATCGGTTCTACATACTCTTTCTGTAAGAGACATGAAGAAACACTTATCTATATTTAATTTTAAATTATTATGTAGACACCAGGTATGAATCATGTCCAAATTACGCAGCAAAAGGTCAGCATTATGAAGGAGTTAATGGCATGGTAGATTTTAATATCATCAGCATATAATGAAGGGCAGTTAACGGACTTTAAAGGCCGTCGATATATATGTATATTAAAGAGGAGCGGGCCAAGGTTCGCCCCTTGAAGTACTCCAGAGGTGGAGTAAAAAGTTCGACATTTAAATCCATTAAAATAAACGTAAGACTGTTAGAAGACATGATCGAATTGATCTTAGGAAGTTCCTGCTGACACCGAAAAAACTCCCAACAGTTGATCACCCCCATCCACGGTTTCAGCTATTGCTTGAGAAATCTGTGCTAAGTTAGTTACAGTGGATCTATTTGCCAAGAAACCATGCTGAGATTCAGAGAGATATGATTTAATACCACAAGAAAAACGATTACATTAAAACTTCAAAAACCTTCGCAAAAGGAGAAATTATAGCCACAGGTCTGTAATTGCCAATATTGAAATCATCCTTTTTCAAGATTGGCGAAATTCTGGCTACTTTCCATATATCAGGAAACGTACACGTGTGTGCAAAGATAGTAGCACAATCCTTCACAAAAAAGCAAGGAATGCTATCATCACCAGCTGTAAATTTGTTCTTTAAAGTTTTGATGCATTGTATTAGTTCTTCTACCGAAACAGACTGCAAACATAACGGTGGTAAGCTGGAATCAATACCTGGACGTCCAAAGACTCAGGTAGAAAAACACCAGAGAAGAATGTGGCAAAAGCCTTAACTATCAATGTTGAATCACTGTATTCGTTAGTGGCATCAAAAACTTTACCAGGAATTCTGGTAGCGCCCTGTCTAGAACGAACGAATTGCCAAAAAGGACGAGGATTTTTTGAAAGGCTCAGTTCGCTATCGCGAACGTACATATGTATTATAGGCTAAACTAATGTCCATCTTAAGCCTACGTAATGTCTGAAACTCCATTCTGTAATAATTGTTTTGTGTCGATTTCCATTTTCTATGATAATAGACCTTCAGTTTTAAGTTTTTCTTTATTACAGGAGAGAACCAAGGAGGGTATCGAATCTTGTAATTTGAACCAAACGTAGGAACAGATCGATCCAAGATAAAATAAAATTCGTTATAAAAATCCTGTACAGACAAGTACACATATCAGTATTAATCAGACATGAATACGTAGGTTTCCACGGCCAGAGTCAGTAATAAACGAATTGTTTCTGGAATTGGAGCGTGTCATGATGATGTACAAGAGGAAAGGAAATAGAGTAAGAAGAAAAACAAAGAAATATCCTATTGTTTCCTTTTTCTTCTTTTTTCTGTCTCCCTTCTCTTTTTCCGTTTCTTACTCTTTTTTCACCTTTTCTCACTTTCTTCTTTCTTTTTATTTCTTTGTTTTCCTTTTACTCTTATTTCCTTTTTTCTTATACCTTATCATGACACGCTCCAATTCCAGAAACCGTTCGTTTATTTGTATACAGTAACGGTTTTTACCATAAGTTAAGGTTGGCATTGCACACAATTTACATCGCCAATATCTATTCACCACCATTTAAAAGGTCAAAATTCTTCAAAACACTGTTCAAATCTTCTTTTAACAAAGATAAAATCTAAACAGACCGTGCTTTAATTCTCCTATAAATACGTATCGTTTTACAATATTCTATTCCTCCAATAACAAGATTGTGAGAGCATAACTACACGCCATATACGGATTATAGAGGAAATTAATTAAAAAGCCACCTTGTATGTATTTATATATGGCAGGTTCGTCCCCTACATGAGCAAACAACGTCGTTAATTTCACATCTTAAAGAAAACGATGTATATACACTCTTTTTTCTTCTTATTATCTATTGGCCCGTGTAATACTTCTTAGTAACCATTACGTACATTATTAGTGGACGATTTATAAGCGATATAATTGAATATAATGATCTCGTTACTGTCTAGAAAAGCGACAGAAATGTGGTTAACAAGGTCTAAAGCATACAGTTGTAAATTATTCTCCAATTATTTTGCAGAAACGAGAAAAAATGATTTGAATGTACCGTGCCTTTTTAAAGTTTGTATAAATAATAAATTTGTTCCTAACAATCTTATTAATCATAATTTAGTAGCAAATGCTCTACATGATCATGTCTCCAGATTTATAAAGTAATTTCTAAAAAGAGTAAAGAAAAAGGAATCTGGAGTAAGATTCAAACTTCGGTATTTCAGGCATTCTGGTACCTTTTTTATTGTAAAGTTTGACGAATTTATGATATTTAGTATTAGACTATTCACTTAATTATTAGTGCAGCTGTTAAATGTCGGCCAACCAACCTCTTCATACATCGCGATAGTTGTAGGAATCGAATTGAGATACTGATATTCGTTATATTGTGCCAATTTCGCATATAGCGAAATTATGCCATGTGACGTATACAAGTTTATAAAAGAATTTCTTCATTTAATATACAATGGTATAATAATAATGTTGGAATAAATTTGGCTCTCAAAATGCACGGTGAAAGTGCACAAGGTAGACATAAAAAATATATATAGCAAAAAAGCTTATAACGATTTTCTTTTAGATGTAATTTTTGTCCCAACTCTTTATAATTTACTATTCGTTTGTGAAAATCGCGAATACGTTTTGGAGACTTCAAAAACAGTTTGGAGAACACCTTCCAATAATTTCTACCACAAGATGTAATCAAGGATTTTAGAAATAGCTGTGAAAAAGCACTTGCTGAAACAATAAAATAAGAAAGAGAGACTAGAATGGGCCAATCAACACAAGGATTGGATCCTTAAGCAACGGTATAAACTATTATCGAGAGATGAATTCATATTCCAAATCTTTGGTTTAAAACTTCGATGATTTGTGACGTGGCAAACTGGAAAAAGATTAAGTGACTAATGATAGTGGATGGTTTAGCGTTGTTTTGGTGGTACAACTGTCGTGCGATTTTATAAAAAATAGATGAGATCCTGTATAAAGAGGATTATCTGAAAAACTGCTGTACAAATTTTAGGCATTCTTTGAAGAACTTTTTCGAGACAGTTTGCATCAATTTGTTGCCATGCGTTGTGCGAATATTCCTCCATAGGTGTTGGGTGTTCTAAGGTAGTCGCTGTCTAGTCCTTTGATCAAGCTCTTCCTATAAGAGCTCAATGGGAGATAAATTCGGACTTTGAGGAGGCCAAACCATTAATTTTAGTTCATTTCTTGCTGCTTTCTCTTCTAAAAAAGTTTTTAGGGATTCAAGCCGTATGTATGGGATCATTGTCTTGCTGGAACACAAACGGCTCGCCAACAAGACCACATGCAACAACATGATAATCAAAATATTTTTCCTTCCGCATTGTACCACTAATACCCGTACTTGTTCCAGCAAAACAACCCCAAACCCACTACCACCTCCGTATTTGGCGGATGGTACTAAACAGCATATTGCTATTAAACCGTTAAATATGAATGACACTGAAGACCAGTAATATCTACAAATCACGAAATATTTTCAACAAACAGTTATTTTGAACACGAGCCCGGATAACTACAACATAGGGAGTCATTTTATTTGTGATTAACGGAATAATGTGACCAATAATGAGAACGGTACCCACACAAAGCCCGAACGTCATTAGATGATCAAACCAAGCGATATTTGGCCAGCGCAAGTACGCTCAAATCTTAATTTAGGCAAGCGTGAAACGACTGCTAACGGTCCAAAGTGCTTTTTACTTTATAAAATCATAAAAACCGTTAGTATTTGTTATGAGGTCATTTCAAACGAAACGAATAAGTAATAAGTAATCAATTTATTGGCTCAAAGTATCTGACAACAAGACATAAATTATTATCACTATCATTACTCTTGTTTATTAAACGCACAATAAGAGAAGAACTTTTAAGAAATGGAGTCGTAACGACAGTATTTTCGCCGTACATAATTTAATACGTTTATGCATTGCAAAACATATGTGATATAGTTAAGTAGACGCATTGACCTTGACATTTTATCCAGGCACTTAAAAATAAACGAAATATTTCGACTAATTTACGATTGATTTATGTAAAAATGCTGCTAGCGTAACCATTAATAAAATGGAATCGAAATTTGCAGGGCAATTTATGCGGATTTATTTTTTAAAAAGAAAAGTAACTCTGATCAACATTTATATATATATATATATATATATAATAAAATTTTATTTATTTAGAACCAAACCAATTGAGCCGTGATCTTGTCTTATCCCTTGTTAATTGAAAATTATTGCAAAAATAGAGAGTAGTAAATTGCAAAATTCAGTGCCCCAGACTTTGAATTAGAAATTGCTTCCATCATACTGGTTTAATAAAAAAAAAATTAAGATTCAGAAGTCCTCGATGATTTTCAACAAAGTGAATTTATGAAACTGGAAATGTTTCTACATAAAAGCATCCATTTTAAAGATTGTGTTAATGTCGACAGCAACGCTAGAGCTACAGAACATCCAATTAACATGTCAAAAACTAGAGGTAATGAAAAAATACAGTTTTATCAGAGATATATTAGGATAATTTTGCAGATATAGAAGAAATATGAACAAGTTTTATACACCTAGGGACATTAATATGAGGCACCCGAGGTGTATGACGCCGACAGGGCTTGGAAAGATGTTCGTGTGCACTGGTAGAATGAACTCGAGGACCTACACCAGCATGTTTGATGAAGTTTTACTGTCCTCGATTGAAAAATTATTCGGAATGAATAATGACGCAGTTTTGTTTCAACAAGATAATGCAACATGCCACACTGCGGCTGCAAGTTTAGCGTTGTTCCGGGAAGCGAACATTGACATCTTGGAATGGCCACCTCAAAACCCGGATCTAAATCCGATCGAGCATTTGTGGGTTATTATTAAGCGAAAAGTATGCGAACACAAATGCAAATCCAAACAAGAAATAAAAGCAATACTTGAAAGAGTACAGAAGGACATCCCAACTTCAACCTGCCATATGTTAGTGGCCAGTTCACCTAAAAGGATTGAAGCTGTCATAAAAGCCCGCGGGGGGCCAAACAAATATTGAATTTCTAGTTTTTAGTAATAAATATTTGCTTTTATAATATTTGTTTTATTTGTTCATTGTTTATTTTAAAGATAATTGAAAAACTTGGGGGTGCCTAATAATTGTGTTCCTGCGTATAATTCCTGAGACTTTTCGAAAAAAGTTATTAACACTTCTTCATGAAAATATGCTATATATCATCCACATGTTTCTAACATTCATATTCATTTCGAAAAATGAAAATATTGTCAAACACATTCGTGAAGGACAGCTGACTGAGAATCTCCCTACTGTAACATCTACTAAACCGGATCTATTTTTTTGAAACTACAGACCGAACGGTTCATAATGCTAATTCAATTATAATCAAAATATTTTTAAATACCCCAAACGGAGGGGAAATTAACGAAAATAAAATCAATTTCAATTCCAAGCACGCTACGATTATAATTTCTACGAAGCAACATTACAATACAGACGAAAATAAGGTACAATTCATAAACTAATAGTGTGAGCTACAAACAAAAACGAACAAAACAAAAAAGAAAACATTAACTTACAGTCTATTGTGCAACGATATGACGGTGATATAAAGCGTGATGTGGTGCTACGAAAGAACATTGACTCAATGACCTTGAGTGGGTATAATAATCTATCTATGAGACGAAACACAATTAGAAAACCTAACAATAAGTCTGGGAAACAGACACATGGCTTACTGTCGCAATAAGCACCAAAAGAAAAAAAAAAACAAAAAAAGGAAAACAAATGAATACGCGTCAATATTGTGTAAAATTAGCTGAACAAAATAAACAAATACTATAACTAAAATAACTTAAAATTCAAAATAGTGAAATTCACTCTGTTATTCTACAAGATATTTTTATCCGCTATGCATTCGAATATATCCTGGTTTGGAGTTTTTTTTTGAAGCTTCGTGAATTTTTTTGTAGTGTTTTTCCCCATTCAATAATTTTTTTATTCAATACACGGTGCATATTTTGCATTTGAAAAAAAAATACCATATTCCTTGATAAACAAGAACTTAAATATAGCCAATAGGGATTAAAAACAAAAAAAACAAATTCAAAAATGCGTCCATTTCAAAAATCGACCAATAAATCTAGAAAACAGATACATGGCTTACTGACGCAATAAGCACCAAGAAAGAAGAAAATAAATTAATATAAGTGAATATTGTGTAAAATTCCACATTGTACGATGGATCTAGTTACATATTCATACTAAAACGAAAAAAAATCGCTATAACGACTATTGTTGGATTATGTCTTCTTTTAAACTAAGTATATACCACGCTTTTATTTAGATTTTCATTTAGAAGTGCTTCCGATTTTCATTTAAATTTGGGTACACGGTGGAACAGTAATTTTCGAAAGTCAAACTGTGAGAACTGTCATAATAAAGTCAACTTACATCAACCAAACAACACAATCAAACTAAAATAGTAAATAATTACACACATTTTTAATGTTGATAGTAACCGAGTCGCACGCATATCCATCTCCAAAAGCACCAGTTTCCGCGGCCTTAATAATAAAGTATTTAAATCTACAGTAAATAAAAACAAAATTGTACGTTAGACGAAACATAAAATGTCCTACTACTAAAATATTTGTATTTAGCGTATATTTATTCAAATGTGTTCTGATTTGAGGTTGATTAGGCTGTTGTTCCTCGCATTTTTCTATAAGTTTTGTTCCTTATTGAATAATTATTTGTTCGATACAAAGTTAGAGAGAATTCAATTATTTTGGATTAGAAAGAGATACGATATTTGTTGATAAATGAGGAATTACGAGTAATCAAATTTAAAAATGCGTCTATTTATCATTAATAATAATAACAAAAAAAAAACAAATATTTAAATACAAAGGACACATTTCTCCACGAACAATTTCGAAAGAAAAGTTCAAGAAATTAATGATATTTCTTGCTATGTATAAATAGAACTTTTCGGAAGCTAACTTTTAAATAAGAGTGAAAAAAAGGAAAAATTTTGAACCGTATAAATAATAAGAACTCCACTTTTTTTTTCGAAAACTATAATACACTTAACGCCGATAAACATATTTTCGCTCGCTAGCTTAAAAATAAAACAATTCGTGGTGTCATGCAAGCCGCCTGTTCTATAATTATTTTCCCCACTTCATGAGGATCATAAATCTTTTTTCTCTTAGAAAAAGAAAATAAAAATTATAAAAACGTTTGAATCGGAACATGTCGCTTGTAATAATCTAATTTATTATTTTATTTACTGGAAAAAGGAGCAATGAATTATCACAAATTAACACTGAATCGATAAGGTTACCAGAAGGAAATCCCCCCAGTCGAAAAGAACGAAAATCAACAACAATATAGAGGAGTAAAAAGAGAAAGGTCATATCGGAGGACGTATCGATGATTTAAACGTGAGATAGCAAGATATTCTTTGTTCAAAATCCTTGGATATTAATCCATTATTAGCGAGTTCGTGAATCAGTTTCAAAATTTCCCCCCTTCCGGATAAAAACTTCACTACAAGATATATATTTCTTTATTATTGTAGTAAAGGAGTTTTTTTGCCCAAAATATATTCATTGGATCTGCCATATTCTTAAACTTGACCTTGGAAATCCCCCGACACTACTTCAATGCCAAAATAAAGCGATAAAAATGAAAAGAAACATTATCAAAATGGAAAATGTTTACAAATTTCGAATCTTACGTTTGCGTACAAAGTTTGATAAGGTAAAAGGTGATATAAAGCCGTTACTGTTGCGAATCTCCAATACGAATATAGATAAATTCGTATAACATCCAGCTTGCACAATGATGGTTTGTTATACGTGTATATTGGTTTATGGACATACTGTAAACAATTATCTAAAATTAGTGAAACGCTAATATTTACATTTGGGCGTTTATAAAGTGGCGTTATTATTAATGCCTGAGGTATTGGAAGCGTTTTCGATTACCACAGGATATTCTAAGGCGTTAAATTTTTGATTCACCCTTCATCCTAATAAGGAATTAATTTATTCTATTGATCATCTGTATATGCGCCTACATGTTTAAGTTAAAACGTGTTATATAGTTAATCAATAAATAGAGGGAAATTTCCCCAAAGTGATAAATTTCCAAAGAATTTTACGTAATATTCTTGGTGTTTCATGACGATAAATCCAATTCACCTACGCGTGAACGTTACGATTTTAAAATTTAAAGATTATGTTCCTTCTTACCTTGGTTAAAGTAATATACCGAAAAGGTGTCGTAATGAAGCCTGGTATATTAAGGTTCAGAATACAAACAGGTTCCCTTGAATTGTATGTGTAGTAGATATCGGGTATTATCTTCCACTATACTTGCCAGCCTATTTCGGATCACACTCAAAAAATCACTGCACAAATTTCTCGCAACAACACATGATTATCGGAATTTTCTGCAGTCGAATGGAATACGAATAAATGTACGGGCGAACTCGATAAATCAATCACAACTGCGGACGATGGGTAACACGTATAGGGGAAGAAGAAAAAAAAAACCGAGAGCCAACGAACACAGTGTCTCTCACACAAATCTTCTGCACAGTCTCAGTTCGCCGCGTACGGTAGGTACGATTTGACGGACGAAACCACTACGAAACCCGTCAGAGTATACGGCAACAACCGACGTCTGCGCACTTCCTTCGAAAACTGACCGAATCGCGCGTTTAGCTGCCCTCCTTGACGCATACACTTCGATCCGACGAAAAGAGTAGTCTCCCGTTAATACGGTCGGTCTCACCCGGTCACCATCTTGAAATTTGTAATTCGTTGATTCGTCCACTTGATTCGATGCGGGATAGATGGCGCGTTGATCGATACTCAGGTGCATGAACGTATAAAATTGGCGCGAATTTTATTTTTAGTCGCATCACAGTTCAATATCGGTACTAATACTTTTGCGGTCTGAAAGGATTTGTAAAGGTAATAAACAGTGTTTTTTAGGAGCTTTGTTCTGGTTTTACATCAGGAAAAAAAAATTAACCACAGGGGGAAATTCCCATACTGATATGGAAGAGATATTTGACAACAATTTGGATGAACCATCCTTACGGAAACTCATCCACAAGATCATGAATATATACCAACGGAAATTCGGAGAAAAAAAGAGTGAAACGAAAACTGACGAATATATGGGACAGACGAAAAGTCATAAGAAGATGCGAGTAGACAGTAAACCGAAAGAATCGCAATCCATACAAACCCGCAATAACTATGAAGCGTTGGCAACGGACGATTCAGACGTCGAGGACATGCAAGAAGGGACGGACTGCGAAGTAAACATGATGAAACGTAACAATGTAACCGCCACAAAGTGTAAATTAATTCAAACAAAGTTGAACCGGCAACTGAAGATGATTACAGGAAATTAAGCAAGATACTCAAGGAAGAAGGAATCCAATTTTATACATTTCAATTGAAAAGCGAAAAGAAATTGAAGGTAGTTCTCCTGAGTATAACCAAGGATATCACCGATGATGAAATAAAAGACGACCTCCAGCAACAGGACTATCTTATTGAAGAAATTTCACGGATGAAGGGTAGAAACGACCAGCCTACGCCACTACTGTTAATTGAAGTGAGCCACAAATATAAATCGATGTATAATATCGCGAACTGTTGTGGACTCGCGATAAAAGTGGAACCGCTGCGTACGCGCAGTGAAACACTTCAGTGCCATAAATGTCAAATATCTGGGCACACACAAAGCAATTGTAACATTAATTATAAGTGCATGAAGTGCGGTAAAGGTCATTCCACTCATTTATGCATTAAAGCGAAGATTACCCGACCAAAGTGTGCCAACTGCCAGGGTCTGTCTACTTACATAGAGTGCCCTGCGAACCCTAACAACGTTGCTATCAACAAAAAATTCATCTACGCCCCTCTACCGAAAGTAAGTGCGTGGACTAAATAAAGAGAAACTACCGGCATGAAAAATGAAACCGAGAAGCGACCTGCCAAAGAAGATTTTGTAAACCATAGCGGTGAATCGGAAGAAAAATTGGCTTTAATACTAGGGCGTATGGTACTGAACATTAACAGTACCAATGCTACAAGCGAGCAAAGACTGACATTCTTACAATAAACCGAGGAATTGACAAAACTGTATAAAAGTAAAATCTGAAAAAAGGAATAACAAACAAAAAGAAGACAAGTAAAAAAAGAGTAATTAAAACATAAGAAGGAAAAACAAAGAGAAAAAGAAAGAAGAAAATGACTGAACAGAACATTAATATCATGTTTTGGAATGCACAAGGCATAGCTAAGAAGAAGAACGAATTACGAGCGTGCATCACCGATAACGAAATAGGCGTGGCCCTGTTACCGGAAAGCTTCCTTACATACATTTAACATCCCGAACTATATAACATATAGAACAGATCGAAACACAAAACCTGGAGGAGGAACGGCAATCATGGTGAGGAAAGAGATCAAACACTACTCAATTGGAACAAACACGGCAAAAATGGAAACTACTGCTGTACATATACACCGACGTCATCAATAAACAAGTTCACACGGAATAAAGAGACATCATAGACGTCCAAGAAACGACGACCGAGGAACTCCATAAAAACCCTTCGGGAGCGTAAAGTGCCAGGGCACGATGGAATTACTAATACCACCATCAAACATCTAACTTCAGAAGCGGTAGACACGCTGAAAGAAGTTATAAACGATATAATTAGACACCAGTACTACCCGAAGACCTGGAAACATGCTCCAATTATAATCATATATAAATCAGGAAAACCAAAAAACAAGACAGATCAATATCGTACAAGCAGCTTGCTGTCAGGACTCAGCAAAATTTTGGAGCGAGTAATACAAAAGCGGCTACTATCGGTAGTAGAAGAAAAGTTCATCATCCCGGGATTTCAATTTGGATTTCGTCGGGAGCATTCGACAACACAGCTACTACAGCCATCATGCTAGACATCGAGAAGGCGTTCGACAAGGTCTGGCATGACGGTCTCTTACATAAAATGAGATTACACCGGATACCAGCCACGCTTACCAATCTCATTCAACGCTATTTCTGCGACAAAACCTTTTCTGTTAGAATAGAAGAAAACATCCCTTCCAACCACATTAATACTGTGTTTTTCTTGTCGATTCCGGAAACATTTCAGATCGCCCTCGTATACATATGCACACATGTATATACGCTTATATGTTATGTTTTAGTTTATCATAAAATTATTTCTGCTTGCACAAATTGCAAAGTTACTTAGTTTTTTTAAATATAAACATTCATATAAAACTATTATCACTTCACACTTATCTACTTCTTCCTGTATAGTTGACATCCGGATATAATGGACGTTTATAGGAGGTTCCATGGAGTCCATTATAAGCGTATTATACTGTACGTATATCTGGAATTACTGTAAAAAAATGTAATTGAAAAGATCCAATAAAAAAAGGTTTCTTCTTGTATTACAAGCGAACAAGACACACCTCATATAACGTTCATGCACCGGATGTTTATCCTCTTTACTGGTATTTGCGGGTTTAACATTATCTCTGGTGTAACGTGTTAGGTAAACAATTTCACTGCTGATTATCTATATGTTGCAGATGGTTTCCTCTAACGAAGTTCGTATACAACTGATTCGCGAAATGTAGACTGTTAATTACGTGAAAGGCCATTAAAGCTTTGTAAACAAGTTCTTAGGTTCTCATTTAGTAGTTTTTTTATTTCTTTTCTCCTTGCAACAAATCAATCTTGTAGCTAATTTTAATTTATTACAAAAAGAAATACAGAATTAATTAATTTTTCTATGTTATATATTTTTTTTGTTATTTTGGTACTCAAGAAATTTCATTTTAATTTATCTCTTATGATTGAAGCGATTTGGATGCTGTCTCTTTTCGATTTATTCACCTATTAAAAGCTCTTTCACATTAGAATTCATTTATACTCAAACCAGCAAAATGTTCTGCGATTACTTGCTGATACGTGATCCGCTTAATTTGCTTTAAATTACAAGCCAAGTGAGACCGAACGTTTTTCGAATAGTAATCGTATAAAAGGAGGTGTTTTGCGTAGCTACGTGATATCACGTCTAAATCGATCTATTTGAATTGTGCGTGAAGTAACGTGCGTTTTTTAAACAACGGTTCTAAACAATCTACTTAATTGAAAACCGTTTTCTATCCTGACAGGAATGTTTTTTTATGACAATCAAAAGGCCGAATCCAAGATCTAGGCATCCCCATTATTCTATGAAAATGAGTTCCCTACATAAATAAATAATAATAACAATAATAAATGCACGTTTATTTCATTTAAGTAACAGTATGAAACACCACAAGAAAAAACGAAAACAAAAAATACGATTGGTGCCAAACGTTTAGATAATTGAGTACCTATTGTGAAGAAACACTAATGTTATACATTTTTCCACTAAATCTTCCTTCATTTTTTTCTAAAGGTTTTCAGTTGATTGTCATTCTATCTATTTTGCATATTAGTTCTAGTATTTTGTTTTGCTGCCTTTGTAGTTTGCTAATATTTTGCTTAGTCCCCCACACGTTTATTGGGTAATTCACGTGCGAAGTAAACATTGAACAGAATATAGACCTCCCAGCAAATTCTGGTATTATTCATCGTATTTTGCATATTGTTGCAATTGTCATTGCATTCTTATTAATTAATTCGTTCAAATTGTTTTGTATTGTTAATCCTAAGTATTTTGCTTTGTTGACTTCTTTTATTTCCTGGTATTTTATTCTTATGTTGAATTTTGATGTCTTTATTCTGCCTGTCAATACCATGTACTCTGTTTTTTGTTCGGGTATTTTCGTTGCACCATTGTTCCAGTGTATTCATGTCTTTGTTTATACCTTGTTGTAGCGTTTTCTTGTTCTTTCCCCAAAAAACAATACAGGTACCGTCAATATAGGTCGTTAGTGTATACAGTCCCTGTCCATTTTATTAGGGCCACTTTATAAGCTTAAGCTTTTGTGTCTTTCCAACACGATAATTTACAAATACAAGTATAAAATTCATGAATAGAGTTTACAATACCTATCTAAATACTTTCCCTAAATATCTTTCTAAGAAATTGAGAGTGCCACTTAATAACCATTCTGTACTGTATAGAAGATGGGTAGAAACAAGATTGAAACACACAATAACTGGTAGAATATTATTTGGATCGGTTACTATTGTACAAAAAAATATGTATCCGTTTACGTGTTAGTGTTGTACTTTATTAAGTTATTGTTTGTATGCGCTTTATATTTTTTTCGTTATGGGTAAAAAAGGACATGCCAAATGAGAAAGAATTGCGTATTGACGCAATGTTGGATACAGCAGTGTATTCTCAACGCACAATTGCAAAGAAAGAAAAAGTATCCTGACAAACAATGCAACGAATCGCCGTTTCAACGAAAGTATCGGAAGAACGTTTTGCAACGAGAAGAGGATCAGGAAATGTAATGTCTCAACAAGGGGTGCAAATCCCCACGCATACAGTACGTAGATGATTATACGAAGCCGAATTAAAATGCAGACGCCCTCTGAAAAGGCTAAGATTAACACCAATGATGAAGCGAGCACGTTATGAATGGACAAAACGTCATAAATATTACACAATTGAAGATTGGCGTAAGGTAAGACAAAACAACTTAAATGAATATGTAAATCAAGCAAATTTTTTTTGTTTGAACAATGTCTGTTCGTTAAAGATCATATTCAGCGATGAGTCAAAAGTAGACGCCATGACCGAAAGAGCTCAATTTGTTAGACGACGTCTATCTGAGCGGTTTGGTGAAGCTAGTGTACTAAAAACGGTGAAACATCTTCCGTCAGTTATGGCCTTGTATATCAATCGAAGGTCCTGGACTATCATATTTTTTCCAAAGCACCATGAGTCGACACTAATATAAGCGTGTATTAAAAGATGTCTTGATGTCATATATCAATGATTTAGATCCGGATGAAGGCCCTTACACATTCATATACGATAAAGCACTATGCCATATGGACAAATTCATCCAAAATTTTTTGGAAACGCACGGTCTGCCAGTGTTGCCTTGGCCGGGAAATTTTCCGGACATCAATGCAATTGAGAACGCGTGGAGTGTTCTAAAATCACGCGTGTATTCGAGAAGAAACACTATAAAAGTGCAATTAGTAAGAAATATTGGGGATGTGTGACAAAATGACGCTACAATTAGACATACCATTAAGACCAAAAAGAATAAGAGCAATTATAAAAAGCAAAGGAAACATTACAAAAGTTAGTTATATAGTTGTGACGATGTCTATAAACAGTTCTGAATAAACTTATGTTTGTACAATACGTTTTTCATTAATTATTTTAACGAAATCGCTATTTTTGCAAGTGGCTCTAATAAATTGGACAGGGACTGTATTATGCAGAGTATTGGGGGTAGATTCCCGCCTTGTGGTATTCCAATTCCAGGGCTTTGCCCTTTCCCTTTCTTGTTCATTTACCACTGTTCTTTCCATTCTGTCAGATTGGTATATTTGTATGAGTTTTTTTCGTTACAGCTGATTCCTATTTTTTGAATCAGTTTTGGTTTGCATATGGTGCCAAAAGCTTTTATCATATCACTGAAAATCGCAATTATTATATTTCCTTTTTCCATTTTTTTTGATGTTATTCAGCAGGTCAATAGTGCTAGAGACAGTTCATGAATGTTTTTTCTAATATTTTATTTAGGGTTGTCAGATTGTTTGAGAGTTTTCTACCATTTTATTTCCTCCTTTCCTACGTATTGGGATAATCGTCGTTCTTTTTCAAGTACTCATGATATATTCCCCCCACTATTACATCATTTATCAATTTCGTTACTATCGGCATTATTTTTTTGTATTTCTTTTGATTAATTTCGTAGTGACCTAAACAAATCCTGGTACTTTATTTGGTTTTAATTCTTGAATTATTACTTTTATCAGTATTGTCTTCATTCTATCCAATTGTTCATCGTAGTTTAGTGTTGTTGTTATGGAATTTAGTTTTTTCGTGCTAGGTTTTCCCCCATTTTTGCAAAGCATCTATCTTTCTCGGATTTGGCGTTATTCCTCCGTTACTCCACAGCGCGTGCTAAAAACCTGTCATACCAACAGAAATAATCGGTATTAAACCTGAAAATCCAAGTAAATGATGCTTACTTATGTTGAAATGAAAGAAAATATCGTTTCTAAACTAATTTCTTCCATCACCAGCGAATTGCAAGTAAATATTTACTTGAGTACGTATAGATATACATTTTCTATCCGTTTACGACGATTAGAAGCCCACTAGATGTATATTTGTCTTACTAATTACGATATATTCATTTAAACACGTTGTGGTGAGAGTTTTCGTTCAATGTATGGTGCACGAGTCGTTAGACCCGCGTATTTATCGAAAATGAAATATTCTGATTGAACCTTCACTTGAAATACGCTAAAGAGTGCAATGTATATATAGAATACAATGGTGGAATCACATTATGTAAACGTGTTTTTGAACTAATTATCTCTTACCTCCTATGACGACTTATGTATATCGTTCTGAGAAGTCATCACCTTTAAATAAATCTTCGGTTATGTCTATTGTATATTCGCAACATATTTTTGGTGCTTCTCTTTAGTGTAGGCAGATATTTTATACCTACGCGTATTTGTCGAAAATATTTCGCGTGATTTTGGTTACAAGGTTTAACGGTTGGTTGACTGTTGTGACCAGCTCGTCCTTGTCAGTGTTTGATAAACAGTAACAGTTGGTACATTATAGAGCAAACTCAAATATATATTGTTTTTCTTTACGGTGTAAGGACACACGTCCTTTATTGGATACATTTTGTTAGACTGTTCTCAATATTACTTTAACGTGATATTGTAACGTTGCTATTATTAGCGGTCGGATAATGGTGGTGAAATCGCAATTTCTATCATGATATATAATTAATGTTTATTAATTGTAATTTAATACAAAAATGCAACTGTAATGCAGATTTTCCGTAATAAAATTAATTTAATAATTGTTGGGTTTGTATACGTATTTTAGCTGCCGTATTCGAAAAATTTAACATTTTTAATTCACATAGTTCATAATTCTTATTTAAATAAATTTGTTTTATTTTAATAGCATTTAACTTGTTTAGATACTTTAGCTAGCTTATAAAACGACTCTACAAGCTTTCTATTTAAGCTGCGCTTGACACAAAAACTGAAAAAAGAAATAAAGTGTACAGCAGAAGAAATGTATGAAGCGTTAAAAAGCTAAATACACAGGGCCTCATCAGAATCCCCAGGAAAAAGAGAAAAAGGAAATCCAAAAAATTATTGGTGGACTGAGGAGCTTACAGCGCTAGTAGAAACGAGGAAACAAATGTATTTCTATTGTTTAGAAACAAATGATATAGAAGATCGAAAACATTATAGCAGATATAGATACACAGTTAGAAAGAATTAAAAAAGATAAAGGATGGGGCATAGGATACATGCATGGAGGCATGCGCATAAATCAGCTTAATGGTAGGAGCATCTAGGTCTAAAGCGGCATGGAATAGTCTAAGAAAAATACGATCGAAGAAAGAAAAATAAATCCTATAGGTATAGAAACATGGAAGGACTACCGCAGTAATCTGTTAGCAAATTTGTGGACACACGATTAAATGTGGAAGAACCTTGAAGATAATGCGATCGAAGAAATAATATTGAATGATGTAAAAACGCTGCAGAAGACGAAAAATAAGAAAGCTCCATAGATAGCGCGTTAATTAAGCACGTCCCAACAAAAGCACTAGAAATTGTAAGTACTATGAGGGTAGATCTCTATGCTGTACACCTAACCCCTTTTCAGTGAAACTACAGTGGCATTATATTTTTTTATTTTTCGACATAGTCCTCTAAACTAATGCACTTGGTCCATACGTACTCCAACATCTCAATAGTTTCCTGGAAAAATTTTTGACCGATCTCTGCAAACCACCCCTCTACACCTTGCATCACTTCATAATCACTGGAAAATTTTGCCCTAGGTAAGATCTTTTTAATCTGGGGAAAAGCCTGTAATCACTAGGAGCCAGATCCGGCGAATATGGCTGGTTCTCCACTGATTCAGAGCCTGCTTGGTGTATAGCAGCCATTGCAATACCAGATGTATAGCTGGGAACATTATCCTGATGGAATAACACACCGTGCCTTAACTTTCCTCGGTGTTCCTCTTTAATAGCATCTCGCAATTTGTGGGTAGTAGGCCCTTGTAATGCTCTGCCTCTTTGCCAAATAATAAGTCAGGATGATTCCTTGAGCATCCCAGAACACAGATAACAAAACCTTTCCAGCAGAAGGCACGACCTTCCCACCCACTTTGGTCTGAGTGTCATAGTGGTGCAGCCATAGCTCATCTATGGTCACATACCGACTAAGAAAGTTCTGTTTGTTTGTTTGGTACGTTTCCAAAAGCCGTTTACAAATCAGCACCCGATTTCTTTTATGACCAATGGTTAACATTCGGGCCACCTATCTTACACTCATCTTTTTTATATCTAATTCTTTAGTCAGTATGCTATGCACCAGATGATATGATAAATCAGTATCTTCCACGATGTCCCTGATACGGATCGGTTTTGCAGTACTATATCGTGAACTTTTTTAATGTTTTTGTCTGTTGTTACCGTTATGTTGGGTTGGTGGTTAACACCTAGAGAATGCTTTGAATTTTATTCAATTTGATTAAATAAAAACAATTGAATTACAAGGTACCGTTTAAATTTAGGATCTGGTTTCGGAAATGTCTCTATTCCACTAGTGGTACGAAAACCAAAAGAAGGAGAAGAAGAAGATACTAAACTTTTTGGTTGCTATTGGGAATCATACATTTGATTAATATAATAAAAATTCTACAAAATTGAATATTTTCATATTTTTCTCCCACTAAAAATACAGTATTTCGTAGTCTTTCTGTAGATCACACTAAAACACTTTCAAACAAGTTTAAAACTGTAATAATGTGTCAAGGCATATTGACTTCTTGACAAATTTCGAAACTAGAATACTAAAACTAAAGAGCCTATGAAATCAGTTAAACTAATATCCATATTAATACTAAACCACCGTTGGAAGGACTTCGTACGGACTCGAACCCAACGACCCTCCGACACTGATATTTTTTCAATAATTTAATTACGTTGGGTAATTGCATGGAAATTGTAATTTCTTCAACCTATGAAATTAATTACTTTAAATTTATTATCACTTCCATAAAATATCCGTTATAATCAGGGTTACTTGGGCTAATAGCGTACACTGTCAATTTTGTACAGTACGTCTTGGAATTCGCTTTGTTCGAACATGCAACCTGTAAATTACTCTGTAGGTGACCGATTTGGCTGACCCTAAGTCGGCGGCATTACGTGCTGGACAATAGCTTAAAGTTACGCCTCGGACAAAATATTAAATTGGCCGATATTTATATAGGCATTCGGATATTTATTTCCCCCGAGTGTTTAATGTCTGTCGCTTCGTATCCGCTCAGCAGGTCGCTCATAATGCGCGAAACACACCCATTGCACGTCTAATAACCACGGAATATTACAAAGTTTATTAGTTACCTGGATAACGGCGTTTATAAACTGCTATCGTACGAATGCCCGCATATTGTCTCGTATTGTGGATAGGAGGTATGGTGCGACTTTCTAAGCAATTACTTGTGTGTTTTTGCAATTCCGGACAACCAGGAAAAATGCGTCGATTTCCCATTAAGACCGTTTGATTGTTCTAATAGTAGGCTGCAGCGCGTTAATAATTTTAAAAGGCAATAAACGGTTGGGGATATTGATGAATGCTGCTACACTGACACAAACGTCTTATTAGATCAAGGAGTTAGACTTCTTTGCAAAAATCAATCTTTATTAAATATTATTAATTTTACATTTGAGAATTACATTCTTAATTTATATTTTGAAATTTCAAGCTAAAAGAGATATAGACTACCGGACACAAAACAATTCCATCCTCTCTAGCAGATTTGCTAGTATTGGAGGCTTTATCTTCCTCCACGTATCTCGCAATTGCGCCCAAAGTACTGTTGTCAAATTTGGACCAGATTTTCGAAGCTGTTGATCGAGTTGCTTCCGCAAACTTTGGGCCGGCTACTTCATAACAACAATTTTCTCTCTGTGCTCCAGTTGTTCCTAATACTCACGGCATATCTTTGCAGTGTCCTTTAGATCATTATTGTGCTGGAACATGAAGTATTTACCAGTTAATCGTGTTCCAGTTGAGATGGTATTCTTCTCCAAAATCTCCCATTAATCTTCTTTTCTAAGGATACCATCTATTTTCACCAAATTTTCCACGGAGGTACCGGCAAAATTACCTTAAATCACGGCTGATCCTCCTCCATGATTATCTTCTTTTTTTCAATCCGTCTACCTGAACGTACTTGATTCGCAAAAAGAATCATTCTCCATATCTTAATGCCAGTTGGCTCATTACGTACATAAAGAACAAAGAGGAAATATAAACTATCTCGTATTTACAGTTTAATAATACAAATATTTTGATAAGTATAAAAATACCTTCTTTAAATAATCTCTAGTTATACAGCTGGGTGAACATTTATGGCCGATAGTGTAGGACTGGAGCTCGATTCAACATCCGATTTTGTATCAGAAACCAACAATTTCGGCCGCTAAAAAGTGGTAGTTAGCGAAAAAGAAACTCTCAACTTAGTCATTTTCCTAATTCAGATTTAAAAGCTTACGAAAACGTATCAGTTCGAGTTTTATATTCTACGAGGGCAATCCCAAAAAAAAGGTTTCCTATTTTTTGGGGACGTAGAGAAAGTTTTAATAATATGTTGGCAACACTGTTGTGCGTGGTGCCTTCTCCGCTACCACATAAGCACGCAGGCGCTTCGCTCGGATGCTCAGTCTTGGCTTGGTAGCCATTCGAAATGGAGCTCCCGATAAACGTTACCGCCAAGTACGAAGTGCGCGCAGTTATTCAATTTTTGAACGCAAAAGGGGTTAAACCGGTTGAAATTCACCGCCTATTAACGGAAGTGTATGGACAGTCGTGCATGGATGTCAAAAACGTTCGCAAGTGGTGTAGAGAGTTTACAGCCGGTCGTACTGAAATTCATGACGAAGAAAGGAACGGGAGGCCGTCAATTGCCGACGAGACAATCGTGAAAGTTGAGGAACTCATGCGTAAAGATCGGAGCATCACTCTGGATGCTCTCTGCATTTTGGTTCCTGAGGTTTCCAGAAGCACCATCCACAGGATTTTAACGGAAAAGTTGCAATATCGGCAGGTGTGTGCAATATGGGTGCCGCGTATGCTGAAAGAAGACCACAAACGGCAACGGGTTGATTCTTCCCGCGAATTTCTTCGCCGCTACGGAGACGAAAAGGACAACTTCTTGGACACGATTGTCACGGGTGACGAAACATGGGCATTCCACTTTACACCTGAGACAAAACAACAATCACGGGAGTGGCGGCATCCCTCTTCGCCCAAGCCACGAAAATTCAAGCAAACATAATCTGCCGGTAAAGTCATGGCAACTGTGTTTTGGGACAGGAAGAGGGTACTGTTGGTCGACTTTCTGCCTGCTGAAACAACAGTCAACGCTGACAGGTACTGTGAAACACTGAAGAAACTCAGAAGGGCAATTCAGAACCGGAGAAGAGGGATGTTGAGCAAAGGTGTAAGCATTCTCCACGACAACGCCCGTCCTCACGTCGCCCGTCAAACCGTCGATCTCCTGCAAAATTTTGGTTGGAACGTCATTACACACCCACCCTACCGGACTTGGTACCCAGCGATTTCCACCTGTTCCCTAAGTTGAAGGAACATTTGTCTGGACGGCGGTTCTGCTCCGATGATGAGGTGAAAGATGAGGTTCAACGCTTCCTGAAGGGCATGGCAGCAAGCTGGTATGACATGGGCATTGTAAAACTGCAACACTGCTCAAAAAATGCATCGACCGAAATGGCGATTATGTTGAAAAATAAAGCATTCATCAATCTTTAAAGTGATGTAGCAATTATAGAAAATAAACGGTTCTTTGTATATCTAAAAATATAGGAGACCTTTTTTTCGGATTGCCCTCGTACATACATAATTTATTCACTAATTAATAAACAGCATAAATAATCTGTTTTATTTGTTTTAATTAGTTCTATTAACATATTTCCATTTCTGTACAACATTGAATCTTTAGCAGTTCGTCGTATTGATATTTCATTTCAAATGACCTTAGGTAAACTCTCACGTCCCAATTAGAGAAAAATGCGACTTTTTCTTTGATTTCACTCCACCTGCTTTCTTTCGCTGTAGGGCTCCGATATACCTTTTTTTCTTCGATTATAGCCTTTCTATATGAACTGCACACATGTTTGTGTGTCTGTGTTTTTTTTTCTTTGATTTAAGTAAAGATAAAAAAGAAAAAAGCAGCGTATTAAAAATAATACTTCCTAAACTAGATCGAACTAAATTTATAATACTACACTAGTTCATAGAATTTTGTGATTCACCCACGAACATTTATCAGCGATAAAAATTGGGAACTATAACTACATATAATTACATTTTTGAATATAATGAAAAGGTAGTGGTATCTCCTTGTCGATATCGTTACTGATAAATGAAGTAATATGTAAAGGGTTCTTTTTTATAGAGGTATAAAACTTTAAGTTGGCAACACTTTTTTAACTGGCGGCGATTTTGTCAGCTGTAAGGTGATTTATGTTTAGTTTGGTTTGGCATTTCAACATGAATAGACTGACGCCTGAACAACGGTTCCAAATTGTGCAAATTTATTTTGAAAATCATGGATTAATTCGATTAACTACGGAACGTTTTCGCACCACGTTTACTCTAAGTGATAATACTCATCCACAGAGACGTCGTACAGTGCGTACAGAAGAAGTAATTGCTGCTGTAGAGCGTAGCGTAGAGGAAGACCCGAATCATTCTATCCGCCATCGTGCACAGAAATTGGATATGTGTCCATCCACTGTATACAAGATTTTACAGAAAGATCTTGGTGTGCGTGCTTACAAAATCCAACTCGTGCAAGAATTGAAGCCACACGATCACCTAGCAAGGCGTAGATTCGGTGAATGGGCCCAAAACAAGATTGCCGTTGATCCCGATTTTCATAAATGAATTTTGTTTAGCGATGAAGCTCACTTTTGTTTGAATGGACACGTCAATAAACAAAACTGCCGTATTCGAAGTGATGGTAATCCTCAAGTGTATGCTGAGACACCGTTACTTCCAGAGAAATTGACTGTTTGGTGTGCTTTATGGGCTGGCGGAATCATTGATCCGTACTTCTTTAAAAACGATGCTGGTCAGAACGTTACAGTCAATGGACTTTTTCGTTCACCAACTGAACAACCATGATGTGCAGGAGCTGTGGTTTCAACAAGACGCCGCAAGATGTCACACAGCTCGTGCCACAATTGATTTATTAAAGGAAATGTTTGGTAACCGCATAGTTTCACGTTCCGGACCCGTGAATTGGCCTCCAGGATCGTGCGATTTAACGCCGCCAGACTATTTTCTGTGGGGATATGTGAAGTCGCTAGTCTATGCCAATAAGCCCGAAACGATTGACACCTGGAGGACAACATTCGCCGCGTTATTGCCGATATACGGCCAGATATGTCATCGAAAATTGGTGATGACAAGGATAGGTCTGAAACAGAATAGCGCCTGCAGGTTTTGTGGGGTTGAGTCTGAAAGTCCGGAACACCTAAAGACAAACGCAAAGACGTCATAGACGAGGTGGAAATACCTTCTCTGAAACCATCACAGCTACTGCAACTTATTAAAGCTCTTAGACTGGATGGGGAGCTATAAGTGCGGACAAACCCTAGCAGTTTGCAGCTCATATAAGGAGGCACAAGTGATCAATAGGTCGCAGTGCAGCATCACCCTGAATTAATCTAATCTAAAGCAGAAATTGTAAAATTAGCAAAATATACTTTCCAGTTTTTATGGTTACACCTATTTTATTATTTAATTTTAAAGGAAAATTTGTTTTCAATAATTATATTATATTTATTCCCATTCTTTGGATGTGAAGCGACCAATTTGATACTACGACAAAAAGGTATGCTTCGTCCGTTTACCAAAAGATCAGAATTAACATTGCTTAAAAAATCATCAAACGATCTCCACTTTATCGTCACATTTCCTCTAAGACACACATAAGTGAGCCTCTTCCAAAATACTTCACCGAAAACAATTCAGCATATATACAACTCGTAAAATTCCTTTCTAATTTGCGAAACATTGCTTCTCAAATGTAAGACAAACAATATGAATTTCGATGGAGTATATTCACTTCGCGATACTTTACGATTTGCGTCAGATGGTGGAAGACGCGTTGAAGGTTAACGCGTTCGGGATTCATTGCCAAAAAAATTCAAAACGAAACGACGTTTGCCGGAGAAAAATCTTGAGCAACGACGGCCGAACGTTCGTATCGTCCGTACGGATTATTTTTCGCAAGACGGGAAGGTCATTGTCGCGAGTGCTGGCGCTGTCTACGTCGAATCGATCGCAATGAAGATCCGTCTAACATTGCCAAAGAGCAAAGAAAGAGAACAACACTTCATTGATGACATGGGATCTCGATAATTGAATTTGTTACCGTATTAAGTGATGGTCATTATCTTACTTGAGTTTTTGGCTAATATTAATCTTTTTTTGTGTGTATAAACACCTGTTCCACGTGCTCTTTTTTTTTTCTAATGATAGATCTGGCTAGTTTCCAATAGATGAAAATGTACGCCTTAAATTTAAAATTAGCAGCATATTTCTAAATTTTCGGAATCATAATCGCTGAGATTAAATTACATAATAAAAGAGACAATTATTATAAAATGGAAGGAGGCGGACATGAAATATTTCCGGAATCGGCAAGAGATGACGTACGAAAGTTGGAAGTGGATTCATTGGTCGGCTAGGGCAACCTTTTTAGGGCAACTGTCAAAATTTCTAGTTGTTGTTTAAGAGCGTGTTTTGCGCAGTGATAAAACTCTTCTGAATGACTGGGAAAACGACCACGGAAATTCGAAATATTTTCCTGGAGGTACGTGGCGGATGTACTCCATCATTTTCGACCATCAGCTTCTGGGTGATCGAGTTCAAACGTAACCGCACTAGCACAAGTGACGAACCACGTAGTCGACGCCCCTTTTGGGCTACCAACGATGAAATGGTCGACAAGATTCATGATGTCGTGTTAGCCGATTGCCGATTGAAGCAGAATGTGATAGCAGAGACAACAGGCATCTCAGAAGAAGGCGTTCGTCATATTCTACCGCGTTGCTCACACCGGAACAAAAACGAAATTGGGTGATCATTTCGGAGGAGTGTCTGGCCAGGATCCAACGCAATCCAAAGGATTTCTTTATGCGTTCCGTAACCGTGGATGAGACTTCGATCCATCACTACATATCAGAGACCAATGTACAGTCGAAGCAATGGACTTTTCCGGGTGAATCGGCTCCGAAGAAAGCAAAGACCGTTTCATCGGTCAGAAAAGTTATGGCGACCATTTTGTGGTTCTCATCGACTATCTGCAGAAGGGAAGGACGATCACGGGGCAATGCTACATTTGATCGTATGTTCTGGATAATTAAGCTCTTTAATATATATTAACTGCTCTTTATTAGCGTATGCCGACGATATAAAGATATAATCATGCTGCTAACACCTTCACTGATGTTGACTTTCTACAACGTAATCTGGACAATATTCATCCTGGTACTTACATAAAAAGCTGAAATTGGACATAGATAAATGCCTCTTCATGTCTTTTAAAGTACATAGAATTTTCAGTATTACATTAACAATATTAATATTGCCCGTCAGTCTTCTATTAAAGATTTAGGTGTGATATATGATGAAAGGTTTACTTTCTCTTGGCATGCCTCAGATGTTACGACTTACGCCTCTAAATTATTAGGAAATATTTTTCGAACATGCAATGATTTTACTAACCCTGAAGCAATAAAAAGCCTTTTCTTAGCTGTTGTGATTTCCAAGCTCGAATACGCTTCTGTTGCTTGGTATCCTTTCTATAACATCCAGATTGATCTTCTTGAACGGATTCAGCGCAAATTTTTAAAATATCTCTCATAGAAGATCGATGGGCGTTATCCTTTACGATGAGGTAATTGAGACGCATGGCTTTCTTACGCTTGTTGAGAGAATAAACCGCTTCAGTGCTACATTTACGCGTAACATTATCACTGGAAGAATTGACGCCCCTAGTTTGTTGTCTGGAGTTGATACACCTGCAATCAAGATCACATCATTTGCTCTGCATCCTTACACCTCGGACAAATAAATTTTAACGAGCCTCTTTGGTACACCCAGCAAAATATTTGAATAGCCTCAATGAAGATTTGCCTTAATTTTTCATTTTTTTCTATATACGTTAAATTATTAATATTTAGTTATCTTATTTGATATTTAATTATTATATGGATTTTTTCTTGTATACTTCTAAAACATTACACGTATTATCTTATATTATTTTGTCCACTCTGGATAATTGTCTGTTAGGCACTTAATAAATTATCATTATTATTAAATTTTTGAATTGATGAACACGAGATTTTAAGGATTATATGTCAATCAAAGGGAAATCTTTCTTCCACACAACATGAAGGACTTTTTGCAAAAAGTTTGATGGTTACAATTCCTCGACCAATTGCCACGCTCGATTTTTAAGACGACCATAAACAAAATGAAAAGAAATAATAAGGCTCAGACCTCGTCACTCATCGATGAAATGCGAAACGTTCGGATTGCGCAATCCGAAAGTCCGATTTATGTTTACAAACCGCTGGTAAGTGCTTAAATTCGGCAACTCGAGCTAAATTTAGAATGGCCGACTGCCAATCGTGTCTACTTATACATATATATCCACGTATACTTGCTTTGGAGGACTACATGCTGGCGAGAGCTGATCGGTGTATGTCCTCTTGGATGAGGTTTTGCAGGATATTAATTTAAGGACGTTAACATTTCGAGAATTTGTTTTAAACCCTACAAAGAAGCATAACTAAATTTTCTTTTAATATTCACACCAATAATTTATATATTAAAGTTGATATTTTAAAAAATATTGCACTATTTATGGGAAATACTTATATGATTATACAAATTTACCTTCTTGGTTGTGAGGGTTGTGAGTAGTGAAGTGACAGTGACTGACTGTATTGGTTTATTGGCACAAAAATGTTTACAATACATCACAAAGTTTTCATTAACGAATCATACTTCAAAAATGCTATAGAGTTATAAAATGGAGAATGGTCGTACTTTTTGTAACCATGTATAGATGAATTCCGGGCAGAATTTCCAAAATTTCCAGTAATATATGACAGTTTGCGGCAAGTTATTCAAAAATCAGTGGCAAAATTTCGTGAAACAGGGTCTGTGTCCCGAAAATCAGAAAGTGGTAGACCATCAAAGCGGACAGCTGAAAATATAACAGACTTTTACACCAAGCGCAACTATCATATGCGACATGCCAGGCAAATCTTAAAGAAGATTTACAAAAATTTCCATACAAGTTTGTTAATGGTTTTTGGGTACGATAAAAAATTATGATGTTCTTGAAAAATCCTTTGTCTCGGATGAAGCATGGTGTCACTTATCAGGATACCTAAATAAACTAACAACCACGACAACACGACGAATCTTGTCGACCATTTAATCGTTGGTAGCGGTTTTTAAGCGTCCACTGCATGGTTCGTCACTTGTGTTTGTGCGGCCACGTTTGAACTCGCTCACCCAGAAGCTGATGGTGAAAAATGGTGGAGTGCATCCTCCGTGAACCTCTAGGAAAATATTTCGAATTTCCGTGGTCGTTTTCCCAGCAATTCAGAAGTGTTTTATCACTGCACGAAATTCGATTTTATCCATTTCTGCGAAACGGCCTGACTTGCTACACAAAACACACTCTTAAAGAACAACTATGTATTGACAGTAGATGTATGAAGGAGGTCACTTTGAACATTTAATGTAACCATTCTTTATTATTATTAAACTTTTTATTTTTCCAACTGAAACGTCTATGTGTAGTTTTTTGTCAAAACGCCAAAATCTAATTTGACAACCGTATGTCAACGGTATAACATAAACTATACCACCTACACTTAAAGTGCAGAATAAGTCAAATTACACGTTTTTAAAGTTATTCTATCAATTAATTAAGTTTAAAGAATAAAAATTCCATAGATTGCTAAAGAATAAATTTAATCCATCATATGGTAGATGCTATAATATGTTGTTGAGTGTCACAAAATAGAATAATGAATATGCGATCCAGTTGCTTTATTGTAGAAACTGTATGCAACTCTTTTGCTTGGTCCATGAGAGCATGAGTGACAGAATTTAGGTTTAAGCTAGAATTAATTCATTTTATTTTCGATTTACCATAAGGCTAGATACCGATTTCCTGGCAGATTAAAATGGTATAAGTACCATTGTTCGAAAACAAAGTCACTCTATTAAATTGGCATGGACAAAGATCAAAAAAAAAATATATACAAGAGAAGAGAAATAAATTCCAGAAATTCAGCGGTAGTGCTATTGAACTAATACAAAAAAAAGAAATTGAAAACATTTGCAAACATACAGCGTAAAGCAAAAAAAGCAAAATAAAGAGAATAGAAGAATATAAGCATTCGATTATAATGAATGATTCTGTTTATCCACGTCCAATTAGTTCGATAACTGGAGCAATTTAAATTTCTTCCAATGCCTAACGTAGCGTCTACTTTTTTTTATTCACAATTATTGTTCTTAGCACGTGAAAGGTGAATGAATTATCGTGGCACTGTTTGTAACTAGATTTGTGGTTTTCGGCGTCATATAATTGCAGCCGGAAACTCGTATAATTTTTTTCGAATTAAATTGATAAATACCACAACGAAATGTTGATGAAATATTTTCTTTTGTATACCTTGGATAAATCATTAAATTCAACCATGATTAATTGATTACAATTTAAGTTTAACGAAGCTGTTTCTTGTAAAATACATTAAAAAAAATTATGCTCAACTACTAAATTTCACTGATTTAGTATATACTATAACTTTTGTTTTGCATTAAAACGCATGACGGTAAATATATAACTATACACTACCGTTCATAATTTTGATGACACTATATAAAATAACAACATAAACTACACTAGGGTGATAGAATAAAATAGACACCAGGTAAAGCGGTATAAATATGTAAACAGCTAAATTCTAAGAACGAATTAAGAACTTTCTCTTGTCATTAGGGTAGGGGTAGATGTATCGGAAGGAATTCGTCATAGTTTAGTATCGTTACAACTATGCCTCGCTTACAAAGTTCGAGTGATATTAGCGACTTCACCCGGGGTCGCATCGTTGGCCTGAGTAAACGCGGCGCTTCGCAACGTGAAATAAGTAAATTTTTAAATATTCCGTTGTCTACAGTTAACCGTGTGATTACACAATTTAAACGCAAGGAAAAAACAACAGTGGAGCCGAGACCAGGTCGTGCCGGACCTTCTGAAAGAAGTAAAAGGGTGCTCGTGCGCGAAGTGTTAAGAGAACCGCGAAAAAGTACAGTTGAGCTTGCGCAACTTCACAGAAAAGTCACCGTTTTGCGATACCTCCACAGTGTGAGGATGTATAAAAGGGTGGCAAAGAAAAAACCTCTCCTTACAGCGTTTCAAAAACCGCGCCGAATGGCTTGGGCAATCGAAATGCGAACGAAGCCCGAAGAATTTTGGCGGTCTGTCATTTTTACAGACGAAAGCAGATACTGCCAATTCAGTGATAGTGGTCGTACGTGGGTATGGAGACGTTCGTCATAGCAACTGGACGAGAAATTTTTGCATCAGACGGTGAAATACGGCGGTGTGAACATCATGGTGTGGGGCGCGATATGGTATGGTGGAAGATTGCAATTAGTAATCTGCGACGGAAATATATATGCGGAAAAGTATATCCAAATATTAACAGAAGGACTACTACCGATATTCGACAACGCCATTTTATCTAAAGAAGACGCCACTTTTATGGAGGATGGAGCACCCTGCCACAAAGCAAGAACAAGAACCACATGGAAAGAGGAACAGGGGATTCGGATTTTACCATGGCTGGGCCAATCACCAGGCATGAATCCGATAGAGAATGTTTGGCACATAATCCAGACATATATGGCGAAACGACACCGAAAACCCAGCAATAAGGAAGAACTCGTGGCAACTGTTACGGAAGAATATTCCAGAAGACACCATGAATCATTTAATAGATTCTATGCCACGACGACTCGCAGCACTTCACGCAAGTGAAGGTGGATCGACAAAATATTAGTCTAATTTAAAAATTTTAAAATATTTTGTATATATAACGAGAATAGAATCTTTTTTTTTAATTAGTAGGTGTCTATTTTATTCAGTCACCCAAGTGTACATAGATAATGTTCAGGAGAAATTTATTAAAGAAACAAACTCCGCCCATTAACAAAATAGTACATTTTAATAAAATACATATTGTTATAATGTTTCTTTCAAGTAACTTGCATTTGCTTTAACAATTGGTTGACAGTTATGAGGCATCCTTAGAACTAAGCCAAATACGCACAAAAGTATTCCACACTTCCTACATTGACTCCATAGTTCAATGGGATTGCTATCAGAGCTCTGTGACAGCCATTCGATTAAGAATAGATCTCCTTGAGAAGATTTGTCTTGAAAATAAGCTTAAACCATCTTTGCAGTGTTTCGGATCGTCATCTTGCTCATAAATGATCCCCTCCCGCTCCCTCAGCTTTAATTAATTTAGTTAATTTCACGTCCAGTTGATACCACATCGTGTTTTAGGATCCTCAAATACATATCTTTTGCCAATCTTCCATCCATTTCAACTAATTTTCCAATCCTTCCAGCTCCAAAGCAACCCCATACCATAATGTTTCCTTTTCCATGTATTACTGTTTTTTACACTCGTTTACCATTCTTTCCCCAAGGGCGGCGACAAGTACAATGTTTACCTCTAAACAATTCGAATTTCGATTCGTCCGTCCATAACACATTTTCCTAATTATTTATACTACAATTTGCGTAAGTTTTTGCTCAGTGTAGTCTTTTCCGTTTGTGTATAGAACTTAACCGTGCTTTTTATTACTGCTGTATGATCTCTCAGACCGGCTTTTATTGGTCTTCGTTCTAGTGTCGATGCACTTACTTCAATTTTTCTTTGTATTAAGTTTCTCAGTACATATGCATTGTCGTTTGTTTGTCTCTCTGCCCTCAAAGCTGTCTGTTCTTCCTGTAGTCTTTGTTCCACATAAACTCTTTGTCGTATTTCCAGTATTATGGTCTATAGTTTGTAGCATATCTGTGCCAAAGATATATGAAAACAATTTCATTTAAATTGCGCGCTCTTTTCTATTAGTGCATCCTCTGGCGCTGAGAACGCTGTAACTGTATCTACCTTCACCCCAAGTATGTGAAACTGTATCTAAAGTATAATAACAAAGGATTCCTAATTTTGTATTAATTTTATTATTATGATTTTGTTTAAAATATAAGAAATAATTTTCTATTACGTAAATACACTTTTTAAAGAACCATAATAATTCTGACCTTTGTCAATTTCAATTTATTTGTCACTACATTCACTTAGATCCCCTTGGTTCAGGCAACCAACTGTACACATCTGTATATGAAGTTGACTATCGAACGGAGTTATTTCTAACCAAACTTTAAGCTAATAAATCAATCGTTATCTATTCTGAGGATTATACAACACTTGATACGACCGAATTTTTCACAGTTTATACGCAAACCAGACGGCCGTTAAAAAGTCAAGTACGCATACAGGCTGCCGCTGCTCGAAATCGTTTAAAGATGGCCTTGGCATGTCGTGGGTCGGTTGCTTGCGGTGTGCGAAAGAAATTGTCAGATAGATAAATTATTCCGACGTACCGAACGTTGCTGGCTGTTTATCGTGTGCCGAATTTGAATGGGGGAGATTAAAAATAACAGTAAGTTGAACGTGCGTTCGCCTGCAATGCGCGAGCTGTCGTTCGCTAAATACGCGAATAGAGATAAGAACAACGTAAGTGCTTTTAAATGCGTCCTTTATTTTTCCCGTTTTCTTTCTTTTACAGAGATGGATTTCAGTGCGTTGACAACCTGTTGCTTCTTTTGCACCACTTAACAATCCAATAACACTATACGTCTTTCACTATTAACGCAGCTTTAATCGTTTTATTAAAATACCGAAAAAAAAATAACTCATTAATATCTCGTAAGTATGTGTATGTTTGTGATCGTCTAATTTAAAATTCATACGTAATGTACAAACCGCCCGAAAATACGAATCGTGTTAAAGAGATGAAGATGAAATTCGAATGTCAAGACTTAAAGAACACCTTAAAAAGGGATGAAATTGTAGAAATAAGTAAACCAAAGATATCTAACTTTAAGAAATCAATAGAATCTGAGAATCTTGTAAATAATAGTACAAATAATAATATTGAGATTAAACCGTCGCAGATATTGAATCGACAACTAAGCGACCCGAATAAGAGGAATATCAAACGGACTCCAGCGTTTCGGCTGGATAAAAACACGTTTATTGAGAAAGAACATATGTTTCAGAGACATCTCAGCCAGAACCATATTAAGAGCAAGATGGATAAGTTTAAATCGTTAGACGACTCATCAAGACTGAAAGAAAACTGTGATAATGTAAATATTACGAAGAAACCTTCGGACAAACTAAGCGACATTAAAAATAAACTCTACGCCATTCGTGATGGAACTAAAAATGAAGTATTAAATCCTCGCAATGAAAATAGTGAAAAAGCAAAAAAAATCACCGACATGTATGCAGAACCAATACCGAAATCTCTCCGATTAACTCAGAAAACAAATATTGATACCGATATCAAAATAGAAACTGCCGATAAGGTCATTACGATCCTGAAAGATATAGATCAACAGTTAAATGGATCGGATACCATTAAAAATGCTTTGAAAAAGCCTCTACCGCCAGGACCTGCACCAAAGAAGCCACCAAGAACATTCCAGCATTCCCCGCAGAGTAAACCGATCTCAGAATCTCTCTCGGTCAGTAAATCGGATCCTAACATCACAACACTGAAACTAGATAAGGAATTTACAAACCAATTAAATTTAAGCATCGAGAAACGCTTGGAATCCCCACAGAAAACGAAAAAGGACCCCAAATACATGTTGGAAAAGCTAGAGAATGCTTTAAGGAGCAACAAATTTAAATTCCAACGACAAGCTAAGTTCGATTACACCTCTGATGAAGATGACAGACTAAAATCGCCTAGCAAAAGCTTATCAAACTCGCCTCTGTTGAAAAGACTGAATAACACTTCGACTTCCATATCGTCAAACCAAATGTTCAATTGTTTATCTTCATTTGGGTGTTCAAAGAATGCATATGCTAAGATTAAAGAACCAAATTCCTCCTTCTTTATACCAAGCGAAGAAGAACCTGTCTATGCTGAACCATTTCAATTTGAATCGGAGAGAACCTACGATATACCTTGTATGGATGAAAGTGCTAACGATATGAAGAGGAATAGCCTGTATTACATGGTAAGTTTTTTTTATATTGTGATTGCTGTTTAACAAATAATAACCAATTAGCTAACTTGTGTTTGTGGTTTTGGGATTAAATCCTGCAGACTGCGCCATATGTATGTGAAATAATATAAATGCATTTGGAATAATTTTATATCGTTTATATTGGTTTTATATTGGATATTATACACGCAACATTTCGAAAAGCCTGAAGTTTACAAAATTACTTTTATATTTCCCTTAAATTTTCGATGACAATTTCATTTAACTTTAGTAAACCGTGAAAAAATGAAAATCGATTGTTAAATTCCATTCATTTTGTCCATGTTTTCGCTATATTCTTATCAAACCGCGTACACGTTAATTTTACCGACGTGTATTAAACCGCACAATCCTGATAGATCGCCGAAACTACGTTGAGCTGGCTTATTTCACTATCATCAACTTGAATTTCGTATTCTGTAACGCTTCCAATATGTGCATAGTAAGTATTTCAATAAAAACCGGAAGTAGGGGTGAACAAGTGAATAATCGATTCAGAAGCGATAAAATTGCGAAATAAAACCTTTTTTGGCGCTAGAATACAATAGAATAGTAGGTTGTGAAGAGGTTATTCGCTTATTGTTTTGTTTATTTACGTGCCGTGGAGACGTTTTACCTTTTCATGGCTTGCTTGATTACCTTAACCGCCGAAGGCGCATCTAAATTCTAAACTTATTCTCTATCGAAACATATAGTCATTTGATGATTACGTCAGATTGTTGCTCATCCTAGTTCCTGTAAGTTAGTTAGCATGCATCTTACGATCTTCCTGTATATAGGACCAAATGCATCGGAACAATCACGTCTTGTTTATTAATAAGCGAGTTTTATTTACGCTTTTAGTACTAAGATATGTGAAGATATGTGAGTCATGTCAAGAGTTGTGGAATAAGTAGAAATGTTCGGTTTGTTCTGATGAGAAACGTGTTGTTTTTTGTGGTTTTTAATTTTTTGAAGATCAACCTCTTTCTGTTTGGTATATATTTTTTATGTATTCAAGTTATTTATGAAGCTAAATCAAGACGACCGCATTTAAATTATTAAATAAATTAAAATAGATTATTATTGGTATTATTATTATTATGTTCAATAACCTTATTACTTGTTATTCACAAACACTGCTTGTTCACGTTATAAAGATCATACTAGGCTATACTCTCCTATACTCTTTAAGAATTTCTTAAAATTTCCATTCCTTTGTATTTGTTCCAATACAATTTAATTTACACTTTGAGCCATGCAGAACACAATTATGAAATCAAAATTGTTACTATACATCTAATTTAAAAGAAATTCAAATCTTAAGCTTTAGGTAGATACTAAAACTGTCATGGTTAACACTAATTTTTGCTAGAGCTTTCGAGGTATAAGAATTTCGCCGTAAAGAATAATTTGTCTATATCTAACATAATCATGCTGCGAAACAAGTGGGTACAGTTTCCCAACCCTTCTTCGGCCAACTTATAAACTGCTATACTAGAGAAAGCGCACACCAATAGTGCATAGGGTAACTGTACATGTAAATGATTCGTCAGGCTTACCATGATGTCGGTGTATTAGCATCTTTTCTTTCCTCACATTGTTTTTTCCGTGAAAGATTCCACCAATACTCTGAGTAGCTGTACCAGCAGCATTATCATGTTAGGTATTGTTTTCTAGGCATTTTTCTATGAATTTGTCTACAATCTGCATCTCAAAATTTCCGTTTACGTATACACCATGTCCAAAGATAAGCGTTCAACATTGCTAGCTTCCTTATTGTTGGTGCTTATTAAGTTGGTTAGATTTACAATTCGATGGAATTATTTGTTTTGATTGGGATGGTGAAAACCTTTAATTTCCCAGAAGTCTATCAAAGAAGTGAAGGGAAGTACAATTCAAATATAAGAAAAAATAAAGTGCACATTTTACTATCAGGAGACGCTGAAAGAAGAATAACTTTCTGCAGCTGGTTACTGAACTTCTGCAATACGCATTCTTTAGATGATCCAATATCTAATTTTTCTTATTCAGGTGTATGCGACAAAAGGAATGAAAAATATAGCATCAGAGAAAATTCTTTAACAGTGAATTCATGTAATTCCCAAAATCGCTTTAATTTGAATCTTTGGCGTGGTTCCATAGGCTCATAAATTATTGGTCTTATTTTTTTTATCATGGTATTTTGATTGGGGAACGCTACGTAGAATTATCCAGATCTAAGAGATCTTGGATCCAACAAAATGGAGATGTTTAATCATAGTTTTATTATGGAGCTATTGAGCAGGATCTATATAATAGATTTGCTTGCACGATCTCTGATTTAATCTGAGTTGGATTTTCCTGAAAGCAGCAAAATTAAATGCAATCTGGATAAAATTTATGTCAGAATTATCTTTGAAGCGATAAGAACCGTTATCGGGAGAGATCAAAAATATCTTGAGGAAAACTGCAATACTTTTGAACATTTAGCATGAACATAACTTATTATTTTCTGTTCCTTTGTGCAGTTTTATCTTATCGCTTTTTGGTGTGCAATGTTTCGAATTTATAATGATCTCGTATTTGTTCCTATTCCTTTTATTGCCTATTTGATTATAATTGCAGAGATTATTAGATTAAGTCCTTTGAATTTGTTTATTAACACATTTTTTGTTCATATTATTACTTTCCTTCAAAATATATAAAAATGTATAGGATGTTTTATTTATTATAAAGGTCTTGGAAATGAAACATTCAATTGTTTTTCTGTTTTCACCGTCTCAATCAAAACAAACAAGGTATAAAAATAAAAATATTTTCACGTGTGGAACTGGTATTTGTGGTTATATTTACAATTTACAAGTAATAATATATATTGAAAGGATACCGGTAAAACAAAGTGTACGTATGTGTAATTCCCCCGTTTATGTGACGGAAAAAAATGGGACATTTCGAGGTCACGGTTGTTATGCATTAAGGGTATAGTGTTCAGATAGATTTGGATTTGGAACATTTCAGGTCGTTCTCGTATATTGCTTAATTTAAGCAACGCGTTTTTAATGATAGTGTCCCAGTATAGTTATTCATGTTAATTTTAGCAATGTTGCTATAATTATGACAAATACTGTATATACGTTGCACCACACTAATTGATAACGCAAAATATTTTATATAATAATCTTGAAAATATAACTGCTATAATAAATAAAACACCAAATCCTTACAATTTCTGGAATAAGAATCTACCGTAATAATAATTGAATATCAAGTATTGAAATTTCGAACTTCTAAGTCGTGCTGAAGTGCGTAATATCAAATAAACACCTTTCACTTGCCACTTGTTTAAGTGATTATTTATAATTATCGAGTAGATAGCTTTTTTTGTTCCATATTCGATTACTGCCCAGCTTACTTTCCTTTGGTGTTGTCGGTGGAATGCTACAGAACGTTACCCTGTTACCTTTCATAACAATTTCGTTTCTGCATTTGCATACAGAGTGGTCTTTCTCATTTTCATATCTCCAACGGGGAACTTCGTCGTGTAGTGTCCCTGTTTAGGCATCTAATGGTGTCAATTATCGGTTTTTAATCTTCGTCAGCATTTTTGCACTCGATAAAATCTAAATGAAGCTTGGGAATGTCCGTAAAGATTCGTAACCGTCTGTATACACACACACACTGTCTAGGTGGAATTACGATTTAAATCATGGGGAATGCCTGTTTCGAGATTCTTTAAAGTATAAACAATGCAAAATTCGGTTAGTCCGATGCGGTTAAAAACTATTAATAGGAGACTCGTACGCTTCCCTGCTGCGGTAATTAGATGAATCATCTCTAATGGTAATTTTACGATACTAAGAAGTTGCTGTATTTTTTTCAATTGTGTAAGCTTAGCACTGTTTTTATATCTTCCCTAATAAAATTCTAATATTTTATTTGTAAGAGTGTGTAAAATTTGTTGGTTTCTGAGCTAAGCATTTTTCACTTTTTTGAATTCGGCATGTCACATATCGTGAAATTGAAGCATCTTAACACCAAAGCAACGCACCTGATTTTTCATAAATATTTGGGCGCACGGAAGTTTTGTGGTCATTGGATCCCACACACAGGGCCGTCCTTAGGGTGGAGCGGCTGCTCCAGGCCCCGCGGTCAGGGACCTTTTTACAATAAAATGTTCTTACAATAAGATAATACGGACTAAAAATGAATTAGTTGAAACCTTCTCTTTTCAATGGTTTATATTGGATTTGTTAGGTTTCCAATTTTTTACTTTCTAATTCCTTAGACTTCGAATAAAGTCAGAAGTGGCAAAGGCACACCAAAAGTACACAGTTGTTCCAGCCAATCAGATTAGAGTTTGTCTTTTATCTGTTATAATCAGGGTTTCCTAAAAAAATTTCTGTGCAAGGGAAGCATTCGACCTTAAATCTGTTTATATATATATGATGGTAGGTAGTTTATGAAAGAGAAGAGTCGAGAGCTATTTACCTACATAAAGGCCCCGCAAAACTATTTTGCACCAGGCCCCGCTTTTGCTAAAGACGGCTCTGCCCACACACTTTGCTCAAAGTCCAAAAAACAAGATCGTGACAAATGATATAAAGAAATGTAAGAAAAATCAACCGTCTACAATATAAAAACAGTAGCTGCTGTAACAAAAATTAGACATACGAGGACGAACTGAAATGCTTTCGGAATCGGCAAGAAAAACACGGTATTGATGTGGTTTCTTATTTTTATTTTTCGATGTAGTTTTATCGAAGATCATTACACTTTTTCCAACGGTGCTCCAGTCTCTTCAAACCGTCGGAAAAGTAGAATGTTTCGAGGTCTGCAAAATAGCCATCTGTAGCGGCAATGACCTCCTCATTTCCTCCCAGTAATTTTCTCAGGATTAGGAATAGGAAAAAGTCGCTGAAAGCTAGGTACGGTAAATATGGAGGATGAGAGACTAATTCGTAGCGCAACTCATTCAATTTGGACACGACGATACGGGATGAATGAGCTGGTGCATTGTCGTGGTGGAAAAACACTTCTTTCCGCTACAAACGAGGCCGTTTCTTCTTCAATTTTACATCGAATCGGGTCAATAAATCGCTGTAGTATTGCGCCGTGATTGTCCTTTCCTTTTACAGATAGTCGATGAGGGGGAATTCCTAAAATGGTCGCCACAGCCTTTCCGGTCGACGGAACGGTTTTTGCTTTCTTCGTAGCCGATTCGCCCGGAAAAGTGCTTCGATTGTTCCTTGGTCTTCGATGGGTAGTGGTCACCCGATTCCGTTTTTGCTTCGATGTGAGCAAACGCGGTACCCATCGCGCCGAAAGCTTTTCCATACTCAAAATTCTGTGTAAGATATGGCCAACGCGTTCTTCTAGATGCCTGTTGTTTCTGCTATCTCGATCGGATTAGAATCCAGAGACTGCGAATGCCAATCCAATATTGTAAGGTGATTTTCCAACTAGTAGCCCGCACACAGTCTGCTTGGGTATTTTGAATCGTTATCCTCTTGTAAAATCTAGTTCGCAGTACCATTCTTAAACCGGACCTTTGTAGATGTCAGTAGGCCTTTTTTGTATAATTGCACCATCTGCTGAGTTTTTAAATTACCAGTAAAGACGCATAACGTCCCAAAACCACGAACATTAAAACGTTCCCAAGCATGTTTTACAGTTCGTTCGACAATGCGATTTCTACGGCTAGACCATGCTTTCCTTCTTGGTACCCGGGCCTAAAAAGAAGATTCGCTCGTAAACTCCACATTCGTCCAGTCTCTGACGATATTTTCACGTGCCCGTGATGTTAAGCGGCCCTATCCGTGTTTGTGCGGGAGAAATGGTTTCCGTAGCGTCATTAAACTAATATTTATATTTCTCTTTACCAACATAGATTGCCCTTGACGCAATGTTAAATGCGGTTTTCTACTGAATAAATTAATTATTGCCTTGTTTTGTCTGGTTGTCCTCGTACGAGATTGACCGCGTCCTGTAACATCATCTACTGCTCCCGTCTGTTGGTATCGCCTTGTCTAGCGTCGTGTATAATCTGGTGTTTTGTGTAAGTACCTGGCAGCCGCTGCAATACCCATTCTTGGGGCCTTTACACAAAAATACGAATAATACACGATAATTCTAACGAAAAATAAACAAAAACTTCTTAAACATTCGGTTTATCAAAGAAACCCCCTTTTGCGCGAAGAACAGCTTTCACAATCCGAGGTATCCATTACAATAGTTTTTCAAGGACTCTATTTGGCTTATTAGTCCATTCCTCTTGCAAAATGTTCCACAAGTGGCCTACGGAGGTAGGGCATACTTTTCGGAGCCTCCTGTCCAATTCATCCCACAACAGTTCAATGAGGTTTAGATCAGGGCTTTGCGGCGGCCATGTCATTATTTGTAAAGTGCCATTATCTCGTTCTTCATTTAAGAAATTTTTACGTATCACTGCTGAATGTTTCAGGTCGTTGCCTTGCATGAATGCCAAATTTTCACCGATTAGACGTTGCCCCGATGGTATTACATTTTTTTACAGCATATCTAAATAATATCGATTGAGTTGGCCGATACTTGTTGGAAATCCATATTGAACAATGGCTTCATCAGATATCTGATGAAGCTACAGTGATAGCGAAACATCTCTAATAATATTGTGATAAATATATTGGAAATTTTCTTTTCGCAAATACCTTCGATTCGCTTTAAGTCTTCTATACCGCAAGAAGGAAAAACAACCCCAAACATGCAAAGAACTTCTTCTTTAAATGACGATTGCAAGGACTGTGTGGATGTACAATTCACAGGTATAGCAGTAAACTCCACTCACACAAATTTATTAATTATGCGGAACGCAGCGTTTCGAGAGCACGTGGGCTCCCATTGTCAACCGTGTTACCGACCGTGTTACCCAGTCGGTAACACGGTTGACAATGGGAGCCCACGTGCTCGAAATGCTGCGTTCCGCATAATTAATTCATTTGTGTGAGTGGAGTTTACTGCTATACCTGTGAACTTCTTCTTTGCTTGATAGTTGGCATTGTACAATCCTGCAACATTCTTTGGCCTTTCGCTCATCTTACGAAAACGCCCCTTGATTGTCCAAACACCTCAAACTTTGACTCATCAATCCATAGCACCCTTTTCCAATCATCCACTGTCCAATTTCTATGTGTTTCTGCCCACTGTAGCCGTTTTTACCTGTTTCCCCGTCGAAGTAGTTTTTTTTTTGTTGCAATGCAGGCGTGAAGATCTGCAGCTTTTAATGTTCTTTTCACTGTAGTAACAGAATTTTTTCTTGCACGGTCGCGATTTCTGCTGCTGTCAGTCTCCTATTTCGCTGGCTCAGCAATTTTATACGCTCATCGTGGGAGTGAGTTGTTATTCTCTTACGACCTAAACGTGTCCGATCTCTTAAACTGCCGATGCGTTGATGTCTCCGAATGATATCACTAACAGTCGATTTATTAACATGTATTTTTTCGGAAATTTGACGCACTGAATACACAGAGCACTTTTCTAAACTTGTCGGTTTTCCGCTTGGTACTTTAATAACTTTAATCAGGTTCACATAAAAAGATACGCTCTTAACACTAACGCGCGCACAAGCAGGTTTATTTAGAAACTAAAACATTTGTCAATACACAATACACTTTCGGATGGCCTGTTCCCACCCCAAAGAGTATTGTAAATTTATTACCTGCAATATTGTCCCAAAAATAATCCTATTTGTGGCGATGAGGATTATTCTGAAAATTTACTAATTGGGTCATAAAATACAGCAGGTTTTTAATCATTTTCTAATCGATATTCTAGGATGTTTGCTTGAACAATTAATAAACAATAATCTTCATAAAGGACCTAATATAAACGTTATTTACATATAAAAGCAATTGTATTATTATCTTTTAGTAGAGTTTACATTTTACTGGGTGTCTGAACTAATATGGCCGATAGTGTATCCCATCGTCAATGACTTACCTTACGCAGCCTTGACTATAGTATCCCCATACTGTCGCAATTGTATACAACAGCGTTAAACCTAAAACGTTCTGGTATTCCCAGCTACGATACCGTGTAGATCATTACGTACCGCATTTTCCTTCTTCGGGTTGTCTTTGTTAAAGCGCGAAGTCGTACGCACGTAGATTCCAGACGTTAAACACTTCCGTATCACCCCTCGACATCTCTGAACAGGCATTCTCAAACATCGTTTCGAAAATCTAACAAAGTTCTCATTGATTGTCCGTCTCTTCTCTTGCGAAATTTAAATAAACGCGTAACAGAATCTCGTGTTTTACTGCTAAAGGAAGTTCCGAACGATATGATATCTGAAACCCCTACCACAATTTGATCTTGTTGTCCTATAGCGTTCGATGTTAGTTTTACGGTAAACGTCGGGTCGTTAGATTCGTATCATTTGAAGAAGGAGACAAATAAAAGAATTAACAACGGTTCTTTTTGTTAAATGGTGATCAAGTTTAAGTGTTTCTTGCTTCTGCGATTGGAAGAAGGTTAGGGTGATGATGCGTTTGTTCCAGAGCAATCCTGTTCTTGGATTGAAATTGGATGCTGCTCAAGGGGTTGAAGCTGTAGTTTCCAGTGAGGACGTAGAGAAGGTGATGGCGACAGTTAAAGAAGGGGTAAGTTTTTTTCTTATCTTTTGTAAATTTTTGGGGACTTTTCATAAATTTTCCCTTTATTCAATAATTCCACGAAAGTAGCTATCGCTATGTACAAATATAATGATTGGGATTACGAAGAAAAATGCACCGTGTTTGTTTAATAAAAGGTAATCTATGCATACAAAAATAGAGATTTATATTTAAGAAATTCCTATTCCTTAGGAAATCTACTTAACCTATGAGACTTCCTCAGTAGCTTAATCTCTGCAGTTCTTTATTTCTCTAAAGTTATAATAATTGTTTGTCGACTGGGTCACAGCATTAAGTCATCAAACAACATGGATTGATTTCAGCTCGTTCAAATACCTAAACGATAGATTATTGTGCACTTTCCCAGGCAACGTAACCGTGTAGCAGATTAAGCTTAAAACATTTCCCATGCACGAAATCGTCATTATGAAAAGATTCGACCTTTTTCGTGAGCATTTATCGCCCCAAAGCTTCTCTACATTCGAATATTCATGCAAAATCTTATATATTACTTTTATGTTATGGCACAAGATTGGTTCAATTTTACGATGCGTTAAACTACCAACATTAGACGCAGTAATGGCATATTAGAACCGAATGTACACTAAACCTTGGCTTGAACTCGCTAAAGTTGGTATTTTTCACCATACTTTCTCAGGTCAAATAATTCAAAAGTTGGCACTCGATTACACATTTTTGTGTGGATTTACCGAGGATGTCAAATCACACAGATTTGTATGTGTATTAAGCACATAAGTCAAAATACTACTCAATGAGGTAAACACATATTCGCAATAAAGAAGCTCTCATGTCACGTTTGAAAGAGTTACTAGGTATAGCCCGTTGATAAACCTATAGCATTAGAGGGCTTTTTATATTTACAGAAAATTAAGGATTATGAAAATTTAACTTTGATCTACACTCAAGAAATTTCTATAATTCCGTATAATTTTGTAGTTCTCCTATAAACATTTAGCAACGGTATGAGCTGGGAATTACCTAGAATTACAGACATAATTTTGTCAGTATCACAATTGTTAGATATTTAAAGGAATTGCTTGCCGTATAAACGTATAAATACGAGTGAAATAATTCCACAGAATTAGACGGATATCGTACGAAATCAGGCATTACCTTTTAGTATAAAAAACCCTCTAGATATCTTCAAGAGTTTATTTATTGTTAAATATATATATTATCGAAGTACACATATTAGTTAATAAAAATGTCGAGAGGTAAAAACAAAACTAAATTGTTATACAGTGAAATATAGCAATAGGATATCTGATAGTTTAAATACAATGTTTGTTAATTTTGTGTGAATAGACCAATAGAAATTTCGCTGTTTTGAGTCTAAATATTTCCTGTATAAAATGTAATATGTTTTAATATTATTTTCGCTTGCTTTTATGTTTCTTTGTAGTTCAAATATTCTATTTTTTTTTAAATAGGCAGTGCAAGTCTCTGTACCATCAATACCAGCATTATCACACGTTTCTAACCTAGGCGATGTTTTCCAAAAAATATAATGTCGCATGATTACTTGCTAAGAATATTTACATCATAAAATAAAAGCAAAGATTCGATTATTAAAGGAATTATTCAGAATATTCATTTACTTCAGAAGACAAATTAATCAAAGACTTCGAAGGTTTAATTTCTAAACATTTTTTATCGACTTTTATGGTGCATCGTTAATACCATTTGTCATTTAATTCGTTAAAAAATTGTGTGATTTCATACTCGTTGAGAGTTATGGCGTATATACTTTGGGAAGCTTTAATGTTGTTATTACTTATGTAAGTGTTTGGGAAACCTTATGAAACTACGTTATGTTCAGATTAAATAAGATACTTATTAAAAACTTCGACAATATCACTAGGAACACTTAGTGGTTTCTCACCGCTGTTCAAAACAATGTTCTTACGACTTTTGTTTTCCCTGTTACGAGCGGAGGTCCAGAAGTTCGTGGAATGAAAGGGTTTTAAATAAAATAAAACAATAAATCTATTTTTCCTTTTCAATATAATCACCCTTAAGCACAATACATTTATTAGATCTATGAATTAATTTTTCTAAACCATCATAAAAATATTTTTTATCTTTCGCCTCAAAATGGGCCAAAATTGCCTCCTTTACCTCATTGTCGTCGGAAAACTTTCTTCCACGTAAGTCTTTTTAAATTAGGGAACAAATAAAAATCACTAGGTGCCAGGTCTGGACTGTAGGATGGATGAACTATTTATTGAAAGCCATGCCTGTGCAGAGCAGCCATTGCAACTTTACTCTTGTGAACCGGCGCATTGTCTTGCAAGAGCAACACACCCTTGGTCAATTTTCCTCGACGTTTTTCCTTGATGGCCTCCTTTAATTTTTCTAATATCGCTGCGCAATATTTTCCGGTTATGCTCCTACCTTTTTCTTTGTAATCAATCAATAATATCCCCTCACAATTCCAAAAAACAGTAGCCATCAACTTTTCAGCCGATTCTGACACTTTGAATTTCTTTGGCGGTGGTGTCCCCTTTTTATGCCATTGCATGGACTCCTGTTTGGACTCAGGCTCAAAGTGATGAACCCATGTTTCATCTCCGGTAACAATCCGCTCCAAAATCCGTGCAGGTTTGTCTCCACACAGCTCCAAAAATTGTTTGGACGTACAGACGCGCTGCTGTTTCTACAGCGGCGTGAGCATTCTCGGTACCCATCTTGCACTGACTTTTGTCATACCCAGGTGGTCATGTAGGATACTCAAAGTGGTGGTATCTGATACTCCAACTAATGCAGATAAATGTTGTCGGGCATCTTGCAGTACAAATTTTTGCACTTTTTCGACGATATCTGATGTGATGGCCTCAACTGGCCGTCCTGAGCGGGGGTCGTCTTCAATCTCTCCCGACCATGTTTAAATAGACCATGCCACTTATAAATCATTGTAATTTTATCAAATATAAAGTAGTTGCGGTTAAATTCGTTTAGTGTTAAAATTTATTATGCGGCTATGATATTTGTTATCTATCAGTTAAGTAAATATGGAAAAGAAGCTGTGACTTTACAATAGGAAAATGTAATATAAAGTTACGTAAGAAAAACTGGTCGTATAAGGTAGCCGCGCATTTAATAAAATATTCGAAAATAGAGATATTCACTGCTGTGTGCGGGCCACTATTAGCAACATAATACCAATGAAGATGTAAAAAAGGAAAACTTAATCTCTCAAAACAATTGCTAAAACAGATGCAAGAATTGTACGGTTATCAAGAAAATAAGACGGGAAGTATTCGCAGAATCTAGGATTGGGGTATTCGCTAAAACAGTTAGACGCCGTCTCAATGAAACAAATTGCTCTACGGTTAGGTATTTCACCGAAAGGTGTGCATTACATATTGGCCCGAAGAAGAGTGACAGAACAAAATATTGATAGAAGACGAAATGAGCGGCCACAAGTAATTTCTGGAGCTGAAGATTGATATATAGCAACGACTTCGAAACGAGATCAACATCTAACGGCACTGGATATCGCAACACGCGTTAATACACAACGACGAATAAATGTTTCTGCTACCATCATCAAGAGGCGATTCTTGGCAGCCGGTTTAAGAGTATGAATCGCCCGCAAAAATATATTTTTAAAGGGAGTGCATAAAAAGAAACAATTAATATGGGCAAGAGCGTATGCAAATTGGTCAGTGGATGATTGGAACGTAGTTTTATTGACCGACGATGCGTAAAGAAAAGTATTTTGGTATTTTGCAAAATCATACTATTCCGTGTGGTTTGTGTTCGAACAAGACAATGACCGCAAACATACGGCTCGAACAGTAAGTGAATTAAAATTAAAGGTTCGACCTCCTCAAAGTCCGAATTTATCTCCCATAGAGCTCATATGGGATGAACGAAGGGCTAGACAGCAACAACCTCAGAACACATGGCAAAAAATTGACGCGGACTGTCTCGAAAAATTGTTTCGAAGAATGCCTAAAATTTGTGCAGCGTTTATCGAAGCAAAAGGAGCTCATATCGACGAAAATAAACCTACGAGTTAAAAAATGCATAAATATTATTATGTTTGAATTAATTTACTTTTATTTGACAACAGTCACTTATACTGTATAAGTTAAGTAATAATCACTATCAAATTTTACGGTATCTGTGACTTTTTGTAAAATCCGTTGTAGCTTCCAAAATTTGGAACGCCAGTGTATATGTTATCTAAAAGTGGAAAGCCTTTTTGTATAGAAAGTCCAGAATAAGCCAATTAATTACAAACAAATTACATCTGTACTCAACATTGTGTATTATATTATTTTTTGTGTTGATAAATCACTTCCGGAATAATATTTTATTAGTTATCTTGAGTGGAGTATATCTGAAACAGTTGTTGATTTTCGTCAAATAGACTTGATAAAGTTTGTTACGAAAGCTTTGATGTTTTGTTTAAAAAAAATGGAAATCGAAAATACCAGCACTGTAACAAGGAAAATGTTGTACGGAATTTATAATCTGATAAAAAATAACTGATAAATTCGAAAAAGAGAGACGGCAGACACAATTGCATAACAAATTCGCCAATAAATTTTCCATGCGGATTGTTTCATAAGAAGTAAAATTGGAAGTGAAACAAACCATGTTACAACATTAGCTTCTTGATGCTGGAATGCAGATCCTATAAGTGAACTAATATTAATATTAAACCATCCTTGGTATTAGTTATGATAAAATTACAAATCCAATTTGAACTCACAAGGGCTCTCGTGGTGTAATAATAGCACAATGCGCCGGTACCCCAGATGTCGTGGGTTCAAATCCTGTCGAGACTGATATTTTTTCAGGAATTCAATTACGTTGATTAATTGCAAGGAAATTGTAATTTTATCATCCTATAAGTACTTCATCCGACTAAAAAACCCTCCCAGTAAGAAAGAATTTGAACTTAGGAAATATGTTGTGACTTCCACTTATTGGGACTAACTTTGTTATGGATAATTCCGCAAATTACCTTCTTCAACTCGTTTAGTAGAATGGCATAGTACGGCCCAATAATACGTTGGCTCTTTGGAGGATAGTTACCTGTCGAACTTCAGAAATTATAAAAGAAATGCGCATACGTGATGAAAAATATAAAATAGCTATGTTTACTAACAACATCATAGACTGGGAAGAGTACAGGTTTCATAGGAGCAGAATAGTCACTATAGTACGTAATAGTAAAGAAAAATACTATAGGTTATTACTAGATGGAAATAAACATAGACCTGTTGAATTATGGAAATGTTTAAAAACACTTTTATTTGAAAAAAATAGTTCCACCAATACGTACGTAATTTTTGATAATAAGGAGGCGAGAGACGATTTAGAAATTGCACAAAATTTCAACAAACAATTTTTAAAAAACATAGATGATATAATCCAAAATATACCAAAGGTAGTTACGAAACCTATATGCAAACATGAAAGAAACTATAATAAACTTTCAAAATTTCGCAGTATAACTTTGAATGACATCAAAGCTAAAATTAACACGTTAAAAGTGCAGGAGACTTAACTGGTGATGGACTAACGACCAAAATTATTAAGGATGCTGCTCACTTGTCTGCAAATAGAATTCTTGACATAGTGAATGCTTCACTCGATACCCGTACATTTTCGGAAAACTGGAAAACATCGTACGTTCTTCCAATTCCCAGTGGCAGGGACCAACGTATGTATGTGAGGAATTTAGACCTATTAATACTGTATCAAGTTACGAAAAAAGTCCTGGAACTGTGCGTAAAAGACTAATTATATGATTTTTGTGAGCGAAAATGTGATTCATTGTAATCAATCAGATTTTAGAAAAGGTCAGTCATGTGAAACTGTTATTGTTGATATATGTCACAAGTGGTTGCAAGAAATGGATAAGGGAAATGTTGTGATGGCTGTGTTTTTGGACTTCCGTAGGGGTTTTGAAACTATTAATAGAAAACTATTAATAAAGAAATTAGAAATGTATGGTATTTGTGACAAGGTTAAGGACTGGTTTGATTCATATTTAAATAAAAGAACTCAAAAAGTTAAATATAACAATAGGATATCTGATAGTTTAAATACAAACAATGGTGTTATACAAGGGACGGTGTTAGATCCCTTATTGTTTAACCTGATTTATTGTTGATAATGGAAGGCTGTAGTATGTGTATGTTTGCGGATGACACCATGTCGTACATAAGTGGTAGTAGTGTTGGCGATATGACGATGACTATGAATAATCAACTCACTATATTATATCATTGGCTGTGTTTAAATAAACTAAGCATAAATGTTACTAAATCAAAATATATGGTTGTAACACATGGGCTGAAAAGTCCCGGGCCTAACAAAGAAAACCCGGTTTTTTTGGTTCAATATTAGCTTTATTCATCAACGTAATCTCCATCAAGAGCAACGCAATCATTCCAACGCCGCTCTAACATTTCAATACCACTTTTGTAGAACGATTTATCTTTTGCCTCAAAATAGGCCTCAGTTTCAGCGATAACCTCTTCATTCGTGCGAAATTTCTTACCGGCGAGCATTTTTTTGAAGTCTGCGAACAGCCAGTAGTCGCTGGGAGCCGAATCTGGCGAATACGGTGGATGTGGGAGCAATTCGAAGTTCAATTCATGAAGTTTTGCCATTGTTTTGATTAACTTGTGACACGGTGCGTTGTCTTGATGAAACAAAATTTTTTTCTTTGCCATATGCGGTCGTTTCTTTGCAATTTCGGCCTTCAAACGCTCCAATTACGCTATATAATATTTACTGTTGATGGTATTTCCTTTCTCAAGAGAGTCGATGAATATTACACCACGCACATCCCAAAATACCGAGGCCATAACCTTTCCAGCCGATTGTTGTGCCTTCGGGCGCTTTGGACGAGGTTCACCAGTTGTTGTCTACTCAGATGACGATCGTTTTGATTCCGGAGTGAAGTGATGGATCCATGTTTCATCCATTGTCACATATCGACGCAAAAATTCCAGTTTGTTACGTTTAAACATGGCCAAACACTGCTCAGAATCATCAACACGTTCTTGTTTTTGATCAACAGTGAGCAAACGCGGCACCCACTTTGAACAGAGCTTTCTCATAGTCAAATGCTCATGCAATATAAAGCCAATACGTTCTTTTGATATTTTTACGATGTCAGCTAACTCACGTAACTTCACTTTTCGATCATTCAAAACGATTTTGTGGATTTTTTTTATGTTTTCTGGTGTTACCGCCTCATTTGGACGTCCACTGCGTTCTGCATCATCGGTGTCTCTACGACCACGTTTGAAGTCAGCAAACCAACGTTTTATTGTTGTTTCTGATGGAGCGGAGTCCCCATAACACCTTTCAAGCCATTGCTTCGCTTGAACGGTATTTTTTCCCATCAAGAAGCAGTGTAAAATTAAAACACGAAATTGTTTTTAATCCATTGTTTTGAAAATAACAAAAGTAGCGTGACTCTTAGCACAATAACTCACAAACTAATGAACAGAATATCATGCAATTTTAACAGCTGTCTTTTGAAGGTTAGTACTAACTGAGAGAAAGGTGACTGTAATAAAACTAGCGTCATCTATGTGTTAGGCCCGGGTCTTTTCAGCCCATGTGTTAGGTTGAAGTTGAAGAATATAGATATAGCTAGTATTAGAATAAAAATTGATACCAGTTGTTTAGAAAGGGTAGACTATATTAAGTACTTGGGAGTTACTATAGATACAGAACATTTGTTATTCGAACAACATGCAAAACATATGAATAAAATGTCGAAAAAAGTAGGGTTTATAAGTAGAACTTGCAAACATTTATCGTTGTATATAAAAATTCTTGTTTATAAATCTGTAGTTGCACCACATATAGAATTTTGCACAACAGTACTTTTTAATCTAAATAAGTATGAAATCCAGCAATTACTAAATTCAAAATAGAGCAATGAGAATAATTTTAAAATGTAACAGATATACCCCAGTTAAAGATATGTTAATTACACTTAATCTAATGAATGTCCATCAAAGAATTTTATTTAAGAGTCTACTGTTTATATATAAAATGAAAAATAATTTACTTCCAAATTACCTTGGTGAAAGATTGAAAACGGTTCATGATACTCATGCTTACAACACTAGAAACTACAACAACTTTTATATTACTCCCTTTCATAGAACCCAGACTTCCAAAAACATATTTGTAAGTGGTCTTATGTTATGTAATGGTTTACAAATATGAAATTAAAACTAATAATATTAGTACCTTTAAGAAGTATTTGTACATGCATATTAGTGAGCACTGTAAGTGATTGTATATTGAATTCGTTCATTTCTGTCTTATTGTATAGCTTGTTACCTAAATAAAGTATCTGTCTATCTATCTGTTGCCATTTAGATTCAAGAACATAGTAACAAATGCCTCCAAAAAAAAAAAATTATCATTATATGCATTATTATCGCTAGATGTTAGTATTCTTTCGCAACATATTCAACATTTAAACTGAGTCTCATTCTCATTGCGGTTAAAGCCACGATAAACCTGTTAATCACTCGATACAATCGATTTCTCAGAAACGTCCTTTTCAACTATCCATCAGTATATCCCCTCTGCCAATGTTCCTGCCTACAAGTTACTCAAGAAGTTTTCCTGTCTCAATGCTTGTGTCTTAGCGTACGAACATTTCGACCAAACTAGGCTACGCTAATTACTTTAATGCGTTCATCAGCATGCCGATATAGTCAGCTGTTCGCTGGGGAATGTTTGCTGTTTATCTTCTATCGCGTGAACAACAGGAATTTCTATCTTTGTCCACAGAAATACCGGTGCTGTTATCGGCAATGTAATGCTAACGATTCTGACCGCATTAAAATTAGAATAATGTGTTTTACATGTATTGGAGATGCGCGTGTGTGTGTGTATATATATATATAAAAAATTGCACGCAATAGAGTAGTAATGTTTAACTCATTTCCTGTCGAGATATTTTATAATTAAGCTACTTGGTAAAAAGTTTGCGTTGTTTGTAATTTTGTTTTGTAGGAAGTTTTGGTTCTTATTTAACAAGAAGTATTCCGATAATCAGAATTGATGTTCCGTATGATATGGCAATCGATTCTAAGTGCTCGATTTATTTCGAAACGCAATAATTTTTTTCGTTTTATAGAAAAGACGACAAAATCCCACATTGATAGTTAATGCTTTTGCCAAATTATTCTCTGATGTTTTTCTACCTGAGTCTTTGGATTCTCATCTTCCAGATATTGATTCTAGCTTACCACCATTGTATTTGCAGTCTGTTTCGGTAGAGGAAGTAATACAATGCATCAAAACTTTAAAGAACAAATTTACAGCTGGTGATGATAGCATTCCTTGCTTTTTTGTGAAGGATTGTGCTACTGTTTTTGCTACTCTATGTATAATCTTTAATCTAGCCCTACACACGTGTCGGTTTCCTGATATATGGAAAGTAGCCAGAATTTCGCCAATCTTGAAAAAGGGTGATAGTTCCAATATTGGCAATTACAGACCTGTGGCTATAATTTCTTCTTTTGCCAAAGTTTCCGAAGTTTTAATTTATAAACGTTTTAAATCATATCTCTCTGAATCTCAGCATGGTTTCTTGGCAAACAGATCCACTGTAACTAACTTGGCTCAGATTTCTCAAACAATTGCTGAAACCGTGGAGGGGGGTGGTTCATTGGATGTTATTTATAATATATTTTTCCCGTACTTTTAACCTGATTGATCATCATAAGTTGTTGGAGAAAAGTTTTTTCGGTGTCAACAGGAATTTCCTAGGATTAATTCGATCATATCTTCTAAATAGACTTAATTACGTTTATTTTAATGGATTTAAATCTCGAACTTTTTACTCCACCTCTGGAGTACCTCAAGGATCGAACTTCGGCCCGCTCTTTTTTAATATATATATCGACGATCTTTTAAAGTCCACTGACTGCCCTTTATTAGCCTATGCTGATAATATTAAAATCTACCACGCCATTAACTCCTTCAATGATATTGACCTTCTGCAGCGTAATTTAGACTTGATTCATACCTGGTGTCTGCATAATAAATTAAAATTAAATGTAGATAAGTGTTACTTCATGTCTTTTACAAAAAGGGTGTATAGAATCGATTCTCTGTATTGTATTAACAATATTAATATTGCTCGTCAACCTCTAACCATGTCTTAGACATCGCGACAGCCGCTTGTAAATTATTAGGATTTATTTTTCGCACTTAGGATTTTACTAGCCATGATGCAATAAAGACTCTTTTCTTTGCTTACGTGGTTTCCAAGCTCCAATATGCATCCGTGACTTGGTATCCTTTCTACAACATCCAAATCTATCTTCTTGAGCGGATTCAGCGCAAATTTTTGAAATATCTATCATATAAGAACGATGCGCAATATCCTACGCGAGGTATACCCTACGATGAGCTACTTCAGAGGCTGAAACGCTCGTGGAAAGAAAAAACCGCATTAGCGCTTCATTTATGCAAACATTCCCACCGGGAGAATTGACTCTCCTGATTTACTGTCTGGAGTTGGTCTCATTGTACCGCGTCTGGAATCGAGATCGCATCACCTGCTACGGATCCCTACAGCTAGGACGAACGTGCTCTGGCGAACGCCGTTAGTACACTCGGCAAGAAACTTTGATAACTTCAATTTGGATTTGCCTCAGTTTGTCATATTTTTTCTATTATTTTATTTTAATGTTTCATATTAGTGCTATATATTACTTCTTGTTAGTATTTCATTTTTCTTTCCGGTATTTTTTTTTCTTGGCTTCTTTTTAATGCATTACATGTATTTAATTTTATTTAATATTGTGTCCATTTTCAGATGTTCATCTGTTGGGCATTTAATAAATTATTATTATTAAAACTCCCTCATGTGGGTATATTTGAAAATGTTAATTCCAAATGTATTTTGTTGTGTTTTAAAGTGTATTTTTATTTTGATAAATTATTTCACTATATAGCATACCATGTTTCAGTGATTCACAAGCACAACACAAATCTGTTAAAAATATATATATATATATATATATATATATATATATCCTTATTAATTATATGGCCACTACTGTAAATGGTTGATTTACATTTTACCAACTTCATTAAGATGATTAAAATATCAGTATTATATTAAATCGTGATAAGATAATAATAGCATCATAAAGGTTGTAGTTTCAATTTATTAGAAAGAAGGAGTTTATCGACCTTTTTATTTCTCCACGTTACGTAATTACAATAATAAATAAATAAAACTGTTTATATTGTAGGACATAGAAAATAATTGAGTATTAAAATAGCAGTCATTCCAAAATACTATCCAAATTTGTTGTTACTTAGGTAATTACCACAAAAGGACCAATCTAGACTGTATTCGTTTCTAAAGATTTGAAAACATGTGAAAAGTGCAGTAACTATTGCTAAATCCTTTTCTAATTTTAGAATATTAAGTATTTCGCCCTGATGAATTTTCCTACAATCTAATTATCAGAATCTTCAGTTACATACACATCTTGACATATTTTATATTCCACAGGTGGCCTACAGAGATAGGGCATACTTTTCGTACCCTCCTGACCAATTCTTCCCATAACAGTTCGATGGGGTTTATCTTGTTCTTCATTCAAGAAATTTTTACATATCATTGCTGAGTGCTTGGGGTCATTGTCCTGCATGAATACAAAATTTTTATCAGATAGTGTTGATGGTATGCACCAGACTTAAATAAGCTATCGTAGGTGTTGATGAACAAACGGCAATCTACTCTGTATTTGATTTTTATTAATACCTTTCTAAACCTTCTTACGCGCAACTTTACTTGAATCAATCTTAGCCTATAGAAAGCTTTAAGTCATTTTTAATTGCAAATTGAACGGTGTCTTCTTTGCACAAGTTATAATGTTTCTGTCTTCTCTAGGGCTATTTTCCCTTTTTCCACCGCGATTTTCTTTCTCACTTCCACAGTTCCTAGCGTTTACAATAATTTTCGCAGTACTAGAGAAGCTTTCTTTTATAAACTTGTAGCTTTTTCCTCTATTAAGGAGATCGAGCAATAGTTTTCCCCGGCCCATATTATAACAGAAATGGATAATTAAAAATCGTTGTATTACTCTGTAACAGACAGAACTTTATACATCTGCATTTACTGTCACCAACTGTGGTACCGCTATTTCAATGCATAGCCAAATAACAGCGCATGATTAGAAAGCTCAATAATTCTCCCTCATATTGGATATCTTACCGGAACCACATATTCAGGAATTTTAAATAATTTTAATATAGCTGCGTGAGAATTGACTGCTGTTAATGTGTTTTATAAGTATTAATTTAGGACTGCTATTTTCGTGGACATGACTGTATATTGGATATCAGCAAGATAAACGCGAGTTATTAAAAATCCCTATGTATAAATAGGCTGTTTATATTTGGTATCACTTTTACGTGTAAATCATTGTCGCCCTTATCAAATTGAGTCAAAAATAAAATTTGCCTAGAACTTTGAAAATTTATTAAACATTAAAGAAATCTAGAAAAGAAGTTTTCTTTATACCGTGTACGAAGTAGAAATTTCCTTGTTTAATTTCTTACTTAATTATACCAACACCTACTAAAAATTCAGTATTTTGAAACGTTCCCAAAAACACCATTTCATTGGTTGCAAGCGTTTGTGACGTCACTTCCCATATTTGCGGAGAACATGTGCCATGACTTTATGTGTATCATCTTTAAAACTATTATACTTTGAACTTGTTACAATATATAATATATATATATGGGAAGGGGTATTGCTTCCAAAGGTTATTTTGTTTCATATTGATTAAATATTTTGGAAGCAAAAAAATACAGGTTGTATTCCATTTTAAGCCCCTTTGCTAACAGTCTTTATAGAAATAAAATAAAAACTTCTACTAACGAACGAACAGCTGATCGACAATCGATATTTGTAGGTAGAGATTTACAGGAGAAATTATATCTGTTTCACTCGATTTCATAAAGCTATCTCTTTTTAATGCGCAAATTGGTTTCTACGTAGAGTTTTGATTTCAATAGGAATTAAACTTTATATCGTGTTGGCAAGTACACAATTTTTTTAACGAATGTTTTACATCTTTTTTACTTACAATAGAATCTCAAGGCTTCGTTAAAGCATCGTGAAAATTTATCACAAAGAAAAAAAAAAGAAGTGTTATTTACTCTTTTCAAGCTTTCAATTTTCTGGCTATATTATGTTTATTTCAATTTTGAATTTATAATTTGTAAAAATGTTGTCACATAACTTTCCGAAAACCAATATCAGACTACACATTATCCACACTATTTTTGGAACCGTTCCTGTTATTTTTAAACCAAGATTACATTAGCGACAGAAATATAATTTGTTAGGAAATAATTATACCGCCTTTACATACCTTGTGATCCTCGCAATGTTGAAACCGGTAAAAGGATGGTTTCTTTTTGGAAATATCGCGTTAATTAGGTGCTTCTTAATTAGTGCATATAGAAAAGTTTCTTGATGATACACTGATACACAAATTTTAAACTTCACACATTTCTCACAAAATCATCACAATTTACATTTGTCACATCCTATTTCCATCATGGTGATTCTTTCCGGCGCCAAATATTTTGATTTGAATTTGTAATTAATGTCAAATACTTATATGGACAGCTACGATATGTTATCATTTCTAATATAATAAATAACATCAATATTTCACGTTTCTCTACCTTTTTTTTAAGTGAAAATTTAGAAAATGTAGAATAAATTTAAAATTAGATTACATTACTAAATTTACTTGTTTGGAATTTTCTTTGAAATTGTATACAGCTTTAGAAAATATTTAAGTATTCCGATACATTTGAATTACCCCATATAACGTAAATGTAACGTATTTAACGTTTAATAGATAAATATTTAAAAAAAATCTACGTTTGTATATTTCACGTCGCTACCAAATCTAAAGTTTACTAAACTAACAACCCTAAAATAGAACACGGTTATATACTTAAGTTTAATTATCTATAAATACGTACACTTTACCAGATTAAATTAATGACACCTCACTTAATTAGCGTATCTTTTACCCGTTACAAATTTGAAATAATCGATACAATATTTCAATCGGCATAGATTCTAACGATGCAGCATTACACAGTTAGGTAATGCCAATTGATTTTATCTAATTATAGGTGGTAGGTCTGGTCAATGATACTTGAAGTTGGATTGGTTAAAATTGGTTGGAATGTATAAAACGTGTCTTCTTATATCTCTTCATACAAGTAATTTATCGAATTTATTCAAGTTATTTGACCTGTTTCTTATATTGCTTCAGGTAAATCAGTGTGAAACATCATCTGTATCAACTTTTTCATCGGATACTGATTCCACTACATCTATATCTCCGACGTACACCAAAGAACCTTCTATCGTACTTGTAAAGGACTTGATAAAGTCTTTCGAAGGGAAAGCCTCGGGTCATGAGTCTGATAGTGAAAGACAAAAGGGGATTCCCTTGAGAAGCCATAAAACTACAGATAATAGTGTTGTTGATGGCAGAAGGTACGGAGTCTCTAAAGATGGTAATAAAACTGGTGAACGCAAGAAGAAAGATACAAAGAAGTTTCAAATCTATGTGAAGACAGTGAGAGCGTTTTCGATTAGGAAAATGAGCAACGATAACCTTTTCCATTGTTGCTTATTAGTTGGTTTGGATGAAAAATCACCTTACATTAAATCGAAGTTCCCTGCGAATGTTAGTATTACATTTCGATACTGTTTATCAATTTAAAACAAATTATTTTCTAGGTACAAATTCCTGCCTATATAGAAGACCTGTGCTTCCCCGATAGTGACGGTCACAGAGTTAATTACAGTGCTCGGGAGCAATGCTATTCACTTGTGATAACTGATGCTTCTGGTGAAAGGATCTACGGTTATTGTCGGAGAGTCCTTCCCGAAGGATCCTGTTGCTGTCTACCATTGGCTTACTGCATCTTAACCAAGAATAGAGCTCCGAGGTTCTATAAAAAGATCCTGCAACAGTTAGAATCCCATCATGGGCTTCCCGATAAACAACGAGATGACTTGATTAACGAATTTTACAAACAAAAGTTCCCAAAACCAGGCCAATCAATCAAATTGGATATCGGCAAGGTTATACATAGCAATGTGAAGTATTACGGCACTGAAACAATGCCACAAAATAATAACCAGTCCAACAGGAAATCGGATGATAGTTTGACCGATTTCTGTCTGATCGAAAGCAGTTGCCCGCACGGTTTTATACCTAATTCCTGCGAGAAGCATCGGATATGTAAAATGTGTCAAGATGGTGAGTAAATTTCTTTAAAATGTTATCGCAATAAGTGATAACTTTAATGCTTGCAGAAAATTCTTCGGAACTAGTGTTAACGTTGCATCAGGATGTGCGATATGAAGAGACTGATTTAAAAGAACTCTGCGATACGTTGGACACGACAATCTTATTGAAGGTGTTCGAGAATTTACTGTTAGAAAGGAAAATTATCTTTACAAGTTGCCAATTGAGGTATAGATGAATTTTTGGGCCTCGTACAATTTTCATTTTCCAACGTGTTTGAATTTTTTGTAGCAAATTATCTTCATGCATTGAAGCTGTACAAAGTGTTCTATATCCATTCTCCTGGCCTCACGCTTTCATTCCAGTCCTTCCGAAGACCAGATGGGGTATCGTCGAAGCTCCAGCGCCATTGATCTGTGGCGTTCTGTCTCCAACGGTGATTAACGATTATAAAATTGAGAATGTAAGCTAAGAATTGAAAAAGATTACCCTTCCGTGTGTGCCTAATTTGTGTCATTTGATTCTAATTGTAGGGTATTGTCGTTGACTTGGATACGAAGCAAATTTTGCTAGAGGTCGATGAGGAAGAGAAAATCTTGCCATGTTCGGTGATCAAGTATTGGAGGAAGGGACTTAGTATTGCGAGCAGTATTAAAACAACGGATAATGAACAGAATGTATTGTTAAGCGATGCGTTTATTAGGGTTTTTATTATGACGTGTGGTCATTATAAAGATTACATGGTGAATGGGATCTTCGATGTAAGTTTTTGTTTTTAATTTCTCCTGTATTATACGATGTCTTCATCATTGAGTATGTGAGTGGATGATGACAATTTTTGTACAATTTCTTTCAGATCAAAAATTGTTTATGGATAAGTCGTATGTTATACAATAATAATATTAATAATACTTCCATCAATTTCATTGTCAATAATTTCGTTTTTTAGTAAATTGTTCATTTATAATAAAAATTGTATAGGATCGAAGCAGACCCTTGAGGTACCCCAGTTAACATCTACAAAATTAGGCTGCGAATTATCAATTTTAACACTTTCCTTTCTGTGTGCAAGGCAAAATCTAAACTAATTTAATGAAAACACCTAAAAACACTTAAAAAAGAAGAAAGTGCTATAAAAACAAAAAAGAAATCTCCAAAACTCACTTCCAATTTTTGTTTTTCAAGAGGTTTTCATTTTCTATTCTTAACTTCCTGGGCAATATCTTTCATGGTGGATATCTTCACGTTCTTCCTTTTCACTTTCTGCTTTATTTGCTATCTCAATCTTCTGTGGGAGCTATCTTTGAGTTTTAAAATTGTACATTGAATTTTGCAGTTGAATGTTTTCGAACAAGTAGTTGAAATTGGAAATATAGAGTTTTGGTCGGCATGGCTTATATGAATATGATTTAAGACTTTCTTCTTTCTTAAATCTAGGTAAATAAAGAAATTTCAGCAGGTCTTTTACTGTTAGTTTCCATCGGACTAAAATAGTTTATTTTTGCAAATGTGAAACGAAAAAATACTTGGTATAGCATTAGGCTAGTTTATCTTGAAAGTCAGATAGTAGAAAATACCCTGAACAAAGTTTACTTGTTTTTGACACATACATGACAAAGACAGCCATTGCTTTTACTATCGGTCTCTCTCTAACGCAAACTGCGTTACAAGAAATCGATATTCAGACCACAATCAAGTTATTCCAGTTTCTTAGCTTAGAGATAAAACACGAATTTTCAAGGGGTGTGCTTTTTAAATATTTAGTAATAACTACCAACTTCACAGTGTTACCACCTTAAAATCTATAGTTGATTTTCTTCGGATTTGTTATGAAGGAAAGTAGTTAAATAAGTCACAAACTATTTCGCTATCTGTCACTAGATGTCAGCACGATCCAGTTTTATTTTTGAAATGGCGACCGTGCGCGGAGAGTGTACCGTGGAAGAGCAGCGTGCTGTACGTTTTTTTTTCTGGACAAAAGGACTTCCTGCAAAAGATAAACATAAGGAAGTATTTCCTGCTTGCAGTGAAAAGTGAATTTTCGAAAAGTTTGCTCATGATGGGTACCTAGGCAACTGACCGATGAACATTGATGGATTCGAATGGGCTTGTCCTTGCAATACCTTTCTCGGTACTCAGAGCCAGGGCAGGACATGCTTAACAGAATTGTTACGGGTGTTGAGTCTTGGGCAGACTACTACCAACCCGAAACAAAGCGCGCTTTAATGCAATGGAAACATCCTTTTTCAGCGTTAACAAAGAAATTCAAGGTTGTGCCCTCAGCTAATAAGGTTATGCTTACCGTGTTCTGCAATATCGGTCCCCATGGCTCTTTGCTGTAATGATTCCATTTGTCATTACCCGTCACGATGCAATGAGAAAATCCGTACTTTTTTGCCGCAGGAGCAGTTGTTCACATGCAAAGAAACAACGCTCAATTTCCCTTGGCTTCAAATCATAAGCAACTCAAGTTCCTTGTTTTTGAAACAATCCCAACGCATGCAATCGCTTGGAAATGGCCTAGCGGGTAACTCCTAATGTTAATGAAAGCTCATGTTGCGTTCGGCATGGATCCTCATCGCGCAATGCCTCCAATTCAGTGATTTCAAAGGTTTTGAACCTTCGTTCACGCGGACGGTCGCCAACATCGGAATCGCCGTCTTTGAAGCGACGGAACCAATCACGGCACATTGTTTCATTTAAAGGAGCATCTTCGTAAACTTTGTGGAGTTCTCGATGCAGCCGCCGTTTTCTTCGAATGAAAGAACAAAATCAACACTTCCCGCAAATGAGAATTATTTAGCACAAAATCAGATATATGTGACGCCAAAACAAAATCACTACTGTGTCAAAACGGTTTATTTACCGTATGTCTAAGCTTGGTTTATAACGTTTTATATATGTCGAAATCGACCAACACTTATTGCTGGCGCCATCTATTGACAAACAGCGAGAACTTAGTTGCGTACCTTATAGTTTTTTTGTGACTTAGTTACTGACTTTTTTTCGTCTCTAAATCTGCCCATAAAATATTTGCCGTGCATAATTTGTACATCGAAATTTTACTTTTTATTCCAGAAACAAGGTTTCAAAGACTTCCCAACGAGCAAAGGCGTCAAACGTTTTTTACAGTGGTTCACCCTAACGACTATGTTCGATTTGTTCATCGAAGCCGTACTGTCGAATCCGGATAGCTTCTACATCTTCGACAGCAGGATCAAGATCTACAGTTCGCAGGATGCCACGTTGATTCTCGAAAAGATGAAAGATTGGACGAACAATTTGAAATTGTAGGTTAGTTAGATTTCTTCGCGATGCCATAACGTATTTTGTTGTCAATCTTACGAAAGTAGTTTTCGAAAAGAAGCTTTAAGTAGGCGTATACTTAACTATATTTTTGACTTAATCGTATTAGTGTTGAAAACAATACGTATTGTCGGAAGGATGATTACGTATGTCGATAATAGAAGCAGCTATGGAACCTGCTGAAATTTTAACGCGTGTACCTAAATATGTGTAACGGTTTTTTTATTATCACGTCATACTTCCTTTTATTACGTATATTTGTTATTTTTTCTATTGTATATAGAGTTAATACGTGCCTTATATTTTTGTATATTACTGTTTTATAAGAAAAAAAATTGATACTTTTTATATGTTAGTTTGTATTTAAATAAATGTTTATTTATAAAGTAAAGTTTGATTTCTGTGATGGACAATATTGGTTACCCAAGAAAAACCATTTTGAGAACAAAAATACTGCAGATATAAAAACCTACCTGCCGCGTGACGTCATCACGTCATATCTTTTATTTTGATGCTGATATCATTTAACGCAGGGGTAATTGATAACCACAACAGACTGCGTATTAAATTTATACTTTGGACTTTAAAATAAATCAAAGTAGAAGAAATTCGCCGATTATGGATCGTCCTTATGGGAGTCCCATGTGTTAGAGAGAGAGGTCCCTCCTTATCGGGGTTTCAATGTGTAACAGACAGACAGAGATAATGAAAGGCATCTCACGAGTGTTGACAGCGTAACTAAAAAAAATTATACAGAGTTCCTCATAAGCAAGTATGTACAGGGTGTAACACAACATAGTGTTAAAGATAGCGGATGACCTCGGTTTTTTACAAAAAACAGAAGGTACCCTTTTCAAATTTCGTCGACATTTCCCTCATCTTGGATTTGGTTTAAGGCTCACCGAATGCTATCTCCAATCGTACAGAATACGATTCCAAAACCAAGATTGGCGCAACAGCACTAATCTAGACGGTACTCGTTTCTAAAGATTTGAACACATGTGAAAAGTGTAATAACTATTGCTAAATCCTTCTCTAATTTTAGAAGTATTAATATTTCGCCATGGCGAATATTTTTCCTGCAATCTAATCATCAAAATCTTCAATTGCATACGCATATTAACATATTTTGGACACAAAAAGATATGCTCTTGGCCTGCTTCCACCCCAAAGAGTATTGTAAATTTATTACCTACAATATTGTCACAAAAATAATCCTATTTGTGGCGATGGAGGATTATTCTGAAAATTACTAAATTGGGTCAAGTTTCTCTGTACAATTAATGCACAATAATCTTCATAAAGGATCTAATATAAATGTTATTTATATACATTAGGGTGACAGAATAAAATAGACACCAGGTAAAGCGGTATAAATATGTAAACAGCTAAATTCTAAGAACGAATTAAGAACTTTCTCATGTCATTAGGTTAGGGGTAGATGTATCGGAAGGAATTCGTCATAGTTTAGTATCGTTACAACTATGCCTCGCTTACAAGGTTCGAGTGATATTAGCGACTTCAGCCGGGGTCGCATCGTTGGCCAGAGTGAACGCGGCGCTTCACAACGTGAAATAAGTAAATTTTTAAATATTCCGTTGTCCACAGTTAACCGTGTGATTACACAATTTAAACGCAAGGAAACAACAACAGTGGAGCCGAGACCAGGTCGTGCCGGACCTTCTGAAAGAAGTAAAAGGGTGCTTGTGCGCGAAGTGCTAAGAGAACCGCGAAAAAGTACAGCTGAGCTTGTGGCAACTTCACAGAAAAGTCAGCGCACCGTTCTGCGATACCTCTACAGTGTGGGGATGTATAAAAGGGTGGCAAAGAAAAAACCTCTCCTTACGGCGTTTCAAAAACGGCGCCGAATGGCTTGGGCAATCGAAATGGGAACGAAGCCCGAAGAGTTTTGGCGGTGTGTCATTTTTTCAGACGAAAGCAGATACCGCCAATTCAATGATAGTGGTCGTACGTGGGTATGGAGACGTTCGTCGCAGCAACTGGATGACAAATTTTTGCATCAGACGGTGAAATACGGCGGTGTGAACATCATGGTGTGGGGTGCGATATGATATGGTGGAAGATCGCAATTAGTAATCTGCGACGGAAATATAAATGCGGAAAAATATATCCAAATATTAACAGAAGGACTACTACCGATATTCGACAACGCCATTTTATCTAAAGAAGACGCCACTTTTATGGATGATGGAGCACTCTGCCACAAAGCAAGAACAACAACCACATGGAAAGAGGAACATGGGATTCGGATTTTACCATGACCAGGCCAATCACCAGATATAAATCCGATAGAGAATGTTTGGCACATAATCCAGACAAATATGGCGAAACGACCCCGTAAACCCAGCAATAAGGAAGAACTCGTGGCAGCTGTTACAGAAGAGTGGTTAAATATTCCAGAAGACACCATTAATCATTTAATAGATTCTATGCCACGACGACTCGCAGCACTTCACGCAAGTAAAGGTGGATCGACAAAATATTAATCTAATTTAAAAATTTTAAAATATTTTGTATATATACCGAGAATAGAATCTTGTTTTTAATTAGTAGGTGTCTATTTTATTCTGTCACCCTAGTGTATAAAAGTAATTATATTATGTTCTAGTAGAGTTTGCAATATTTTACTGGGTGTCCGAACTACGGACAGTAGTGTACATTATATTCGTGTCTTTCTGTTTTTACTGTTTATAAAAATGTTTTAGGCTTGATTAGCAGTATTTGCATCGCTGTTTCATCGTTCTGTAATAAAGATGCGTTTTTGTAGAAATTTCACAAGATTTTGTCTATTCGTTAGGGTAGAAGAGGTTGACTTTCACCAAATTAAACAAGGCAGAAATCGTTGCTGATTCAATTGCTTTATTATTATAATAATATACCATAATTATAAAAAAATCGAAATATAATGTTCACAGTTCAAAAGATGTCATATGATCCGCCTAATGGCATTTCTGCGGCACCTTGAACGGAATGCTCTTGTGAGCGGCTTTAAGACTGAAATCGGGATTGGCGCCTTTATCGATCTGCTTCATCCAGAGCTGAGCGATGTTACTCTTTTCGATACAATGTACCGGAACGTTCTTGGTGATCTTGCTCTCCGCTTTGCAAGAACTCCTGCAGACGGGCAACGGGTGAATGGAGAAGCAAACCTGGTTACCTTCCTCCTGGTATTGCGTCTGGTGTTTGCTGCAGCTTCCCGGACGCTCTTTCGATTTATTCGACGAGCTTCTGTTCCTCTTTTCGCCTATGTCACGCGGTGATATCACGGAAACGTAACGTTGTTCCACCTCGATACATTTAGCGTTGGGTTTTTGACCGTTCAACGTGTAGCTTTGTACGAAGTCTTGCGGTTCGCTCAAGACGCAGTTTTCTGGCGCCGTAAAATCGGTTGTTTCATCTCCATCGAAGGTACCACAAAGACCTCTTACGGCATCGTTGAACTTATCATCCGTCACTGTGATTTTGGCTCTTTCTCCGTCGAAGATCACATAGAAATCGTCTCCGATTTCTACCTTTACTTCTTCGTTGGGAAGCTCGTAGATTAGAATGTAGTTGTGTTCGGCGTGAGCGGCTTGGTTCTTGTTGAATGTCTGCTCTTGTCCGTTGATGAAGGCCTTGGGGCAACCGGATTGGGCGGGTTTGAGATCGATTTCGACGAGTTTTCCGTCGGTCTCTGGCGCGCGAGTCGTTATCTTTACGTCTTTCTTTTGCTGACCGCGTGCCAACACTACGTGTTCTTCTACTTGCATCTGTTCGCGTTGTTTTTGCGGGTTGTCATTGCAATGCTTAGCGTAGTCTGGAACGTACTGGAAGGCGACTGCCCAGTCTTGGCTAAGTCTAGCTGGGTAGGTCTTGTTGTCAAAGGTGCTGATGGCGCTCTTGTCAACGGTACAGAATGCTGTAAAAGAAAGTATTGGTTATTTTCGCGGTTAATAGTATATCTGGAGCAGTGCAGTGAGAAGAAGAAGAGGGTGAAGAAGAAAAAGGATGAAGATAATATAAAGAAAAAGAAGAAGGGGGGAAAGATAGAAACCGGAGAAGGTAGGAAAAGGGAAGAAGATGGAATAGAAGAAGGCTAAGAAAAACAAAAAAAGGACAAGGAAATGAGGAGGAAAGGAAAGGAAAAGAAGAAAACGAAAAAGACGAGGGAAGTCGCGAGAAAGGGCAACAAGAAGAAAAGGCAAAAAAATATAAAAAAACGAGAACAACTGCGGTTCACATTTTCAAAGGTACGTTTGAAAATGCGAACTACTTATTTTTAATTCGGAGGAGTGTTTTTGAATTAAAGCGCCAAAAAGTAGGCTAATTGTTGGTCAGTTTTCAGTAAAAATTACACTAGCGATATTTAATATGTTGCCGGCCGTCATATTGTGGCAACAACTGATTGACGTTTAGATCGTATATTTGCCTGAGTACGTTTGTATTTATTTTTTCTCCCTAAACTTGCGTTGTAATAATAATTACGTAACTACAACTTATAGAAAATCCTAGCTAGAATTAAAAAATGTTCTATGCTTAAAAAGAGGCAACGCAATCATTTTTCTTAATGACAATACTCCCTCACATACGCCAATACCAGTTCGCGATACATTGGAAGCACTCAGCTGGGAAGTTCTATCATCGATGGGTCACGGACTTGCTGAGAAGCGCTTTGATTCGTATGAAGATGTCAAAAAATGGCTCTATGAATGGTTCGCAGCAAAAGGGGAAGATTTTTTACTGGCATGGCATTCATAAATTGCCCGAAAGATGGGAAAATATGTATAACAAGGAATGAAGCATACTTTTTAACATGTTTTTTTAGTAAAAAAAAACTGCATTTCATACTTATACACCTGGTACATTGCTAATCAAAGTAAGGCCATTGTGAACGAGGTATTCCAAAATATCTTTGATGTATAATACTAATATTTAGTCTATGCTTTTTTTTCGTTAAAAATTGGAAATGCTCTATGGGTTACTATTCGCCTATGAGGATTGAGAACCTTTTCTTTTGTTTTAAACCAAAAAAAAGAGTAATACTTACGCCAGTAAACTTGTTCCTTATTCAATTCACCCCAAACACGTTCAGATGCGGAGAATACAGGATGCATAACGTAAACGGATTGCTCCAAATCGCTCAAAGGAATGTCGACGGCCTGGATATCGACGTTTTTAGCTTCCACACTCACATTTACCGTGCTGAGATCTTCATCGAACTCGATTTGAACCTGTAACGCTCCTTGTTCTTCAGCACCCGTCATATCGACGTCATTCTCTTCGATGTATTCGTAGAACATATGCGAAAGGAACTGGTAAGCGTTCTGGACGTAACCTTGAGTCTTTTCTCCGACTTGCTGGTATTCGACTTTCAGGGAGAGTTGATCCAAGAGATTAGCTTCGGCCGTAGCGTTAGCGCAAGACGGTAGTTGCGTATTACCCTGTCGGCTCTCCTCCTTGCACAATCGAGCTTCGACGGTCTCCTCTACGTACTGTTTACGCTCCTTGCTCTTGTTCAATTCGGCCTTGATGTTGAATTTGGCGGAATTGGCGAGGTTCTCGCCGACAGTCAAGCGAATTTCGTTGGTAGTCTTCGGATCGAAATTCATAGCGAATTTGTAGTTGAGACCGTTAGTGTTCGGTGTCTGCCCTTTGGAATCCAGAGTGACCTTCAACGATTTAGCCTGCGGAATGGAACATTTCCCGTCGACGTGGCCCAACAGGCGGGACTGCTTATCAACTGGACTGTTAGCGTACGCATAGGTAGCGGTGTATTGACAACCCTGCTCTCCTTTGAATTCGATCTCGGCGTCACCGGCGGTAACGCTAGCGCTGCGGATTTTAGAAGCTGCAGCTTCGAGGAAGGCTTGAATACGTTGACCTTGTTTCGGCGGAATTATAGACCAGTTGATCGGTTCCTCGGGTCTGGCTTGTTCGTTATACTCTTCAGCTTTGTAACTAAGCCTTATCTGCACTTTACGAGCGGTCGACTGTTTTCCTTGATAGGAGATATTCATGCTGGTATACGCCAATTCGTCATCATCATACGCTGAGGCCAACAGAGAAGAGACAAGGTCATCGCTTTGGAGCTGTTCGTGCAACCAACGTCTAGCTTGGATCGGTCCGTCGGATTCGTACTCAACGTGGAAGGCCATGCCGGTTTGTTTCTTACCGACTGTCGCTTCGAATTCGTCGGCATCATCGTCGCGGATGATACTGTAATCGTAGCTCCCGGAAGCCGGTTCTAAATCTAAGATGTCTTTTCGAACAATGTACGGCTTGGCGCTGTAATGCAAGAAATCCGTGTCCTCTTTCGGCTGTAACGGTTCGATTTCAGCCGTTAATGCCTGATTTTTAACGTCGACTTGTACATCGAACCTCACGGGGATGTAAATCTGAGCGTTCCTATCGTAACCGGCCGAGTACTGATGGTGATTGTGGGGAGTGATGAAGCTTAAACTGCTGCGAGCCTTACCGGAGAGGGCAGCGCGCAACTTAGCTTGAGCTTTAATCGTGTCGGGGGCGCTAAGGGTTTGGCCGTCGCTTATCTGAGGTTCGGCTTGCATTTTCATTTCGGCTTCGACACGCACCAAAGATGGTATTTCGTATTTGAAGATCGCCGGAATGCCCATTATCGTTGGGAAAGCGATGGTCGTTTCGTGCTTGTTGAGGAATTTCGTGTAGCTGAGCGTCTTGCCGGATTTCAGTTGCTTTTCCCATTGTTGGACGGCTAAAGCCGAAAAAGGAAGGCGTAAATATAGTTATAGATGTTAAGATAGGGTAAATATAAGTTAATGTATTTTATAATACAAGGTTGGTAGTGAAAAAGAAATAAGTTCGTAACAAAACCGAAAAGTTTATACGGTCACAATGTAAAACTACACCAATACCGTATTTTTATTGTCGATTCCGGAAACATTTTAGATTGCCCTCGTACAGTAACAATAAAATCCTTACCTTGCGGGAGACGTTCTATACTCTGATTATTAAACGTAAAGAAACGCTCGGCTTCTCCTAAGCTCAAACGAATCGCGGCTTCGAGTTGTTCGCGTTCGTCGAATTGCATGTTCAATTTCTTTATGATGTTAGCGCTGGAATGAGCTTTATTCTCGTTGGCGGTAGCGGCAGCTTTTTGTTGCTCGTCCTCTTCGGTTTGTTTCAACTGTTGTCTTAGAACGTTCGTAAGCTCGTCGATACTGGACACGAGCGCTTCGGCTAAGACCATATCGCGATCGGCGTGATTCAAGGACCTTCTGAAAGCGTAGGAGATACCTTGCGGAACGATGCTGTCATCAGAACCGATCACTTCTAACTCGCTTGAATATTGAAGGTTAACTTCGTCGCGAACCTTGGAGCGAATGTAGGCTTGGGACTGTTGGATGCCGAAGTCTTCGTCGGTGAGAAGGGGTAATGCGGCTTGAGCTTTCGAGGCGCTGGAAGATCATAGATTGTAAATACTCTAAATTTATTAAACACTTTCGCTAGATTCCATTTTTAGTTATTAAGTTGTTCCAAACACTTTTTCGTTTTTGTTTGATTTTAAATTTTGAGTCTGTAGCTTTCATGCGTATGTGTTTCTTTGGCTTCTTTTGTACAGGCTGGGGAGAAGCTAAGATTGTTGAGGTACACCCGGAGTAAGCACTGATCCTTGTGGTACGCCACAAGTAATCTCTATTTTAACCAATCACGGTAAATTGTAAAGAAATTACAACGTTTTAAAGCTTGTGGACAAAAAAAAAACGAAAATGCATTTTGAACAACCTAATAAATATTAAAGAATTTTTTAAATTAACTGGGAGTATTAAAGCAATAGGTAATTGCAATCATACACTCTTTAATGGTGAAGGATGATATATGTTAGTTTGCGCCATTAGAACTGAGCAAAATAAAGCACAATTTGCTTAAAAATAAGAAGGTCAAATTCAGTCTTACTTGCGATGAGGGACATCTATTCGAAATCGTAGATACTTAAATGTAAATGTATATGCTCGCCTTGATGATGCTCATTTCTGGGATTTGGGCTTAGTAAGATTTTTTGGTAGTACAAAAGTCTGCGTTGATTTGATTAGAAAAAGAAAAATAAAGTATTTAATGTTAATACTGAAGGAGATGTTGTTTTGATCGTAACCGATAACTTCGAAAATTTCGGAGTTCAATTATTATGTATCTCATTAATAGTACACTGTAAAGAAAGTGTTAATCAAGTACAACAGTTTCACCAATAGATGTTGGTAAAATTTATATTGGATCTAACATTGAATATACCAGTATTATACGAGGACCATTCGGAAAGTAATAACAATACCAAGTCTTAGGAAAATCTCACTTACAGATCTTCAAATTCATCTCCTTCCAATTCAGCGGCGGATTCGATCCAAGATTTAACGGCGGCGTTAACATGTTGATCGTTATCGTGATTGGTGAACTCGGCCATGCGCTGTATCATACTAGCAGGTGGATCGGTGCGCATAAGTTGGTAAGCAGCCGCAACACGGACTTCTTCATTTTCCGCACCGTTCCTATAGATTTTGTAACACACGGATCTAGCGACTTCCGGCTTGTACTCGGCCAATCTGTCCAGCGCGACGACCATCTGGAGACGTTGGAATTGAGAACATTGCTTGTCACCTTCCAGGTACGGCTTGAACACCGCCAAGATCTTACGATGCCCGCAGTTGCCTAGAGCCCGGATGTACACGAGGATCTGGTGGCTGTCCGCCTTCTGGATGGCCTGTTCAAGTTTCTGGGCCAGATGAGGGATGTACTCCTGTTCAACGAATTGTCGTCCTTTCTTGCCGCGGAAACCTCCGAAGGCGCTGACCGGATATTCGGCTTCGGACTCCTCTTTGTGCACGTAAACGTCATGTACCAAGCTGGCGTAAGAAAGGATAGCGCTGACGTTGAGGGCGGATTGCGATTCGCAAGCTTGGGATTTCGTCAGTTCGTACAAAGTCCTCATGTATTTCTCGGTGGGTTGACGTACAGATTCCGCAAGCGTAGCGATGACCTCAGCGGCTTCTTCGCCTTCGATCTTCTTGTTCTGTATCCATTCCCGCACGCATAGTAGAGCTGGACCGGTACCGGACTGCGCGATAGCGTCACGATACACCTTCCACGCATCCCTCTTCTCGCCCGTTTCCTTCGCGTACAATTCGCTAGCAACCAGTTTCATCTCAGCTTCGCTCATGGTGCGCGAAAATTCAACCAGAATGGCGAATTTCTCCAAAGTTTGCTGGGCGGGGATACGTTCAGGTTCCTTCAGATCTCTAGCGATGTCCTTACAGATTCTCTTGGCTTCGTGGGAGGGGTTGAAATTTTCAGCTTTCTTAATTGCCTGCCCGCGGTTTCCGACGAAGTAGGGTAATAATGGAGATTGCGGTGGTTGGTTCAATTGCGGTTCTTCCTGCTGCCAATCTTCCTCAGAACTGCTAGATGACGACGATGATGATGAAGAGGAAGATGAACTACTCGAACTGGATCCTTGAGCAGGAGCTGATGGTTGAGCAGACCTGGTGGATCTGGCAAAGGGTGGAAAGGCAAGTCTTTGATGTCTGTTTTGAGCTTGTTGGCCTGGCTGTTCTTCGGACGAGCTAGAGCTTGACGACGAATCCGAACTGGATGAACTCGAGCTTGAACTCGAGCTTGAGCTGGAGCTCGAGCTTGAGCTAGAACTTGAGCTGGAGCCGGAAGAAACTTTTGAATCGCTTTCCTCTGAGGAGGCGCTCGCTTTGCGAGGTTGGACTTGGTTATCGGCAGCGAAAGGGTTATTGTATTTGTAAACCAATCCTCCAAGTTCTACCGGATCCTGTGGTTCTGGATGCGGAATAGAGACGGATAAGATACTGTGCAAGGTGAAGTTCAGAGCGCTGTGGATCATAGCTTTGGAGTCACTATTCAGATTCGGGCTGACGGCGATCTTGCTAACGGTATAGGACGATTGGATGATGTGCTGCTTCAAGCGACCGGTGATGATCGCACGGCCTACAGTAGATCGTGTCATATACTCGCCCATTTGATTCGAGCCTGGTTGGGATTCCAAGTCCATACCGGAGAGATGGTGGTGGAAAGTGGGAAGCTGTTCGTACTTGCTATAATTTTGATGCTTGACAACCTCGATGATGTCGTCGTTTTGACCGACTAATTCGTCCATCGGTACCAACTCGGGTTCGGATTGTAGAATGTATTCGGGCAACGGATTCAACTCGTACAGGGTTTCAACTTCGCCGGTGACGGTCTGCTCCATGGTCTTGAATAACGCGTTGTTCTCGCCTTCTTCGGGCAACTGGTTAATGCGGCTGTTCATCAAATTAGCAGCATTAACGTCCAATTGGAGATTGCTGACGATACTCTTGAGAAGGTTCGCTTCCCAGTTTTTCGCCTGCTTGCTAACGACGAGATCTTCGATTGCTCCTTTCTTCATTAGAATTTTGAATGGCTGCTGGGTAAGCGGCATATTCTTGAATTTGAGATTTTCCTCGTCTAGCTCCGTGTCCCAACCGTCATCGAGTTCGTCTTGGACTTCCGCATATCGGCAATCCTGCAGCTTCGCGGAAAGATGGCCATCGGGTCGCGGGCGTACCGAGAGTTGACCGCGAAGAACGATACCGGTATATTCGTTGCTCTTCTCGTCAAATCCGCTTAGCGTACGTCCCCTAATGTTGTAGATGTACTGCGTCTTTTCCTTCCATGCTGGCTGGGAAGCAGCGGCTAGACCGACTGTAGATGCCAAACAAAAGAAATTATAATAAATTTCATTCGAAATTGAAGAGTTCGTGCAGGGTTACTACCACGATCAACGGGTAACTGTGTGATACGAACTATTACACGGCTAACTAAACATTAGCAGCAGAACTATAGCTCTTTCAAAAAAAAGGGAAATCAAAATTAAAGAAAAAGATGGAACTAGTATTTTTAAGGCAACAAACAGAAGTAGCTATAGCGAACAACTTTTCCCGTGTGTAAATTGTTGGTTGATTAGTAATAGTTTGCGCTTTGTAGTAACACCAATTATGCCAACTACTAAACTACCAAGATACTGGAAAGTTACTATAAACTTAACGGATATTTTTCATTATGTTAATAGAATTCTTTCAATAGTATGACATCACTCGATCATAAATAACAGTATGAATTTGTACATCTAATACCAATTTCAACAACAGTCGCTTGTTTTTGTGGAATCTAACTGTTGCTATGGAGCGACAGTACATGGAATCTTTTATCAGAAACATAAGGAAAAAGTGAAAATACGTTTCAACATGGGCGCGAAAATTGGACTTTGGCATATTGAAAGTGAATGAACGTGTAGGAAATTTAAATTAAACTATTTTGTGTTTCTTTTTCAGTGGCATATTTATTTATTGAAGAATTATTTATTTTATCGAATGTATTCTTTGAAACGTATTTAATAAAAGCCTTATTACTTATACTTTTTACCAGAATGAAATAAATTTAGATAATAATGCAAAATAATACAGAATATACCACAAAACATCAGTACGCCAATGGCAACAATAAAGTGATATCAAAAATATTCGCTTTCGAATTGCCAACTTAATCGGTAGTTTTTGATAACATCGTATACCAGAAGGAAATAGAGAAAACAAGATATTTTTGACATTGCAACCTTTAAAATGGCATTCCTATAAATTTGGTTACATATTCGTTGAAATAGTAGATGTTATTTCAGCACGGAAATTTGTTCAAAATGAACTAAAAATTGATATATTCGCGTTTATTTGTTATCTAACACGAAATAGTTTGTTAATAATTATTGAATTAATTAATAAATTCAATGAATGAAATTCAAATAAAAAACAAAAAATTGACCCCATTATTAATTTTAAAATAGATAGAACTTGTAATACAAAAGTATCAAACGTAAACAAGAAACATTTACTTTCACTGGCAGGTTATTAAAAAAGATTACAACTTATTAAAAAAAATAAGTGAGAAATGAGGTTTGTATTGAATAAACTGAAGTTGTACGTTAATATCTGCCAGGTATAAGTAGTGCCAACAAAAGGAAATTAAAAAGAAAAAATAAGAACAAAGTATTCGTATAATTTACGAAAAATAGTAGGAAATAAGAATAGCTTTACACTTACCGAAGAAACAAAGAAAAACCTTAGACAACCACATCTTTGCTCGAGTCCCGATCGAGTGTAACGTCCCATTCCTTAAAATCCGTATTTATAAGAGTAAATCCGTAACATCAGCATCTTGCATTTTTTCGATTCGAAAAAGATGAGATTCCGAACTTTTTGTTTAACAGTTCAGCAAAATTACTGTTGATAACGCGTCTGCATTTCAACGTTTGACGTTCGTTTTCTAATCTTTGCATTCTATGCATACGTTAGATGAATTATTTTTACCATCAGGCGTGCTTTGTTCGATATTAATTTGTAAATTTCGGTATTTCATAGCAAATATGTCTCAAATAACATTTAAGCGGAAGAAAAAAAGTTTTAGGGTTGGTATTGGTGTTTAGATGGCCTCTTTTAGCTTTGATATTTTTTTGATGTACTGTCAATTTCAAGATATCTTGTGGAATGCAAGCTTCTACAGTAGCACTTAAACTTGAGGATATTCTTTAAAGGTTTGTATTTATCATCAAGGGTTGATGAATTTATCGCAGTAAATCAGTAATGGGTTTGTTTGTAATTACGCACTATAAATTGAAACGGATAGTATAAAAATATTCTACATTTCTTCTATTCTGCGTAAATTATATGTAACAACTGCAGTAATTACACTCACTTCTTCAACTGGAAGTTGTTTATTTCTTTTTTAATGTTTTCCTTACAAATAATATTTTGTTTTTTAATGTCAAAGTATCTATTAATTTCCCTTGATTTTGGATAACAGGAAGCGCAATAACAGTTCCGCATTAAAAACTGGTAAAACGACAATTTTTTGAAATAGAAAGGCAAATTTTGTCAATTTTATTTTATTTTCTATTTTTTTTGTATACAACATTGTTGATTGCGTTAAAAGAAAACTTTCGTTATCCAATTTAATTGTTGCTAATTACTTTCAATTTTCACGCTTTTTGCGAAAAATTGAAATCATCCAAATTATGTTAAAGTGCATATGCAACTGAAGGTTTTGATGACTAGATTGTACAAAAATTATCCATCATCGCGAAAAATTAAAGGATTCAACAGTGGTCATTACACTTTTCAGGTTTTCGAATCTTTAGAAACGAATTCCGTCTAGATTAGTTCTCTTGTGCCAATTTTTGATTCTAAAGTCGTATTCTATATGATTGAAAATATCATTCGATGAGCCTTGAACCAAATCCAAGATGGGCGAAATTTTGACGAATTTTCAAAGAAGTATCCCTTACGTTTTTTGCAAAAAATTGAAATCATCCAAAATATGTCAAAATGCATATGCAACTGAAGATTTTGATGACTACACTGTAGAAAAATTATCTATCACGGCGAAATACTTATACTTCTAAAATTCAAGAAGGATTCAGCAGTAGTCATTACAGTTTTCAGATGTTTTCAAATCTTGAGAAACGAATTCCGTCTAGATTAGTTCTATTATGCCAATTCTGTATGATTGAAAATATCACTCGATGAGCCTCAAACTAATTCCAAGGTGAGCGAAATTTTGACGAATTTTCTATTTTTCTTTTTCTTTGTATACAACATTGTCGATTGCGTTAAAAGAAACCTTTCCCTATCAAATTTAATTGTTGCTAATTACATTTGATAAATGTATCTATGTGAAATATGCAAATAAGTCACAATTTATTTGCGGAATCAGCGTTTGATAAGCTGTTTTTTTAATTATATAAATACATTTTGCTTTCTGGGAGATCTACGTATTTATCGTATTAAGAGTTCTTTTATTCTATTTCCTTATTTCTTATCAAACTTAAGCGTATAATAGTTGAACGTCAAAGGAAACTATTTTTTTTTTATTTCTGAAAGGATAATAAGAGAAGAACCATACTGTTTGTATTAAAAATCAATTTATTAAGAAATTATATAAATATAAAATAGATAAAATAACATTTCCATATAAAAAATAAAGTAATATGTAAATAATTATAATGCGTCTTTTAAATTAGCCTCGTGATAAGAACTAATATGATTGGTTGAAACAATAAATAATTCAAGCCCTCTGATTAGTCGAAAAATAATCAAATCTGTCAAATATTTCTGAAAGTAGCACTTTAAAAAAATCTTTATTTATTTTCTATCAAGATTTTACTACTATTACAACAGGTATGTACTTATAAAACACATTTTTGCTGCTTTTTTTTTTACTTTGAAATAAATAGTAATAAAGGGGGGGGGAAAAAGATCATCATTGCTAGGAACTAGCCTCTTCAATTTTTTTTCTTTACATTTTCACAGCCAATTCATCAAAATATGTATTAAAGAATGAGAAAAAGAGTTCAAGCCCCATACTAATCAAATTTTTATCTCAAATATGTAATAAGGAACTTGGCGTAAAGACATGGACCAAACTATCCCATCCACAATCTCCAATTTGACCCCGTTTTAATACGTTCCAATCCAGACCATATACAAACTCGCTGTGATGTTTAATCGTTTCGATTGGGCCCGAATTTTTACTAAAATCCCATATTCTAGTTGTGAAATCGTAACTAACTGAAGCGATGATGCTTAAATTATGCGGGGAAAATTGAATTCGCCTGACGGCGTAGTCGCAACCGATCAATTGGAAGAACGGTTGCGAGAGATTACGCAAATCCCAACCTCTTATTAAGCCATCGGAACCGGCTGTCGCTATAATGTTTTGGTCATATTTACACCAGTCACAGGATAAAACTTCTGCATCGTGAACCTTGTATGATGCGCTAGGATAATGCGAGTTTAATGAGCTCCATAATTTCATAGTACCATCGCCTGATACGGAAGCAAAACAGTTTGGAATGTGTGGGGACCACATGGCATTGTAAACCAGTTGCTCGTGTCCGTTAAAAGTATTAAGGGATGTTTTCCGGTTGGGATCCCATAATTTTACTGTGCAATCCCAAGAGGCGCTTATGACGAACTGGTCACGTCTTGTTCTTGCCCAATCAACTGAATAGACCTCTTTCGTATGCTCCTTTAGGATATTTGGAGTTTGATTGCCTAAATATTGTAATAAAATTGAAGAAATGCATTGTATGTTAGTTGTATTATTTTAAATTTACCTGATAGGTTCCATATTTGAAGGCAACAATCGCCAGAAGCTGTGACTACTATTGTTGGGTCAGATTCAGACCATACAACATCGAAGAGACCGTCTGTCCATTGGAATGACTTTAGTTCTTGTAGCTTGTCTTCTGAATTTGATTCTAGAAGGAATAACGTGCCACCTCCCGCTAATCCAAAGAATTGGCTAGTCGCGACAACCAAATGGTTTGGATTGAAAGGTGAAAATCTAATGCTGTAACCATGTCTGTTTGGAGTTAAGAAGGTCGCCATTATGTTATGCTTTTGAGGTATTGTGAACGGAGCATGGTTTCGTATATTTTGGGTAAGTTTACTTATATATATTTCTTGTTACATTTATTCTTTTGATATTAAAAATATTACGGAAAAATTATAACCTCAACACATACGTTTGACACTTGGGACGTTTGCGTGTTGTGATTGGTTGAGGTCAGATCGAAGCCACTCAAATAATTCTTAAAAACTTATTTCGTTCTGCCATCTAACCGGGTTTTCATAAACTATTTGGCAATGTGGGTAAAGTAGGAGCTCTATAAACGCGGCACCATGCCAAACAACGGGAGATTTAAAATGAAAAAGAATATCAAGATTCTTATGAAGTGTTAATGTTATATTTTGTACATTCCAAGCATGTTGATATATCTACAGAGTAGTATTCTGTTGCAGATATATTCCAAAATCTGGAATCTACAAAATATAACATTAACATTTCAGTCTGTTCTAAATCACATTTTACCTGACTATCTTAAAACATTTTTGGCTTTTCTTGATAATGTTGCCGTGTCTCGAATTGAATTGTAAAATTATCTTCTTTACGTCATCAAAATGTTCGCAGTAGTAAAACGCAGCCTTTCACCCCAACGCGTAGTAATCGGCTGTGGTGGCTCAGGCACATTGGGACACAGTTCGTGCCTTTTTGTACGTTTTGGGGACTTTAGAAATACTACCTTCGTCTGAGCTATTAAAGCATGTACTCCTGGATAGTATTTAAGGATCAGCTACGCTACAAGGTTTAAAGCATGGAATTTACGTGTTACGTGTAACAGATTGTCACTCTCTTCTTTAAGACATCTGCCTAAGCAAAGCATGTTAGCGGCACCGCCACTCAGAAGCAAAAGTTGGGTTGTTGAAACCTGAAATTTCTTCAATGCCCTAAACACCATCACACCACTAAAATTTCATCGCTATATTTTGCAACTCTTTTGGAAGCAAGTAAGATAGGGAAACTCTTCCATTGCCCGTACCATCACATTGACCACAGAATGTTTTTGCCGGTCGGTTGTTTCGTCCACACATGACTACAATTTCTTATCTTTCAGTTCTCCTTTAAACAACATTAATTCAAGGACTGACGTTTTCTGCGAAAAATTGATATCATCCAAAATATATCAAAGTGCATACTCTGCAACTCTGTTTCCGAAACGTACCTAAATGTGACATTTTCTAAGTATGTGTTACTGACAAGCACTCACAATGACAGGTCGAATAATACTGACCAAGCGTGCTTTGATGCGGGACTCGTTTCCCCGTGCCGCGCGCTTCACCCCTCTATATTGTTCTTCGCACGGCACTGAAACTTGCCTCTGTTTGCCGAGACAAGACATATGCGAAAAGCTGGAGTAAGCCACAAATATCTACCATAAAACAATTACAAACGAAACTACAAAGCGTAACAGATTTTGGAATCGGGGTTCCGATTGATTCGCCTATTCTCCAATTGCTTGTGGCGCCATCACAGCAGTACAAATTCAATTAATCCCTTGTAAACTTTATGAAAATACGTTTGGGTGGCAGCACTAATGCTATCTTTTGGGGGGGCCTGGAGAGTGCTGGTGGTATGTTGCGATAAAGTCATATTACGTCACTAACTTAGGCGATTTCTTGTATGTTATTTGAGGAATTTTTTAGGTAATGATTTGTTTAATTACTTAATTATGTACTTTTGCTAAATAAAATATACTTTGGTACTTCTATTATTTATTGCGATCAAAAAGATGACCTTTAAATATTCTTACAAACATAATGCAATTAAAATAGCACGGGAGATGTTCGAACGTAGGCGAACTCCCCGACTCATACGGTTAAAAAAAAATGTCAACATGATGTCAAAACATTACGTTAGTGCATTATTCATATTGTAATTTTATTTTGCTAGGGTCTGCTATTTTAGGCATGGATGATTTACCAGTAGAGGTTGTCGAAATTATCTTAGGAAATAATTGCTTAACAGTTAAGGATGTAATTAATTTTGGCTCAACATGTAATCGTTTAAGAAATATCGTTAATGTTAGCAACGTTACATGGCGGAAAAAATTCATAGAAAAGTAAGTTTCGACCGCTTGAATAAAGCAGCTTTATCGCTTATATGAGATGCTTGCTGAAAAGAGCCTTGAAATGCTTTATTTGCTATCGAAAACCTTCATATTTTAGATGGCCTGATATTTACCTTTTAATCGAAAATGAATCGTCAAATTGGCTGTATGAACTCAGATATGCTTATGAATTTAAACAAAAAATTCTTGACATTTTATCGACCATGTCGCCTAGGTTTTATTCAAAAATCGAGTTATCCGACTTAGATTTCGAAGAATGGTTAGAATTACTAAATGAGAGGCCATGTAATTACGATTATTTAGTGTTAGAATTGATACAAATCATTAATAATACCTCGCCAATACATACCATAGATGTTGTGCCAATAACGTAAGTAAATTAATTATTTAATTAAATTTAATTGTACAAATTACATTATAACACAGAACTTCGGGCAATAAAACATTGCGATACTATGCGAGAAAGGTTCTGAGATATATCCGACAGGCTCGGTTGTCTGAGGAATGGAATTATTTCCTTTCAAAACCTGAATGCGAACGTACATTAGAGAAGGGTGCTACGATTATTGCGCAATGGTTCCAACCGGAACTGAACATTCAGTGGAAAGGCATAGCAAAGATATTCGATGATATTACAAGTATGGTAAGGAGTTTCATCTAATAATCTATTTCTAAGTTATATGCTCTAAATTTTTTTTAGGTTAGAGAGCATCTGTTTTGCCATAATCCTAACCATCCTCTGTTCAAAGTTCCTGAAGAAATTTTGGAGAAGTGGAAGGTGACCAATTTAGAAGATAATGAATGGGATTCCGAGCATTGCAGGCAAGTTTTGAAGTCGATGAAATATATCTTGTGCGAGAAGCTCGGTTACAGTGGAAATACAAATAATTACTACATGCCGCAGAATTCTTATATTAATGAGGTGATTTTTGTCGTTTTTTCTGGTAAAGAAAGTATTTTAAAAAATTGAAATGCTTTGCATAGGTTCTGGAAAATAAACAAGGTCTACCGATTACCTTAGCAATCATTTACGAAAGCATCGGAAGAAGGTTAGGTATAAATTGCGAGCCGATCAGTTCCCCGGCACATTTTCTGTTGAGATTTTCCGAAGGACGTAAACCTCATAAAACTAGCTATTACATAGACGTTTTCAACAAAGGAGAAATAATTAGGAGTAGCGGATGTATGTTTAGCCATGCCAGGGATGGAAATCAAGGATCAAGATACCCACGTGCTACAGCTTTAGAGGTTTATAACTATGATGTTTTCACGCAATGAAATGAACATATCTTTCATTGCAGGTCGTTGAAAGGATGGCTAATAACTTAGAAGTAGCCTTACGTGACCATGGTCAAACTAACGGTGGAATTACATTGATGAAATCGGTGCTTGAATTTTTAGTTTTGATAACACCGCAAGATTTAACAACAATCGTGTATTTGGCTAGGTTATATATGACGTATAATATGGATACATCGCGTTTGGATAAATTAATAGTAAACGGGGTAAGTTCCAGCAATAAAATGAACAACTGCTGTATAGACTAAAACGTTTTGATCACTTATAGCAATTTCAGTATCCCGAACAAGCTCAGAGGGTTTTAAACATGTTAAGGGGTTACGAAGCACATATCAAATATAACAAAGTCAATATATTCAATCAGGTAATTCAATTTAACACCTTTTGATACAAAATAATCAAATTATCTATATGTCCCATAGAATGAACCAATGCCACGACTGAGCAGGATAAAGTTTGCAGTTGGCATGGTGATGCACCATAAGACTTACAATTATAAATGCGTAATATGCGATTGGCATCCGACCTGTAAGGCTACAATTGATTGGCAAAGGCAAATGAATGTTGAAAGGCTACGTTTTGCTGGAAACCAACCATTTTACAGTGTACTGGTGGAGGATGGGTCGAAACGATATGTTGCGCAAGGTATGAAAGGGGAATAATAACTGTAAAAATTTGAAATTATTTGGGTTGAAACTTTTATTCAAATTTGTCCGTGACGTCATTATTCTTAATTGTACGTGATAAAATTTGAAATCATTGACAGCGCCATCTATCGGATTAGATATACAGGTGATTATATAAATGTGGGCAATACCAAATTCAGTATGATCATATTGTGTAATAAGTATTTTAAAAATTTATGGCGCGCGCATAACGAAGTGTCAATTATAAGGTTAATGTTATTTCCAACTTCAATTTCTGTGCAGTATTAAGGTATATGTAACAGATATTAGTGGTTACAAATAAAATATAAAATGCAAATAACCTATTTAATCTGGCATTCGCAACTTGTAAAATAACGTTAATCAAATTACGTTTCTTAGTATGGCTGCTTACGGGTGCATGTTTTTGGCATGGATTTTTATTTTTGTTCTAACGTTTATGGTGCCATCTTTTAGAGAATTTTGCCAAGTTCGTATCAACGCACGTCTATAGCGCCATCTTTAAGAAAATTTTAATAATTTGCCACGTGTAAAGTAGTAAATTTAATGATCTTATTCAATTTTGTAGAGAATTTAGAAACAACCGATGATACCGGTTTCTTATACCTCAACGAAGATATTGGCAGGCATTTTTCCCACTTCTTCCAAACTCATTACGTGCCAAACGCCGAAAAGGAAAAGGAATACCCTGAAGATAGTGAAGTACGGCACAAATTCCATAACGAGTTAGTCGCAAAGAAGGAAAAGCAAAGCTCTGGTAACGATTTAGAATGGAAGAGCAAATCATGTGATCATAATACATAAAAAAATAACAATTATAAATAGGGAAACCTCAGAGATGTTCATATTGTTTGATAAAACTAATAAATATTCTTATTACTATATAAGTAGAAGTAAGTAGTAAATAAAAGACAATATATATATCGGTGTTTTTTTTTTCATTTTATTTATTATGCACATTTCTGCTTAATATTATTCAACGATTTATAAAATTAAAAATCTATCGATGTATTTGGGTGTGATATGATATAACAATTGCGTTACTAAGTTCGTATCGTATTTAAATGTTGCAACAGTAACAATGTGTAGGGGGGCAACAGGTACCACTGTTATTCTTCTATTTGTTTAGCTTATACAGTTATGGATGTAATATATACAGTAATGGCTATAATTATAGCAGCAGGTTAAATATTTACGCTCATAAAAATAAAAAAAATTCACGTGTGAAACTGGTATTCGTAGTTATATTTGCAGTTTACAGGTAATAATATACACCCAGGGACAAGAATATGGGGCATCCTTTAGATGTTTTAATGTAGCGGTATTAACAGATCGGAGAAATACCGTTGTTAATCCATTTATTGCTGTATTTGCGGAACTAATTGTATTTTACACTTAGTATAGTTTGGTAAAGTGGCCGGTGAACATCAGTGTTTTGATTTTAAATTATATGTGCGTTTGTTATTGGCAAATAAAAATATTTATTCGTGATTAGTTTATGTGTATGAAACTGAAAATCTAAAGAACTTTCCGAGTTTAGTTACCGGTTTTGTTAACCGGTGGTTACAACCACACTACAAAATCGATGTCAAACGGCAACAGATTTGGCTAGGGCGTGAAATCGACAACTCAACGTTAATTTATCGCCTAAAACAGTAAGTTGATGTCAGAAAAGTCGGTCTATCATCGAGAAAAGCTAGAAAGAAACCGTGTCGGACGTAAATAAAAATAAACGATTAGCATAGTCTCATAAACATAAATCGTGGACAGAGAAGGACTGGGCGAATGTGATTTGGACGGCGAATTGTGTTAAAAAAATCGAGAGTTGAAAGAATTAACTGGATTGGTTTATTACAGATTTTTGGTACACCTGGTGCCGTGCTAATGCGTTGGAGGCCTGGTGAAGAATCGCATGGCGATTGTGTGGTGCCTACCATCAAACATGGTGTTATGATATGGAGGTGTATGACGTCGACAGGGGTTGGAGAGATGTTCGTGTGCACTGGTAGAATGAACTCGAGGACCTACACCAGCGTGTTAGATGAAGTTTTACTGCCCTCAATTGAAAAATTATTCGGAATGAACACTAACGAAATTTTGTTTCAACAAGATAATGCACCATGCCACACAACGGTTGCAAATTTAGCGTGGTTCCGAGAAGCGAACATTAACATCTTGGAATGGCCGCCCTAAAGCTCGGATCTAAATCCGATCGAGTATTTATAGGCTATTATTAAGCGAAAAGTATGCGAACACAAATTCAAATTCAAACAAGAATTAAAAGCAATACTTGAAAGAGTATGGGATAACATTCCAACTTCAACCTGCCATATCTTAGTGGCCAGTTTACCTAAAAGGATTGAAACTGTCATAAAAGCCCGCGGGGGGCCAACCAAATATTGAATTTCTAGTTTTTAATAATAAATATTTGCTTTTATAATATTTGTTTTTTTGTTCATTGTTTATCTTAAAGATAATTGAAAAAATTGGGGCTGCCTAAGAATTGTGTCCCTGCCTGTATATTGAAAGGATATCAAAGTGTATTTTATTTTTAGTAATCGTGAGTCGGACAAAAATCTAACAATACAGAAGTATGTGTGATTCCCCCGTTTATATGACGGAAAGAAATAAGACATTTCGAGGTCACGGTTGTTACGAATTAAGGGTGCTCTGATAGGAATGGGTGGCGGCAAATCAAGTTCTGATGATGTCAGAGGAAGGATTGTTTATGCCTTTCTTACCCATATGACACAGTCGGAAATTGCAAAAAATTATCAGATTAATCGGTCAATTGTGTCTCGTATTATTAACAGATATAAAAAAAAAAACGGTAACAGTGGCCGATTAAAAACTACAGGACGACTTAAGAAAACTTCAGATCGCACTGACAGAAAAATCTACAATTTAGCAAAAGCTTAACCCTTTCTCTCATCCCGAAGAATATTGGAACAAAAATTGGTAGTAGAATTATCCGAAGGAGACTTGTCCACGCCGGTTTGTGCGAAGAAACCGTTATTGTCGAAGAAAACCGGACAAAGCCTACTACAGATTGCAAAAGATCCCCTGCACTGGACATTTGACATGTAAAAGCGAGTAGTTTTCAGTAACGAGTCCAAATTCAATTTATGCAGAAGTGATGATGTATGTTCTGTGCGACGTCCACACAGTGAAAGATTTAATAGAAAATACGTTTGTCCTGCTCCTAAACATGGAAGTGCCATCGCGATGATGAGGGGGGGTTTCTCCGGCTATGGAATGGGTCCTCTACACCGTACTTCCGTATACCGAAGAAATTATGCCCTTAAAACCTCAATTTTAACACGATAATGATTCGAAGCACTCCTCAAAGTTGGTTAAAGAGTAGCTTGAGAACGAAAAAAAAATAGTTATAATAGAATGGCCGTATAAATGACGTAATCACTAAACTTTTAGAATCTATGCCCCGTAGATGTGCAGAGGTAATTAAGGTTAAAGGGCACATCACAAAATATTAGGTTTCTTTGTTACATTGGACTGAAGTAAATTGTTTCGGTTTTTTGTGTATGTTGCTATAATTTTGTCCAATCGTATCAATCATTTTTCGAAAGAAATAGTCTAGTGTTTCTCAGTTATCTGTAATTCACGTTCAAAAGAAGTTTTCTGTCGCAGTACAAATATTCATGTTAATTTTAGCGTTGTTGCTATAATTATGACCTACTGTATGCAAGATTAAAAGTAGTGGTTCTTTTTTAGTATTATCGCTTTTTCGCTTAATTAAAGAAATTCATTTGTTCATTTCTCAGTATTTTTTCGCAGCCTCATCAGGAAATCGAACTCGAGTTTGCATTAGTAAAAACTAACGTTTAAAGTCGTCATATTAATGATGTAATGAAATCCGCATTTCAAATTTTTCAAATATAATTTGAAAGAAAAGTCTATATGAAATTTTAGTTAATAAAATAAGACCCAGACACATTTAGTCAGCATGTGAACTATGGATAGACACCAATCTCTTGATAAAGTTGTAAAAACTATCGAGTAATGAACGAACATGTTTCTATACAGGATGTTTCAGAACTAATAGTAAACGTTTTAGGAGGTGTTAGTATAAGCAATTTTGGATTAGAAAAGTCATATAAACATGTGTCCAATTCTTACTAGTAACAGAGATATAACTGTTTGTGTGTTACCCATAAAAAGACTTATAGAAGTTGTTAAAAAAGGCAAACGACTTACTAATTGAATTTAATTATTAACTTCAATGTATTTTTGGATTCTCTTAACAATACCATGTGTAGTTCTTCTTATGCATTCTTCTTTCCACACTGCATTGTTTATAATGCGAATAAACACTTCGTTTCGTGTGTTTATTTCTTCTTTGTAGACGTCACCTTTCATCCACCCTCTACAAACAATGCAATTAAGTATGGTCTAAAGCCCCTCTTCTTCCCCCATATATTTAGTTTTACCATCAGTTTCACGACATACTTCTACTGTTAAAATGACCATACCCCGAGCAAAAAAACCTGGAACAAGTTAAGTAGGAATCTTTCGATTTTCATCGGGTTTAATCCATGTGTTTAAACGAGAATATGTGACTGTTTGATGGTAGGTTGGATCTGAGATCGTGAATAGTTTATAATTGAAATAGAACAAAAGTGTATGTACAAGTGAACGGTTCGATTAAACATGTACGGTAACCACGGGAAGAATAGGAACTTTCATTCAAAAAGGCGAGATTAATACGACATGGGTAAAACTGCTGCGAAAACTAAAAGTGTATGGGAGGCTTAAAGATGAATGTGAGCATTTCGGTCGGTTAATCTTTCGGGGAATGTTAGATTTAGACGACGGTAAGAATATGCACGGGGTCTGTTTTGTTGAAAGAACATGCCCATCCTTACAGATAAGAAAATCTAGACAAATGAGGCCTATAAAGCCATACCACACCTCAGCCATCTGTGCATGAGGAGCTTAAAGATGAATGCGAGCATTTCAGCCAGTTAATTTTTGGGGAATCGTTGGATTTAGACAATGGTAAGAATATGCACGGGCACTGTCTTGTTGGAAGAACATACCCATCTTTACAGACAAGAAAATCTCGACAAATGAGGCCTATAAAGCCATACCACAACGCACATTTACAAAGAGGCGTTTTGATATCTGCTCTTCATCATGGCATGTGGAATTTCATCGGACTGCCAACATGCGAGTTACGATTGCTATTGATACAGTCATGAATGAAAACTTATATTAGTAATTAACCATTGATAAAGTTCCAATCGTCCAGCTTCATCTTTTACATAAAGGTGTTGAATCTGCTGCAAATGTTTACCATACTTGCTGTGTCGAAATTCTCCGTGGGGACTATGTTCTGCCGGCTGAATAAAGAACATCCGCCTTCTTTTATTTTTTTACGTTTAAAATAAATATAATGGCTGAGTACTGCAGTTTAGTGAAAACACCAATAAACACTCTAGAATCTGGTACTTTGCGGATATGAAATCGTGTACGATATTCTCTGTATGTAACTTGTTACATGTCAAATGCCCATTTTAGATTTTGCTGAGCGTTTGTCAGCTATTTTAGACATACGTGTCAACTTCTGCGTTTCTGTAACCCTTAAGAATTGGATACATATTCATACGAACTTTTTTACCTACTGTCCCCTACAAAAAGAAATTCCTTCATTTTTCAGATATCCTGTCATCTTCAAATTCTATTTCTAAAAAGAATCACTTACCATTAGCCCCTTCCGAAGAAAAACGATGTCCAGCATCAAAAAATAATATGTATTAATCAAATAGCCAGTGCTTTCTTTTTAGAATAAATATGTGACAGGTGCAACAACATTTGAAAATCGTTATCAAACATCTACACATTGAATTGGTCAAAATTTGAAACAAACGAAATATCAAAGAATACTCATTTTCGTTCAAATTACGTTAAAAGATTGAATAAAATTATAATAATAAATAAATATTACACATTCATGTTATAGATTTAAGCTAAAATTAAAATATAAATTAAGAAGATTTATGCTAAGATATAAATAGTATTTAGTTACCTACCTATCTAAAATCAAATATTTCATAAATAATACTAAGTAGGAAAAAACAGCAATATTCATTATGTTACAGCTAATTGGAACCAGCCCTTATATTGACTAGAATACCTATACTCCGTTAAGGAATACCAACCTATTCAAAAGCGTAGGCAGTACTTTGACAGTTACAGTGAAAAGCTTAATAACACTAAAAATAATAACCGCAGAACCTTTGATTGATCTAATTTTTATGAATGTGCAAAATCCAGTTCTATTGCTACAAATTAATCCTGTATTCCATATTTTCTTAATACCCGAATTAATAAATTCAGATATTAAAAGAAAAAAAAATCCCTACAACTGTCAAATTTAAAATTAAGTTAATTTAAGTTGATAATCATGGAAGAGTCAATATTGTATTTATCCGATAACGTTTTGTAAATTCATTGCCATAGCGGCACCTTTCGCGGCGTCCCCGCCAGTCGTGAATACCAACGGGAGCAGATAGAATTGCTGCACTTCGTTCTGCAAGACTTTATTCCGCGATAAACCGGATCCGTTTCCGACGATTCGAGTTATGTTAGCGTTCGATAGCATCTCCCGCGACATCATGCTGGAATTAAAAAAAAATAGATTCCATGATTTAGATATTACCAATGCATAAGTTTTTTCCGGTTTGACTAAGAGATGGCGCCAGCGAAAAGTATGCAGCGTATTAATTTGACACATACGTTATTCTGTTCGTCTGATATTTAAACTACAAATACACATGAGTTGAGTCCGACAAAAACTAGCGTCTTTGCTTTATCGTTCAGTGATCATATCGAGTTTTGTGCCTGCAAGCAGTTTTTCTTGCATTGTATCCACAAATTACCTGATGGGTGAAATGTATAGAAACCGATGGTGAATATTTTGAATAAAAAAAATTAATTAACCATTTATTTTTAGTAAAAAAAAAAAACCGAAAGAAACTTACGCATACACCTGGTAAATAACGCCGATGCAAACCTGTGCAAATTTTCGAGCAATCCATGACATAGCGCGCGAAAAACTTGACCCAAACCCAAATTTCCTACGTTTATATTTTTTACGACTGCTCCCATTTCCGAGAGATGTCGCTCACCTAATAGAGTTGGCTGGATTTTTAAATCGGATACTGCGTTTTCGTCCATACTCAATGCTATGATTTTCTCCCAGACTTTAGCTGCAATACAAATTGGATGAAGTAAAATTCGTCAAGATGGCGTTTTAAAGAATTACATTGAGGCACTGAAAAACCCAATTCCATAGTCCATTGCTGCAGCATCCTAACGAATGTCGCCAAAACGTTACCGCCATTCAAGGAGGCCGCAACCGCTAGATATTGATTGTGGAAAAAAGGATAATATTCGATTGGTTTAGGTGTTGGCGCCTCATCAACGGTTGGTTCGAAATCTTGCGCTACAAAGGCCATCTGTGCTGACGTTGATATATTTAGGACGGCGTCGTTTATGGATTCTAAGGTTGCTAGCACCGAACATTGTAGATCTCCTAATGCGACACCTACGAGATAATCTCTTGAAGGGTATTGTACTTAAATAGAATGCATATCTTACTAATAGGGGTTCCTTTAGGAATCATATGCCAATTATCCGCCAGACATTCGGCAATTTCCCCACTATTTTTCACGTCCGGGAGCAAAGAAACGGGAAATCCAGCTTCTTCCAGCAATTCCATGTTCCAACACGCATTCTTGCAATCGAAATAACCCCAGCTGGCCGCGTTTTGCACAGACATTATAGGTTTTTCCAAATTGCACAGCATGGCGACAGCGAAATCTTGTATCGTCCCGGCGCAGTTGAATTTTGTCAGTTTCTCCGGTCTAAAATGCAAATTCCAAATTAAATTTCGCGATATACGAGGGCGACCTGAAATGTTTCCGGAATCGGCACGAAGGTTGAAGTAGATTTATTGGTCGGCAAAGGCAACCTTTTTTATGCCAACTGTGAAAATTTCAGACGTCTACTAATAGTTCTTGTTTAAGAGTGTGTTTTGTGTAGCAAGTCAGGCGGTTTCGCAAAAATGTATAAAACCGAATTTCGTGCAGTGATGAAACCCTTCTGGATGGCTGGGAAAACGGCCACGGAAATTAGAAATATTTTGCTAGAGGTTCATGGCGGATGTACTCCATTATTTTCTAGGTGAGCGAGTTCAAACGTGGTCGCCCAAGCACAAATGAGGAACAAAAACCGCTACCAACGATGAAATGGTCCACAAGATTCATGATGTCGTGTTAGATGATCGCCGATTGAAGCTGAAAGAGATAGCAGAGACAATAGGCATCTCAGAAGAATGCATTGCCCGTATCCTACTATATATACTACTATAATTTACGGAAAAGCATTCGGCGCGGTAGGTACCGCGTTTGCTCACACCGTAGCAAAAACGAAATAGGGTGACCGTTTCAGAGGAATGTCTGGTCAGAATCCAACGCAATCCAAGGGATTTCTTCATGCGTTTCGTAACCGCGGATCAGACTTGGATCCATCACTACATACTGGAGACCAAGGAATAGTCGAAGCACTAGACTTTTCCGAGCGAATCGGCTCCGAAGAAAGCAAATTTTTGGGATTCCGAAGGTGCGATCCTCATTGACTATCTGCAGGAGAGATGAATGATCATGGCGCAATACTACAACGATTTATTGTCCCGATTCGATGCAGTATTGAAGGAGAAACGGCCCCGTTTGCAGCAGAAAAAGTGCTTCTCCACCACGACGATGCACCGGCTCATTCATTCCGCATCCTCGTATCCAAATTGAATGAGTTACGCTACGAATTAGTCTCTCATCCTCCATATTTACCGAACCTAGCCCCAGCGACTCTTTCCTATTCCTAAACCTGAAAAAATCAGTGGAAGGAAAGAGATATGCCTCAAATGAGGAGGTCATCGCCGCAACAGATGCCTATTTTGCAGACCTCGACGGCTTGAAGAGAGTGGAGCACCTTTTGAAAAAGTGTATTGATCTTCGAGGAGACTACATCGAAAAATAAAAATAAAAAACCACACCAATATCGTGTTTTTCTTGTCGATTCCGGAAACATTTCAGGTCGCCCTCGTATCAGCGATTGTCGAACGTTTTTGAAGCGGTAAAGGTAGTACTAACTTGTGTTTCGACATCCAAAACAGTGTCGCTGTCCCGTAACCCGTGTGCACTGGTAGATGAGATTTGGCTGAAGGTAGCGACGCTATAAAATCAGCATCGCATCTGTTATCTTGCCAGGTGTATAAGGCTGTCACTCGGTTTTGAATGACGTCATATCTAACTAAGGCTCCATCTCGTTCTATCCGTTCCCATGCCAATTGTTCTTCCGAATTATTCCATAACATGACGCCATGCATTTGTCCGCAAATGCCGATTTTAGTAATCTGTTTATCACAAGAAAATACAAATGGTTACACTGAATAAACATCATATTATTAACGTTTCAATAATTAATGAAATATCACGCATTATTGTAAGTCCCAACTGTCTCAAATTAGTAGCAAAATATTTCATTGAAATTCGCCTTTTGAAGTAAGAGAAGTGAAGTGAAAAAGTAAACGTTTTCAGAAAAGTGAGGATTTGGAAATCTCAGCGCAGAATTGGTTAAAATCCTAAGCGAATGAATTGTTTTCCAGAAGATTTGAAGAAGTTTATTTAATGATATCAATTTAATCATTAACAAATCTGTCACTTCTTCACTTGTTTGGATCGGCTTTTAATTTTGAACCGGGCCTCGTAGGTGGTGGCACACCCAAGAAAAGCTCTTCAAATATCCCATTATAGAATTCCTACGATGAAATTAGATCTATCAGACGTAACCATATCCCCCGCACTATAAAATCGATACATTAACCAACCAAAATAAACACTATACGATAATTAGTTTAACGTAAACGTTGCTTACACTCTCTTACCGAACAACTTTCGGTTATTCCATAAACATTTCAAGATTCCGTTCGGACTTATTGAAACGTATATGAGGCATAACCGATTCAGTTTGTTTAGGCTTTGAATAGGTGCTTCCATTACTTTGCGAAACATAGCGTTTTGCACTGGGAAGCTTGAGGATTTTGAGGCGAAAATAAACAGCATCACGTGGAAATTTATAGTCTTCTTAAAGCTATAAACAATACTCGGATTATTTATAGCGTAAAGGTTGAATTTGCGACAACATCCTGAAGGTTTTGATGCCGATACGTCTTTTGGATGACGTCAAATTCTATGAATTGGATCTGGAAGTATGTTGGAGGTTTTAGGTTTTTAGGAAATTGAATGTATACGTATTTTTTTAGGCGGTATAGGGTTTTAGGAATTAAATATTGATTATTAAAATCTTAGCTGTAAAAGAATAAAATGTAAGTGTTTGAGTTTGGAAAAGGGCTCCAGAAACAGTTACGGGAATAGGAACTCGAAACATCGGTTGATGCATCAATGCAAATAGAAACCAATCATAACTTTTGCTGTTTCAACGTTAATCAAAACAATAAACAATTAAACATGAAACTCGGGTTGTTATTTACTCCTTTGACCAAGAGTCCCCAAATAAAATTAATCTTCAATTTTATTTTTCTGACTTTGAAGCAATTGCAAAATGACATCCTTTTAACGCCGAGAGAAAAACCCTTACCCCAGAACTTCAAATGGAAATGATCGACTTGCAGTATAGTGATGTTTTCAAAGATAAATACTTAAACTCATCATTTTCCAAAATGAAATATACAAAATGTTAACTGATCAGCATTCGACATCGTTGATGATAATTTCTGTGATGGTCAATTGTTCAGATGATTGTTAATTGGTTCTTTCAAATATTTACGATTATATTGGGAAAATTCCTTTTTTATGTTAGGACTATGGTTTGAAAATTTTAACATGGAATATTAGGTTTTGCACAAAGCCACTTAACAGTAAACGAAACTCAGTTACACGTTAGAAATTTCAAATTTTATAAATGTAACAGTTAAAAAGGGCACAGCAATGTTTTCAGCAGTACATTACTGTCGAAATAAAACATCCCTAATGAATTTTAAACGTTGAATCAATACCCCAATTAGTTCCAAAATTAGTCTATTTTTTTTTAAGAAAACCTTTCCGTTGAAGCAATATAGAATTTAAAATTCAAATGGTATATACTCGTATATATTTTAAAGACGTTAACAGACAATGCCCTCGGTAAAATAACTCAATATTTGCGTATCTACTCCGAACATATGTAATATGTTAGCTTGTGTATAATAAATTTATTGCAATTGTAATCATTGATAATATCCGAAATTATAGTGAGTTCAGTATTCGAACGGTATTAAATGGTCTCCTTTCACCAATTCCTGGAAAATATTAGCGTCATATTTTTAGATTTACACCACTAATAAGTTCATGTAAATATTTAATGGACGTCAACGAAAAAAATCGATATATTATGTTTACCCAACCTGAATATATGTATATTCTGCATTAGGAAAATAACAAGAACTGCTAAATAATTCTCAAAATGATAATTAAAAAGAAATAAAGCATTTAAACCACGGATAAATAGAGATTTACAGTTAAACAATCGAAGGGAAATTTTATTGCATTAATTAATTAAAAAAAACAAAGTAATTTTGCACCTGATGTATCGGCTTATCATCTATGTTACGTTTCCTCGACGTGGTTTTTAGTTATTTTAGAAATCTCAACAATTTGCAAGATTTATTATCTGTAATTTAGATTTACCTGTCTCAATAGATCCTTTGGCAACTTGGCAACACAAGTATTCAGTGCGGATATGATTTTGGGAACGTCCTGTTTGTTCCCATCGGTTCCTTGATCGCTAGGCACATTCGATTGGGTGTCCTTATTTTGTTTTGCCACGATTTCGTTATTTTTTGTGTTCAAGACAATGACCTTGACGGAGGTGGTTCCAATATCGATGCCCAAGACGTAGTTGTTATTGTTATCGGCCATTACTTCAAATTAGAACAAAAAACATATTAATTGATTGAGATGTTAAGAAAGCTCGCAATTCATTTTCTTTGAATCTAAGTATATTTTGAAAATGTATACCTTTCTTTTTACTATTATTTTGTAATCTGTTGGGCAATAAATTCTTATTTTTACTATTGTTAATATTATTATTATGCCTGAGGGACCAAAATGGGTTAATACGTTAGGGATCCTTTTTCTGTTTATATTTATGGATGTGATTTTCAAAAATAATTTAGAAATACAGTAGAACCCGGTTATAACAACTTCGCCTGTAACGACACTTCTTTTTTAGTGTCAAATTTTAAGCGGTTCCGTACTTTACTATTCAAACGTACAGGGAAAAACCCGGTTTTAGCGTCAATAACCCCTGATATAACGACAAATATCTACCACTTGAGGTATGTATTTATATTATCATTTATGGCTCAATTCCCGGTATTGGCCTAACCTGCAACCGACCGTTCGGGGATTCCAAGAATATTACCGTTCGTTGAGTTAAGATTTCTTGCAATTTGCCTAGCCTGTAACGTTCGACCATTCGGGGATTCCAAGAATATTACCGTTTTTGCAATGCGCCAGGCAAAGTTCGTAAGAAATTTCCTCAGTCGGCATTTGAATCGTGTGAGTGAAACATCGAGATTTCTTTATCGAAAATGTCAGGTTTAAAGCGAAAAAGTTTAAGCGTGAACGACAAAGTCGCGATAATCAAAGCAGTCGAAAGTGGAAGGAAGAAAGCGGACGTGTGTCGCGAATTTGGGTAAGTTAATTCTACGATTTGTACAATTGTGAAAAATAAGAATAAAATCATGAATACCTTTGTGAAAGGAAAAGAAAAGTCAAAAAAAATCGATCGTGCGAAAAGGTTGAAATCGACGAAGCGCTTATTACGTGGTTTAAGCAATGTAGAAGTGCAAATTTACCCATTAATGGACCACTGACTATACAAAAGGCCAAAAAATTTGGAAGTTTGGAGACAGAAATTTTAAGTGCAGCAATGAGTGGCTGGAGCCTTTCAAACGGAGACATTCAATAACGTTCGGAAAAGTGAGCGCTGAAGCGAAAAGTGTTAATATGACAAGCAGAGACGTGGATACATGAAGTGTGGCCTAAATTAAGACAAGATTATGAAGACAATGAAATTTACAATGGCGACGAAATGGGAATGTTTTATAAACTTCTTCCAGGTAAGACTCTGAGGTTTAAAGGCGAAAAATGTGCAGTCGGTAAACTAGTCAAAGAACGGTTAACTGCATTTGTGTGTGCTAATATGACCGGTACGGAGAGACGTAAAATTCTTGTCATAGGAAAGTCAAAAAAGCCACGTTGCTTCAAAAACATAAAAACACTCCCAACAGATTACTGCGCAAACAAAAGAGCATGGATGACTTCAGAAATCTTTGAAAATGAAATTCGAAAATGGGATAAAGAACTTGCGGTTAAAGGTAAAAAAATCTTGCTTTTAGTCGATAACTGCCCAGCACATCCATCATTAGCCCACTTAAAAAATATTAATTTGGTGTTTCTGCCTCCAAATTGCACTAGCATCCTTCAACCAATGGACCAAGGCGTAATAAGAAGCTTAAAATGTTTTTACAGAAAATTTCTTCTGCAGAAAATTATTACGGGTATGGATAAGAACGCACCATGTGCAGCTTCACTTCTCGACGCGTTGGACTTTTTAGAGAAGGCTTGGTGTAGTATAATCTCTGAGACTATAGCACTGTTTTAGTCATTCCAGATTAAGGAATAATCCAGTTCGTGACAACTTAAATGAAGATGATGTTCCCTTATGTGAACTTATTAAAAAGTGGCAGCAGAATCAGAGTGACGAAAACCAGTTTTGTTTCGACGACTTTGCATCCGTGGACAGTTGCCTTATTACGTCGGGAATGCGTTCAGATTCTGATATCGTGGAGGACATAAAACAGCGGGATAACGAAAACGATAATGAAATCGAAGAGGAAGAAGATTCATGCGACGAAGCAGAACACGTACCGACAAACGAAGAAGCCCTAAGTGCCATAACATTTTTAAAAATTTATTATAGACAGTGAGAAACGTCACCTCAAATTATTGATAAAGTTAGAGAATTAGAAATGGATATAGAAAAACAGTTTTGGCGTGCGAAAACTGCGCAACGGCAAATTTCAGATTTCTTTCATTAGAGAAACAAGTTAGTATGTACCTACATGTGTAAGGTGGTTAAGTACATTAAATTAATTAAATTCACATATGTATCTGTTTACCACCCGTAATATTGTTTCCCACCAATTCTTGTATGTAAACATGGAACTTGTAAAACTCCGCCTATAGCGTCACCTTGTTATAGCGTCAAAAAATTCGCAGTCCCGTGACTGTCGTTATAACCGGGTTCTACTGTATTTCTTACAATTGCAGATCCAGTGGCTCACAGTGAAAATACAATAATAATGAATTAATTATTTTGAAAAGTTAGAAAAGAATCGATTAAGATTTAGTGGGCTTCCTTTAGAGTTTGTTATTCTGTTAGATCTACATAATTCAAAAATTTTACTTTTGCTTCTTGTATTGTTGTTTCGTCAATATTTTCCTTGTATCAGAGCTGTTGTTTATTTGCATTTTATCTTTTCCTGATTGGTTAATTATTCCATTACTTTATAAGCCAGGTTTAGCCATTTCAAGAACAGTAGATTTAATTTACTTTTCCCTTCTTACCAAATTATATATTATAGCATCATTTTCACTGTGAATCACTGTATATAAAAATACGTCTTATAATTACTCCAGCACATTGCTTAGAATCCAGAAGTTGATAAGGCATCGCCAGAAAGAGTTAGCTGACCATGTTTATGGCTTCAATTAAGTAAAAGCCATCCCTTGGCAATGTCAAATGTTCTTTATAAACGAAACCAATCAATAAAGTCAATCAGTTCGAGACCTATACCGTGTTAAGGTATCGTTCATGATCGTAGCCTTTTACATTCACTCTAAACACATTCCTACAGAGTTACGTCTGGGATAATTTAATTTTTCCTTCGCGATTGCGTGCAATATCAGTTGCACAACTTAAATGACAACCTACGTACCTTCTTAGATTAAAAGCGACATCCACACAAACGATTGCTTCCAGGAGGAATCGTTAGTGTAATAATGCCATCATTTCATTACTGAAATTGCTACGTAATTGTAATATGACACTTAATGTAGCAGTAATGATATACAAACACGCTCGGGACGTTGATATAGTGGTGCCGGTATTATTTATAGGTCTTTATCATTGTTTACTTTTGCAAAATTGAATCATTTAAAAAAAAACTAAGTAATATGCAAAAGGTCAAAATTTATTTAATATAGAAAGGTCACAATAAAAATTTTAGATATCTAATTCTATAGTATATAGTATACCAAACTACACAAACATTTCGGGATAGTTATAAAAATCACAGTTCGTAAATAGAAACATGAATTCGCCTTTTGGGAATGATTCACGTACCACAAGATTTTCCTAGCATTTTCAAAATACGTTTCCGTCACGTGCTTCCTGTTTAGTCGCTTGTTTTCACGTACAATCCAGGAAAACGAAAATGTAAGATGAAAAATTGAAGATTAATTGTCCCGTGATTGCAAGACATGTGACCGAGCAGCAACTATTTGTTTTTCTTTCCGTAGATTTTTTGGCACTAGCCTACTTAAATTCATTCACCTGTGGGTTTTTCGTAACATGTACATAGCATCCTATAAACATAAATTCGGCCCCTGCCAAGTGTGTGGACAACAACTGAAATATCCTCGGGAAATTAATGGGATCGTTATTAACGTTTAGACGAATTTAATGAGATATTTTGCGATTTAAGATCTTATCTAATTGGTTTCAAGTGTACGTTGAATTGAACCGATTTAAAATTGGAGGTATGGCTACAAAGAATTGCTTACGACGGTTTAAATCAACCGCAAAACTTGTGGTGTAACATGTTTACCAGTAAAGAAATTTTAATTAGGGGAAATTCCGCAATAACGTAATCTAATTCCTAATTTGTTTAATACCGTTGAGCCTTAATTAGGTAGCCGTTTTATACAGGATCTGTTAACGATAACATGACTCTCTAGATTTGTTTGGAAATCCAAACTGAAAAGATGGAATCTTCTAATTCGTAATCGTGGTAATATTTTTAATAGAACGTTGGATTTTGTGTTCCGAAAGAATCTTATGAACATATAAAGTCGCTGTCCATTTTATTTGGGCCACTTTATAAATTTAAGCTTTGCGCGTTTCCAAAGCGAAAATTTACAAATACAAGTTTAAAATTCATGAATATGTTCTCAAATATCTTTCTAAGAAATTGCGAAAGTGTCACTTAATGACCTTTTGTCTATTATTATCCCCTTCATGAATCATTCTGTACTGTATAGAAGATGAGTAAAAACAAGATTGAAAGACACAGACAATTAGACCTGAATAAAGGCCCTTACACATTCATGCACGATAAGGCACCACGCCACATGGCCAAATCCATCGAAAGTTTTTTAGAAACGCACGCTTTGTCAATGTTACCTTGGCTGAGAAATTCTCCCGACCTCGTGTGCAGTGTTCTAAAATCACGCGTGTATTCGAGAAAAGAAACACTACAAAAGAGCAATTAGTAAGACATATTGAGGATGTGTGGCAAAATGACGCTACAATTAGACATCTAGTTAACGCTTGCATAGACAGTATGCCAAAAAGAATAAGAACCATTAAGGAGGCATTACAAAATATTAGTTATATAGTTGTAACGATGTCTATAAACAGTTCTGAATAAACTTATACTTGTAGAATATGTTTTTCATTATAGATTTTAACAAAATCGTTATTTTATCAAGTGGCCCTAACAAATTGGACAGGGACTGTAATATGCCTTTTTGATAAAACGAATTATGGAAATTATAGACCTTAAAATCGCAGCAGCCTTATACGGTTTGCAACTTGAATATATCAAGTATAATGTATTTTAGAAAGTAAATTAAATATATTACAAAATTCTATTCGTCTGTCAAAAAGACACATTTTCAAAAATTATCTTAAAAAGAAAAAATTGAAGTTATTGATTAGGTATTGTAGAAAGATGATGAAGACATATGAGCAAAACATCTAAAAAGGTTTAAAACTTCGAACTCCTAACTTCGTAACTTTATATTCAGCCACACCCATAACTTATCCAACTTTTCCAAACTTTCCTTCACGATATACCCGGTTTATCCACCTGACGCGTGAGCTTCAATTTGTCAGGCATTTAATATATAATCCTCACCAAAATCAATAAACACGATATTTCGAACAAATACAAGTTCATTATCGCTGTTTGTTCGAGCCGTGGCTTTAGTTTACCTTCGTTATATCCAACGCTCGACGCATTCAATCATGGCATTATCAATTGTGTCGGATTTACTTTATTCTTCTTTGTGTTTAGCGAGGTTTTCGAATTGATTACGTAATCACTTCATACATTATCTGATAACACGGTAGAAAAACATTGTTCTTTCAGGCTACTATATGTTTAACAAGATAGTTACTATATAGATTCTTTTATTGTCCATTGATAAGTTGAATTGTTCGAACTGATTGAGGAAACTGACGATGATAAGGAGTATCGGTGATATTAAAATTGATAGGTTTTAAGTATATCAGAATCAATGAAACACCTTAAGGCGCTCAGTTTTTTTTTTCTTTTCGTTGGATATTAAATTAGAACTACTTAGAGTAATTTGGAAAATCTGATTGGGGCAATTTTATTTATTTTAGCATTAGTGGGCAACCAAAAGATCGGGCAGAACAAGTTAGAGAAAGTTTAATTCTTTTGTATGGATCAAATTATCGCGGCAGTTGTGAGAGAATTGCAATATATTCGCTATAATGTGCAATTTTTATGCATTGCGTAACTGCGTCAAAAGTGATAAATTACCAGAAAACTTCGGGTTACTGAGGATACAAGTTCATAAAAGAATTTTCCAAGTTCAGTTTGCGCCAGAAAAAAAATTACTAAAAGGTAAATTAAAAGTGCACAACAGAAATATAAATAAAATGGCAAAATAGATTTAGGCAATAAAAAGCTCTGATTATCTATGGACGAGATTACGAACTCTAAAAGAATTCATTACTTTATCAATCTTGTGGTACGAATACCAAAATATTTTCAACAGTCACTCTTAAATCGGGCATTGGTGTCGATCGTAATCAGAATTAAAAGAATTAATGAAGTGAAAGATTGGGACGCTCGAACAGAAGAAGGCGAAATTGATGAAGAACAAGACTCTAGGGCAAGAATGGGCAACCTTTGACATGTTGTGGGTCAAACTTTAGTGGGCAAATACGTTGGCGGGCCGCGTTTAAGTAGTGAATTTTAAAGTAGTGGTCATAATCTTTAGCTGTACAAATCATTTACTAACTGTCCTTGTTTTTGAAGTTTCAAATTTAAATCATTCAAATCGCCTGTAAGGTCAATCAGAAACGCTAAGTCACACATCCATTTTGGGTCATTCAATTCAGATAATGGTTTATCTTTTATTTGCATAAAATTTGCTATATCACTTCTAAGCTCGTAAAATCGTTTCAGCATTTTCCCTTTGCTTAGCCATCTGACTTCACAATAACATGTTCGTCCTCATATTCGGCTGATATTTCATCCAAAAACGCCTCGAACTGACGATGGTTAAGCCCTCGGGATCGAATAAAATTGATGGTTTTTACTACCACATTCATAACATTCTGGAATCGAATGGACTTAGAACACAAGTTCTGTTGGGAAATAATGCAATGAAGGACTATAAACTGATTTTTTTGCACATTTAATTCAGTTGCTTTTTCATACAAAATTCCGATTTTCCGATTCTTTATGTAGGTTGACCATAGAAGGTACACTATCTGTGCATACACCAACTAATTTTGACCATGGCAAAACAAAACTTATGAATACCTTTTAAACTTGATTAAAAATGTCCTCCCTTGTAGTAGTTTCTTTTAACGGGTGTAAAGCAAGCAATTCTTTCTCATCTTCAATAAATATAGCCAGTTGAGCTGTGTCAGGCAAATCGGTCTAGGACAAACTCCATTCAAGGCTCTATAGGGTTTTAAGCATCATTTCATAGATGAATACCAGCCACCAATGAATCAAATACAAAATTTAAGGACGAATTACATATTACAGGAACAAGACCAAAAGCAAGATAGGAATAGACATTTTCAAAAACATCAAAGTTTGACTGTCAACTTCGGAGTCGCAAAAATTACATTTACGATAAAGAGGACTTCTAAGAGTGACAGAAATATTGCTAGGTAACACCCATCAAGTCGCCCAATTCGAGAACACGCCAGGGAAACAACGTCACACGTATTTAAACTAAAATCTTACAAGAACCATGACACAGAGAACGAGGACGAGTTAAAACTAAGTGAAGACGAAGCAATCCATAAATTGAAAAAAAATACGAACCTGAAACCTATAAAAATTCTATTGATAATGGAGAGGAATAGAAACGATAGCCAGAAGCATGTAATGAAGATGGAAACAGAAGGTTACGAGGCTTTGATTTGAATCAATCGAAGATAACTGAATGTGAGGTTGCCTGGATGTTAAGATTTTTGTTTATTTGTGTTTGTAAATTGTTAAGTTGTTGGGAGTGAATGTTAAGTTGATCCTGTTTTAATACTAATAACACCAATTGACAATGTATCAATGCATAGTACTGTATATTTATTTTAATTTATATACGGAACTATAATTTCATGATGGCCCTAATTTAATGACTAATGATTGTATAGAACTCCTTAAAAGGTTTTCAATAGAACTACATATATCCAGACAACTATTAAGACGATTGAGGTGACTTAATTTCTTTTTATTATTTGTTCTATCCACTATCCCCGATGCAATTTCAACTTTGTTGCCATCTGGCATTTATTCTATAAGTTCTGTCAGAATTTCATTCAACAGCTGAATATACACTACTGTGCAGAAGAAAGGGGCACCTAGATAAATTTTACGGTAAGGTAATTTAAGAAAATGTAAGTAACTTGTCCGATAAATGTTTACAACTAATAACGAATATTTGGATCAGCAAATAATATTAGCTTTTAATATTTTGTATGGCTAGCCTTATTTTTGATAGTGTCCCTTGGAGACTATCATGCAGTATTCTCCACTCTTGTTGCAACATGTTCCACAACTCATTTAAAGTCTTTGTTGTCCTTTCAAACCTTTTACGGTCAAGATAATCCCAAACATGTTCGATAATATTTAACTTCGGGCTTTGTGGCGGTCAAACCATAGTAGGAATTACTCCGTCATCTTGTAGCTGACTTAAATAGTTCTTGACCAATCGAAAAGTGTGTTTGGATCACAAAGTCGAAAAACCAACAACAATTTGTTAAATAGTATTATTTAGTTTAGTAAGATCTTAATATGAAATATAGTTGGTAGCAATGTATATATAGAGATAGATGTCGTGTGAGATAGATAGAGTTGTAAAATAAAAAAAAGTCGTGTATTTACTTGAATTAAACAATTAACACAGAAGACTTATCTTAGAGATTTATTGAGCAAGTGAATTCAATATCCAAGAAATTTGTTCAAATTGTCTAAGTATTTCTCGTTTGTTGCCGCTAATTAGTGATTTTCTGTTTTTTTTTTCTTTCTTGTCTTGTTCTTTCTCTTGAACCGAATAGAAACTAATGATATATCTGTGTGTATTATCCTAACAAAGTGGTTGATTAAATAAATTAAACTACCAATTTATTATTAATGAGCTAATAAGTATTAGATCGCTAACTTGTGTCGTGATCTTTAGCCATCACCTTCCCTACATCGTTTTGTTCCGTTGCTTTCGGGAAAATATGCCTATGTGTCTCTTTCTTTTACACAGTAGTGCAAGTCAGTGTATATATATATTTCGTAATGACTAAAAGTTGCTCAGTTCCATTGATAACATTTTTCTTTTTGGAAATACCACCCCAACAAAACTTAAATCCGCTAGGGTCGTTTGAATTGCTCTTTTTCCTCTCATCTGAACAAATTACTTTTCTTCCCAAAAACCCAAATGGTTAGACAACATTTCTTTATCACTTCAAAATTCACCCAGTGAATAGGCCTATTCTCTGTAAAAAAATGTATTTCTGTTCTCTTCGCAAGTGCAGTACCTCTTGTCATATTGACAAGACGAGGTATTTTTGGCTAATAATGCAGATTTAGGCGTATTAATGTCATTGAAGTTCACAAGTCACGCTGAAAATATCAATAGGGCTTTACAAATTTCAAAATCTGCATTATAAATTTTATTTACAATTTTTGAAGAAGTTTTTGCACTTGGTATAGGAACATTTTGAAAAAAAAACGGAAGTAACACTTATAACACAACGACTTCAATTGCTGAATCTACATCTTGTTTTATTAAACAACGAAATCAACCGAAAAAAGTTTAAAATCTTCTACAAACTTACTTCAACTTTGAAAACCAAATCTTATTTTTCAGATTTTAACCATGCTGTCCCGTCAATTAACATTGGCGATAAAAGTCATTCGAATGCGGTAAATATTTACAAATTTGTAAATAAAAACGTTTTTCTACTTCGCAAAAAAAACATGATCTAGCTCGCACGTTTATATATGTTTTTTTTATGATAATTAAACAACGTATTCGAAAGATAAAACTTAAAATAAAAGTTGGAACTAAATGACGTATAAATCAACTTTGTTTCATTTATATACATTTAATACAATCGTGAAAAACTTCACGAGATATATTTTAAATTAAACAACAAAGTGATAATTTGAGAATTGGATTACGAATATGCTTAAAACGTAGACAGCTGTTAATAATACAGGTACGTACTTACCTATAGTAGATTAATTAATTTTAATTCTCAGTCTTAAACAATCTAATCGATTGTTTTATTGTCGGTTTCAACAAACAAGACGATACCAGCCTCTATATATAACAGTTCTCTAACAGAACCTTTCACCGTCGTTCCTACCATCACACTGCCAAGAAAATTACAATATATCGGAATTTATCGCGATCCGAGATCCTTCCACAAACATCACCGCTTATACTACATAGCGATATTGCGGATTTATAATAATACAACACGACTTAATGCTACTATTACTACACTTGTTCACATAACTAATATTTGTTCTGCTCTCGAAATATTAATAGTCCATCTTCGTTATCGGATCAGGCGTTACGGCAAATTTACATTCAATCCACTGCATAATATTGCGTATATGTATTTATTTTGCCGGGCCGTTACCTTGGTAACTGTAGATTTTAAAGATCGAGTTACGGGTGATATTCGTGAAACAAGCGAGCATACAGTGAGGTTACGTCAGAGTTTGCTGATAAGTTGCAGCATTAACACTACCGCGATTCTTTAAATTTGACGCATTATACTTTGTTTCTTAATTCCGAGGAGTGTTTTTAAATTGAAGGGGTAAATAGTAGGCTAGCTATTGGTCAGTTTTCGGCGAAAATTGCACTAGCCATATTTAATGTATTTCTAGCCGCCATATTGATACAACCGATTAACGTTTAGATAGCATATTTTTCTGGGTACCTTTGTATTTAATTTTTCTCCTTCAATTTGCGTTGCAAACATAAAAAAGTTCTTTTGATAAGTAATCGCCTCCGTATAAATCGTAGCTAGTTTTAAAATTGCCGGCAAAAAGTAGTTTTGAAAAATTCCATTGTGTAAACGTGTTTTTTTATTTTACATCTCCCGTTTAGGAAATAAGAGTTTTTTTGTGCCTATTTACACGAAAAGCATTTAAAAAGTCGAAAGAATGAATGGTTATCTTCATAATGTTCCAAACGTCTCTAGACGTCTTAGTTTAAGGGCCACACTGACTCCTCTAGCAAAAAGATGTTAACATACCCTAGTTTTGAATTACGCGCGAGTTTCAGATCATTCTACAATAGCACAGCTCCCTCTTGTACAGAATCGTAGATTTACTCAAAAACTGTAATGATGCTTTCTTGATTGAACGATACAATGCCATCTGGTAGCGAGTAGGTGAGCTAAAACACTGTTTTGTATAAGTTTTGAATATATGAAGTTGTGAATTTGTTTATTGCAGGATGTAAACATAATTTAGGAAAACCCAGTGGCAATAATTCATTATTTCTTCCAATGCCTTCTGTTGCAAAGTGCTTTCTGCGAATTCTACAATTGTTGCATATTTTTTCATGAGTAACATACTCCTTGCTCAGCCAATTCTATACCTTTGGTGGAATTTGGAAAGCTCAATGGATTTCTACCATACTTACACCCATCAATAAATTTTAATAAATGAGTAATATTTGTTCATTGAAACTTTTGTAAAAAAAAACTAAGGATTTGTATATTGTCAGAAATTATATAAAAAGTTTAATTTCTCCGCCTTCATCCGTATGTAAAAATAAACTGCACACAGCATTCTTTTATTGTTTTAAAAACTCTTATTTGTATATAGTTCGTTGTTATTGCCATTAATGGGATGTGCCAACAAAATACGATACAGTTGATACAATATTTACTTACATTTCATTTGCCCCTCTTTATATCGATAAGGCAAATACTCTTCTCACTACACATAAGAGAACTATAACAACGTATAAAATGTTGTTTTTTTTCAGATAATAAGCTATAAAAGACTAAACAAAACAGGTATGTTTTACATTTGAACATTTTCGTACTGACGATGCAGTGTTTAGCTCTTGATGGAAAATTTTTAGCGATCTCTTTAAATTGAAGCTGTACTATCATCTGTTATCTTCGAAGAAACTAGAAGATATAGGAAAAACATGGTATAAGAGAATGTCACCCTGTGGTTCCGAAAAAGTTCTGCTGCTCGCTCCTTAGAAAATTCGAGCACTTTCGCATATGATCTGTGCTTTGAGAACGTATAATATACGGCAGACAACAAGGAATTGAACCTAGAGAAGGAATCTCAAACCTTTATTTTGTTAAGGTTATACGCCACTAACTTCAGCACAACGAACTACAGCCAATTTGGCGCTACATTCAAATAGTTGTTTGTTCAGGTATTATATCAAATATTTCATTATTATCACAGGTATGAGTTATTTGATATATACATATACTAAAAAGTTCGCATATAAAGATAACACTTAAAGAATATACAAAAATACTTTATAAAAGAAGAAGATCATTAAACATTTGTGCTAATTGATAATACATACGGAACAATTTTAATATAAAATAGAACTTTTCCAGAGCATGCTATAGCTCTGCTACTCGCTGCAAGATGACGCTGCATATTTCGACTAACCGTTTAGTGTAATTTGAAATTTGCGCGTAATTCAAAACTACGGTGTGTTGGTATTATAAGGTTGGTCTCTCAACTTCGTTGGGTTTATATAATCAAACACTTTTCATTCTTACTTTTGTGAAGAAAAAAATTTATTGGAAATATCAAAACTAAACGAACAACAATAAAAATAATTTCTATATCAACATCAAAAATAAATATTTTGTAATTTTTCGGTTTTATAAATATCAAATACAAATCTTTTCCGAAAAATTTAGTGTTTAATTTTTACCTTAACCGAATATTTTGATCTCGATTACTTTGGATAAAAGCTAGAGGAGAAAAACAAAAAGCCTAATGTGCTGGCTAATTCTTTATTATTTGGTATATTTCATTAATAATAAATACAATACTATTACAATCACTTCTTGATCTTCAAAATTCATAATTAATTAATAAAGAGAAAATGCTGCTGCCTTCAACTGTCTAAATTATTATTATCCAGTGTACCATTTTTAAGTCTCGCGGACAATTTAAGTTGGTATTTCCTGCAATAAAGGTCATAATCGCATTTTTTTTAAGAGAAATGCGAATGGATACGATCTTCACTGTCGGAATTGCCAACCTAAATTTTCCGCGAAATTTGAAAATGATACGGTATGTATCAAAAGAAAAAACATTACAGTTGTGAATTTGATAACTTAACTAATCGAGAAATGTCACGGAAGCGCGTTTGCTACATCCTGTATTTTGCTCTATTATTATCTATAGTAAATACGTAGTGTTATATAAAGAAAGCAATATGGTAGCGTCTTAATCTTAATCTAAAACACTTCAAAGTGTCTTCTAAAGGAATGTCTTTATTTTGTTCTCGTTTTCTTGTTCAGTTTGTGTAATTGACCTCTTTGTTGCTCGATTTGTTCTCTCTATTCAGACTAATAAATAAAGCGTAGACTAAAGACTAGCGACTAAAATTAACCCAAGATAAGTACGTGTAATATTCGTTCTATTCGACAAACATTTTCTTGTCTACAATTTCCCCCACTAAACAACGCTCATGATCGAATCTTACTCCAGTGGCGTATCGATTCTAGGGGCAGCTAATTCAAATATATTCTTTAAAGTAATCAAATAAATATTTATAATTGCAATACTAAATGATTTTGTGACTAAAACTACCATTCGTAGATAAGTTTTAGCAACGTATAACTTGTAAAATAACAAACATCATACATTATACTATTCATAAACTAAGAACTAACAAGTTTATCACAATGATTCATCTAGAAAGCATTTCTTGTGCCTCTTTTGTTTTGAATACTTTTTATGTCATATATTAATTTATTAATTAAAGCTTCTTTGCCTTTCAACTAGTGTAAGAGCGATAGTAAAAATTAAACACTACCTAATAATTGAAATATCAAATGTGGTAACTACGAATGTATATTAACAACTGTTGAGATATGAAAGCTTTTGTTTGCAAAGGAACTTCAACTAATTTTCCCTCCGCTTGTACATAATTTGAATTGACTGAAGCATTATTTCTATTTTCATCTATCGAATGGCTTACAAATACTATTCTAGGCAAACAACTACATTTGTTTCTATAAATAAATTGCTACAATAACTGTTTTAATTATGCTAATTGTGTTAAAAAATTACTAATTAACGAAAACAGTACTAAAATATACAAATTCATTTATAAACTATACGATCTTCTATCCAGTGCGTTTTGTGTTAATTTTTGTTACTTAGGTATTGAAATGTTCTTTGTATCGAAAATGTTGGAATATAATATTGGCAACAATGTTTCTGTTGCAATTTGTAACTTGTCACCTGTCAAATAGCTGTCATTTTTCTGTTAATACTCTTAACTTTTGTTGAATACATTTCATATGTTTTATATATATTTAATTAAAGCTTCATTTGCTCTACTTAGAATAACAGCATTAGTAATGATAATGATACTACATAATGAAGGTATATTAATTGTAATGCGAAATATAGTAACTACAGATGCTACATTAACTAATGATTAACATATGAGAGTTGTCATTCACTAAGAAATCTCCTATTCGATTCAGTTTAATTCGTTTAAATTGACCAAAGTATTTTTACTTTTAACGACCAGCCAGTTGACCTAATGATTAGATATAATCCAGTTTTCTATTAGGGATTCGAATTAGCTCGTTTAACCGCTTTCTACGTGAAAGCTGTTATCTACACTGTGTTGTGAAGAACAGTTTCTGTAATAGAATTTAATATAATGTTGGTAACAACGTTTAGCTAGCGATCTGTCACTTGTCAAATATCTGTCATTATTTTGACATTTATTTCACGACATATTTTGTGTGTATAAATGTAGAAAAATGATAATATAGTTTTTTTCATTGAACACATTGAATCGCGCCTACAAAGTAACGAGCATGATATGCATCATAAATCTATATCGCCGTATAAAGATGTAGTTTAGATTTTGGTTTTTACTATACGTTATGCACGCATTAACATAACAACTAACGCGCTACAACTTCATAACAATAGGAACAATGAAATATTCTAAACAACAGAACCTATAAAAGATTATAAAACCCTATGCGGGCTTGATTTATGGATATTGAAGGGAGTGAAATGTTTTAGCTGATACAGTTGAACTTTATAACTGTGAATATGTCAAAGTCATTTTATCGCAAATAATTAAGTATTTTTCACGATGATCTTGGTTTTTGTTTTAATATAGATATTGTAAGACAAAGCTAGCATACTTGGAAATACTGTTTCATCTTAGCCGAATAATTTGTGCTTATACTTTCTCTGGTAGCGTATATGCTATGAATATATATATGGACAATCTTTTATAGTTTCCCTGTATATAACCAGTATAGATTAGTAAGATACTCCTAATATAATTTCAATAAATACAGTATATTTGAAATAATTTCTTAGAGTAATATAAATAAAAAAATATACAGGGTGAGTTAAAAATATGTGATAGCTGTAATGATAAAACATCGGCAAGTCCGATACTATTACAGCTTTGCCACAAATTTTTGTAATTGATCTTGTTTATTAGATTGTCTCATAAGCATTACTTAAAAAAATGGGAAAGCTGTTCTCACAGTTTACCAATAATATATTCAACTTCGGAGGAATCTAGCACATCCCAATGGTTGCAATGTAAAATGAAAACGTACAAAACCCTTAACATTTTCGAGCATGGGATCTTATGAAACAATCTAATTTAGTGACAAAAATACACTACAGTAAAATATAAATATGACAATAAATATAATAGTCTTCCATATAAATTAAAAATAAATTGTACTTAAAAGACGATAAAAAATAATTTACGTTTATTTACATAGATTACGTAAAATTACGTTTATTTTGTTTTCCTAACATTTATTGGTGTTTTTCATGATTCTAATTTAGTAACTTCCTATATTTAAGGTCCAATTTAACTATCTCTTTTTTGGATTAAAAAATATTTCGACAATACAGCCCAATATAAATAAAATCAAAAAAAATTAAAAGGAAAAAATCACAGTCGGTACTATTGAAAATCACAAGATTACCAACGTTAAAACGTCAAAGTAATCAATACTGCCAACGTATAAAAATAAATAGAACTAAAATACTCTAAAAGAAAAACAAATTCGAATAAAAGAATTCGTTCTACAACGCTATTAATCTTGTCTTGCAATTTCTCCATTTCTCCTCCATCTTGCGATGCTCCTCCATTTCCTTTTCGCTAACCTGTCGAACCCCACCCGCTATCTTTCTAGGATCCAAGTTGGCGCCCAAATTCTGCACACCTTTCGCCAATTTGCTTAGCGGAGATACCAACCCTTTGGTGACAGTCGCCACCGGACTCGTTAAATTGGTCAGTTTCGATTTTAAAGCCGATTCGCTTTGCGATTGGCAGATGTTTAGGATGACGTCCTGTTCCGAATTTGAACGTTTGTCAAACCTAGCTTCGCCCGCTACGTATATCGAGCTTGGTTCCGTATCGTCCTCTCTAATCTGGTCTGTAGTTCCCACATCGACTTCCCCGGAAGAGTGACTCAGCTTCCGGTCCAATTTCAAGGTCGTTGGAGGTTGACGTTTGTCTAGATTCTGCGGTTCTTCGGAGACTTGAATCTCAGGCGGATCTTTTTGTATCGACACGCTATCCATGATGCTAGAGAGTTGGACGTTATTCACTTGGGAGCTGTGTTCGTTGCTGTTGAGGCTGTCCTTCTTTTCCAGGATATTTTTCGTAATAGGAGGTTCGTTCGAGGCTCCCATTACTATACCAACGCTCGGTAGAAACGTCTCCGATCTCTCATTCGCTAAATTATCCGCGAATTTGGAATTTTCGGTGATTTCGATGCCCTGCTCGATCTCGGCGGAAGCTTTATCGCCTAAACTTGAATTCGAGTCGAAGCGCAATGAGGTTCCACTTTCGATCGAGGAATGCGGCTGGAAGATATTGCTTTCGTATTCCTCTTCTGAGTCGCTCGAAGAATAGTTGTTTCCCTTTGAGAAGCCGATGGAGAACTTCGCCTGCTTCGATTTGCTTTTGAAACGGGGACTGAATTTATTTAATTTCGAAAACTGTTGGGTCACGTTCGAAAGGGCCTTGGTGCCTGGAATGCAGTTGATTTCTTTATGCAGACGAGGTTAGGAAGGGGAAATTATACAGCTTGACATATCAAAAACAATGCGGACAATAGAGACCGTCCGAAGTTCAATGATTCAATAGTTAACCTGTATCCTGGATGTATACTAATTTAAAGAAATAAAGTGAGGGATTCTATAACAATAGAAGCTTAGGTATAATCGTCTTAATTTCATCAATTTTCACTGTAACTTTCTATTTCCATTAGTTTTGGAATACTTGGAAACATAGATGTAAGACATCCTGTATACAGAGTGTTTCAGAACTTAATCAATAAATTATTAGGCTGGAATTTACGTCAAAGAAAAATCATAAACATACAATCAAAAACGTTTCGTTTCGTTAACATATGTTAATAAAGTGCAGAATTGTTGGAATAAGCAATTACATATCCAATTTAAAAACAAAACACTTCTACTAAGAAGTGTCATTACGAAAATACCGTGGGTTTAGAAGAAACCATCTTCTATTGAGAATCATTAAACAGGTCATCTTCTACTGTCTAATTGGAGCTTTTAACAAAAATGCTGCAATCTCCGATTAGAATGTGATGATTTTTATTAGCGAATTTTAAGCGAAATGAAACGGTTTTGACTATATATACCACCGCTCATAATAGAATTTGAATTTTAAGAAACTATTTTAAAGAAGACGTTTCTTGAGTGCATTACACCAACAATAAAGAAAGGTGGTGGTTCTATTCTTGTATGGGGTTGCCTTTCATTAAGTGGAACAAGGAACCTTGTGAAAATTGATGGAATAATGCCATCCGGATTGCGTTTAATAGGAAATAATTTTGAGCTGATGCACTATAACAATCCGAAGCAACGTCGTTATTGTGCAAAAAACTATCTTGCTGATGTAGAGAATGAAGGAATATTAAAAATAACGACTTGGTCTCTGCAGAGTCTGGCACTTAATCCGTTTATTATTACTTTTTCCTCTGTGTATATATGTACAATAAGTCGTAGATTTTTGTCTTATATTTTGTTTAAAGATTTAACGCAAGCGTCATAAATGTCCATACTATTATAAGCGACTGTGTATGTATTCAGACTTTCATTTTTAACGTATATACAATGTGATTAAAAATGATAAGATTAAATTAGCAATTCAAAAGCAGATATTTTTAGCCTCTAAAGTTTGGAACATTTTGTTTTTTCAAAATAGTTTTTATTAATTTTACCTAAACAATTTCTTAATGCACTAATACACATCTGTAAACAAAAAAAAAAAACAAAATAGCAGCGAACTTTGTCAATTTCAGTGCAAATTTTTTTAGATGTACCGACAAAAATAACTACTTTTTGATCACACTGCATATACAGGGATAAGGAAATACATAATAGGGGAATTACCAGAACATAACATCCTTCGAAACTCGTATTACAGGTGAAACCATTTAACCTTTCTTTTTGTTTCAACTCCTAAATTAAAGGGAGGTATTCAAAAATAACCAAAAAAAACTCTAATAACCTAATTACCTGCATTTTTCAAAGCTAGAAGCTGAGTTTCGGAAACATTCCTAGTTAACTGAGGAAGACCAACTAGATCCAAATACATGCCGGTACTTTTATTGTCCGTAAGTACTTTGGACTTTCGCTTATCCAATCTATGGCCCTGATGGTACTTCACTGGAGGTAAACCGGCGATATCTAGCGCTACAGTGAAAGCCTCGCAAATAGACTTTAACGATTCTACAACAGAAAATGTGCATGTCAATCTTCGTAATGTATCGAATCATACTTACTAACCAATTTCTTCCTCTTCATTCTTGATAACTACTGTCATATTGTTGAAGAATCTCAGATTTGTCGATCTGAACATGTGGTAGTATCCTCCCACGTTATTCACTTTATAATTGATACGTATGCAATAATGATTACGGGAACATTTAAATAACGAAGCTATAGTTTCAGGTACCCCACTTTCGAGCAATGTAACATCTCCCAGGGAAACTCTTTGGTATTTGGTAACTTTATCAACTTGATCATCGTAATCTGCAACAAAGTAGGAGTCCCTGGTCAAGATCAAGATCGTATCCATTTCAGCTTCGTTGGGATCCCCTGTAGATGGATCGGCATTAATCAAACCCCAAGATCCGAGAACCAATTCGGGGTTGTTGATAAGCATCTTTTTACAGTCTTCGATTAGCCATTTCACCCTCTCAGCAGTAGCACCGCTGTCTTCATCATATGGACCAGGTTTGGCATCGGAGAATGTTTCTAGCTCCACAGTATTGCCTGGGTTATCGAAAGGAAATTGATTACACTAGGATCCCTAGGTTTTCTAATTAAATTACTCACCAAGCATTAGATCGATGGTTCCTTGCCTCGCGGAATCTTTAAATCGACTTAAATAGTATCTAAAAAGTAGAAGAAACGCAAGAAAATTGTGTCGTTGAAGTAAGGTGATTCATTGATGATGGTTAGATCGTAAACCAAATGAAATAATAAAGAAATTACTATCGAAATTTATTGGGGATTTAAAAAAACAATGACCACACAATATTCAGTGGATAACGAAAGGATATTGGAAGAAAAAATTCTCAGGCCAATTCTTGTTAATTAATAGTTTCGTCTAAGGCTTAAACACTCAGAGACACACAATGTGGGTTATTTGCAATATTTTAAATTAAATTAGTAACGTTATAAAATAAGCTTTGTTCTATTATACAGGAATATTCATTGCAAAATCGACCGGATTGTAGAGGCGTGTTGTACTAAAAATAAAAAATAACTACGAAAAAAAATTATTTGCAGGTGTGTCCTAAAATGTTTTTGAAAACGAGTTTGCACATTATAAACTCATTTGAAACCGTAACACTAGAGTATAATACGCCTACATAGTTTGGATAGTATGACATGAAACATCCTGTATAATATACAGGTGTAATCAAAATATGGAAGTGGAATATAACAGTAAGGTAGCTATGATATAAAGGCACAGTATATACTTTATACAGTAGCACTCCTCGAATTTCGAAAATTTGTATGCTCTCGATTGAATGACAACTGATAACTCCTATAAAACATCGGTTACGTCAACCCAATTGGAGCTCTAACGGAAGTTTCATATTTCCTTAGCTAACTGAAGAGATGTAATATGAGTTACAAGCGTAAAAGTACCGACTATCAAAATATAGACCTGCCTGAAAAAATACTTTAGTTTATGTAATATCTATTTAAGAAAGTTTTAGAAAAGTATTCGTGCGGAGGTTGTGTGGTTTATTCGAACGTAAACGCTGTTTAAACCAGGACACTGTATTTATTCATTTTAAAAGTTACGAAAATAAAAATAGGGATACTTTTGGTAATTTGTTGATGCCATCAACAGAATTTATTCAATACATTTGTAGACCAGAGGAAATATTCTCTTCATCATTCGAAATGCTATCAGCAGCTCCACGAGTTCAGGAGAAAATCAAAACTGAATTAAAAAATATACCATTTGCTGCTACACCATGCGCAGCTTTTCCTTTATATTATTTATTAAGCCTTTTTGTAAGAGTACATATATATTCTACATTAAAATTTATTAACCACAACTTTAAAACTCAAAATCCTTTGAAAAGAAATCCTATACTTTTTATTTTGTAGAATATGCAGTTATTTATTTCGATTTTAGTTAAAGTTTACGGTTATTATTTAGTTCCTTGTACCTTACTGAGCTAGTTGAACGATCTCAAGTAAGTAACTGAAAGAGTACTCACCATAGTTTATGTGACAATTTCAAAGTAAAGTTAGTGTTAGGGTTCACTTACCAGTTTTTTAGTCCAGTAGTTTTTTTAGCCTTTTTCCTTTCGTAGCAGTTGGCACCCAACGTCGGGCTCGAACCCACGACCTTGAGATTAAGAGTCTCATGCTCTACCGACTGAGCTAGCCGGGCCAGATTTAATTTAGTAAAATTTTAAACCTTAATAATAGTAGGGGTTCACTTAAAAGTAATTCGTAATAACAATCGGGTATAAATCAAGAAATAATTACAACTTAGTCGCTCGCCCGTATAAGAAAACATTTCTATAAATAAACCGAAACATATTTTGAAGTTCACGAAAGTACAGTAAACGCTCTCTCAGGTAAATACCCGGTAGTGGAAACGCCGCGATCATGTAAACAGAAAATTGTTACTATAGAATCAAAGGAACGTCCGGTAATGTAAACAAGTACCGGTTATTTCCCGATTTGCGTGCGTAATTGAATCGATCAAAAGAAACGTTTCCCGCGCCGACACCGGTTGTTCCCCGATTTATGTATGGGATTCCTGTAGGTGTTGGCTCTCTTGCCTTGCGTGAAATTAAGTAGTGTGCAGCTAAAATCACGCCAGTACAGACATGGCATCTAATAACAAAGTGAAAATCATCGACGAGATTAAGAAAGGTGCGGAGGTGACTCAACTGGCAAAAAATTATGGAGTATCTAAAGCCACAATCTGCAAAATTAAGCGATTCAAGTCACAAATTTTACAACGTGTGTCAGATACATAAGGAGGCCCGAGAAATCGCAGAACTTTAAAAAATGCCCAAGCGCCTAGAATGGAAAATCGTTTGTATAAATGGTTTTTAAAACAAAGGGATAATCATGTTCCAATTAGCGGTGAATTAATTAAAGAGAGAGTAAAATTATTCAATGGAAAGCTAAAAGAGACCGAAAATTTTGTAGCCAGTGATGGCTGGCTAAAAAGATTTAAAAGGAGGCGTGGAATTCGACTGCTGTCGATATCTGGTGAAAAATTAGCGGCGCCGTCACAATTAATGCATTTAAGGAAAAGTTAATGAACAAAGTCAAAGAGCTACATTTAAATGGAGTAAATAAATGCAGATGAAACCACTCTTTATTGAAAATTATTACCTACGAAAACCTATGTTGTATCACATGAAAAATCTGCTCCGGGTAGAAAGGTGGAAAGATAACGCATAATTTTTCTAATCCTTAAAGCAAGTAACTTTACGTGAAGCAATTTTAAATTTAGATATTGCGTGGAATGCCCTTAACCAACAAACAATCAGAAAGCGTTGGAAAATTTTGCTTTACTCCAGTGATGATTATGACGATGAAGACAATGTACCGCTAACCATCATTAGAAAACAGTTACTATCTGATGCTGAAGTTATTGACAGTGTATCATCGTAGGTTCCCAAATTATTAAAAACAATAAATCCTGATATTGTTTGCACAATTACCGATGTTAGTTTATGGTATGACGATAAAGAGATGATGCGCATGAAGAGGAAGATGGGGTGAGTGAAGATGATGACCCTCCGATTGATATAAAGAATACAGCGAGTGACGCGCTAGCTGTAGGAATTTTTAATCAAACGTTAGATTGGGCTGAAGAAAAAGGCATATTATATTCGGATATTTTAGTGCTCCGTAAACTACGGGCAATGGCATTATAAAATAACAAGCTTGAATTTACGCAAACAAAAATAAGATATTATTTTTGAAAATAATGTAAAATTTATTTTTTATTTTTTGATATTATGTGTATTATGTTATTCATTCTTCATAATTCATTTTTTAATAAACATACATATTTTCTTTTATGCAATTTCTTTATAAATAAAATAAGGCTCGCTAATGTAAACTTTCAGTAATGTGAACAGTGCTTTGCTGATATCGTTCACATAATCGCGCATCTACTGTATATATATGTGTAAATACTGCCTGCCACCTAATTCTTTATTTTAACGATACATAGAGTTCCAAACCGCATTTTTATAACCGAAATAAAACTGCTGTTCTTTCATACTGCTTCAGGTAACGTTTGCAATACTTCTTTATATTACAATAGTACATTAATTTTCATTATATACTTGCAATAAGTACAGGTCTGTACATGGCTCAATATTTCGTGCCAGCACTGTGCATTTACATATTATAGTACATAAAGTTACCACCATGCGAAACTGTGCAGCGGGATGCACGAGTTTTCGGACAAAAAATCAAAAGCGCCGACAAGGAGTGATACTACTGTATACAGTATATAGTATGAACTGCGATAAAGGTAAACGCTACAGCCACCTTCCTACCAAATTCCCATACCGTTTCTCGAAGACACCTTGTAATAAAGCAGTTCCTAATCTCGAACTACTAAGAACACAAATACGACGATACAAATGTGGATATTATTAATTTTATTAACGGTACGAAATGAACAATGTAGACACTCTCAGAGCGTATACAGCTTAATCTTTCTTTTAGTGCGAAGCTCTTCGCATTCAACTGACCTAAACATGTAATACATCGCGTTCGCCAATTCGAATTCCTGCGCAAGCGCAATATGCGGTACGTAAGCTGGCCGGGCCAATGGTACGAGCTCGTTGGCAATGTTACCGATCGTGTTCAAGTGCGACCAACTGTCCTGCACATCTGATTCGGTCACGGTATTGCCGTGCATCAGATCGAGGCAACATTGGCGCAGGGCGTCCGTAAAGTGGCTCTTGTAGTATCTACAAAATCACCGACGGCCGGGATTATTACGGGATTAAGACGGATGGAAAACAATTGAAATACGATTAAAATAAATTTGGCGGAAAATTTAAAATGCAAATATTGGAGAAACATGTAGACATGTATCTAGGAGTAACTTGATTCGATTGTATTTAGATTTTGTTTTACCTGTTTGCCGAATTCATTCCATCTTTCATGATGCCTGCTAATTTCCGTTCACCGGTCCTTGTATAGTCGCCCTGAGAAAAAAAATGTTTTTTAATTTATCGACATCGTATATTACTATTGACGTAGAGAGAAATTGCAATACTCAAAAACAAGAAGAGTGTCCAACCTCATTACTAAAGCTTAGTTACACAATTTTTAAATGCAGGTCTAATTTTTTTTATTCTAAATGAATCTATGCATCTATACGAAATAAAATTACAATATTTGATAGTCCACTCTGTGCATAATGATTTACCTTAAGAGCATTGGTGCCGGCATATTGTTTGCTAATCGTATCTCCGTTATTGGCCCAAAGCAACTGGAAAGTATGTTTGATAGTATCCGGTATGTTGCCTTCGGGTGATATCAACCCCAGTTTGCAAAACTGTATCTCCATGATGGCTTTTCCGAGAGCTGTCTGAAAACGTTCACTTTAAAATCATCGAAACAGAAAGTAGAAGTTTCAATTACCTGGACTACGTTGGTTCTATCCAGACAATCAATACAGTTAGTACGAAATACTCCTACCTAGTTATCGAAGTAAAAAAATTAGAGGTTAATACACGTTTTACGTTAAAAACAAATACCATTCGGTGAATTTCTTATAGAGATATCTGACATGAATCTGTAATATTGTTTTATTACTAGAACACCACTAATTTGCGGCCGTAGATTTACTTAGATAATTGGTTCGGATTCATGTTAGGTATCGCTACAGCGAATTTGAAACATCATGATTGGAACACCCTGTATATGCAGGGTAGTACATTATTCTAGCAATTGCTTAATTACTCGGTTAATATGCGATGTATAGTAATGTTTGCTCATTTATTAATACAGAAACGTTTTCAATTATCCATAACCTACAAATATTTTTTGGATTTTTCATTAAGTATAATTTTGAATTTTTTTACTTATTATTCGCAACTTGTAAGTATTTGAATTTTTATAAGTTTAAATGGAAGAAAAATAATTATAAATTTTTAAAATTCATTGTGTAAATATAATTTTTTCTTTAATTAGAAAATTTCCGGTAATGAGCAAGAAAAAAACGGAACGTTCTGTAGAACAGAAAATATTTTCAAATTAGAGAAGCGAAAATATAAGAACTTCTATGGGAAAAGTATTTCTGTACTTTGTCTATTAAAGGTACATCCTGTATATATGCTAGTTGCTTCACAAATACACCGCATAATTTCGAACGAATGTTACTACTCATGAAGTAGACCCATTTCTTAAAAAAAAATATTTGAATTTTTTCCACAAAATCAACATTTTGAGATTCGTAGACTAAATTATTGCTTTACTGTCTACTTGTCGTAATTAGTTGTTTGTTGCTTTTTAATATTCTAATGTTTATTTCTTTCATCATGTTTCTTAAATTTGCAACGTGATAAAAATATTCTTTGTAAATATTTCCAATTTGTGATGTTTAATGCATTATATTAATAAGACTACATTTTTTCTTTTTTATGATTTTACTAGTACATCACGACCACAATGTTATTGTAGGATATATTTCCTTTTAATGCAATAAATAAATGAAAACAAGAAACCTTTTTAGAGCAGATCCAGCATTAGATTTGTTAAAAACGACAATTTCGTCTTTTAGTATCTTATGTCTGCCGATTCGACACATCTTCATAAGAAAATAAATAAAGCTTCTTAAAGTCGCGTAAGACCTGTTACATATAATAATCGTTTTATTTAAATTAATAATTGCGCAATACATTGTGCTAGGAGTACAATTGGAGTTGTAGGAGTACAATGAGTTGTTAATATTTGAATATCAGTCCAATTGACAGCTGATATATTTTTTCGATGGAAATGAACTTAATAACGAGCAAAAAATTAGAATTGCATTGAAATAGTAATTTGCACTGATCTATAGCAAGGTGAACGATTTGATAAATTAATGTATTCCCATTCCAGTAACCCTAAAGCATTGCGATAAAACTAACACACTCAATTTCTCCATTACTATGAAATTTGGGTCAATGTTTTTTCTTCAAAATAGGTCCATATTTAGTGGGTGTATCATCCGTTCAAATTAAGTGAAGCTTTTGTGAAAAACCTTGTATATAATATCAGTTTTCAGAAAAGTTAATTTCTACTAAGTTTAAATTACCTGCGAGCAAATATGACCTTGTCGATCTCTCCAACAGTAGTTCATATCTTTAATAATATCCGCTATGCTATTGATTAACAGCGAAACGTTTTCGAAATGCATACCACGGCTTAAAACAAAAGAAAAAATAGAAACAGTACCATATTAGTCTTCGTAAGACTTTTCTGAGATCCAACTTACCAATATTCATGGAAGTCAAAAGTTACATAAGTTATATGTTGACTATTATATTGGAAAATGTGATGAGAATATGCATCCCATATGACTTTTTCTTTTCCGCTTTGATCGATCAAGTTTATTATACAAATGGGGCCGTATGTTCTAATTTCTTTAATGAAATGTTTCTCGAAAGCAATTTTAGTTTCCGTTTCTCCTAAATTCGAAGGAAAGTTACCAATTCAATGATCATTTCTTATTAAAACGTTACACATTCTTACCTTTGTCGATTCTTGGAGGTGGTCTGTATTTATATCCGGGTTGTGACCAATATACTGGAACAGAACCTCTAACCTGCACGAAAGATACTTCATGATGATGATATTGAATAATTTGTTCTGTTTCGACATAATTTGCACATTCACCATTTTCGTCAACACCTCGCCTCTTATATCTGGATGCAAAACACAAATATATAACTTTCCGACACTTCTTATAAACCAATTACCTCGTGCCAGCACGAAATCTACTTCGCCTAGATAAAATACACAATTTAAACACTTCATAGTGCGGCTCATCCTTAACGCTCCTAAGATCATTTTCAATTTCCACTTTACAATCTTCAATTTGTATATAACCTTGAATTATTGGCAAAATCCATGGATCGCACAATGGATTCTAAAAAAAAAGCCCTTTTCAAACGGAGAAAGTAACAGTTACAGCAAGTAACTTACATTCGATTCTATGAGTACTTTAAGCATATGTTTATTCCAAAAGAACTTATCGTTCACAGTCTTCCATAAGGCATTTGCGTCAATGACACCTTTTCTCTCGAGATTACACAATCTCTGCAGCGAACTGGTAATATCACAAGTATATGAATAATAAAAGGAGTTGGTATCTGTGAAGATACGATGAAACTCCTCGATTATCGACTTTTCAAATCTTTCCTTATCACGACGAATCGGCGTACCAGTCGCCATCGCTGCAGCTTGTTGCGTGGTAGTTTTAATAACATTTCCGGCCGACTTTAAGGTTCCTAAAGTTTTTGATGTTAGGGATACTGTGCGTTGTATATCGAATATTGGATTATCCCGGCCACGTTTGTAACGCACCATAGCTTTATGCTTTGGACATGGCTGTAATTGCATATCACATTCCCCGTCCAATTTGAGAAAAGCAATGGATTTAATCTTAAACACTTCATGGTTACCGTGAAGATATCCAACAGATGCAGATTCTCTGATTAATAATAATCTGGTATCAAAAACTGAAGGATGATCAACTAGCCCGATTATACCGTAACATACGCCTAAACAAACGGGATCATCGGCATCTGTAAGATCCCAACCTGTGGTTTAAAAATGTGTAGAATTAGGGAATACTTAAAAATAACAAAAATAAATACCTGTTTTCGGTATAAATGAACCTGTGTGTCGATCCCACCACAGGGATAAACTTTCCTTTACGAATATATAAAAATCTTCAGTACGAAATATTTCCATTACAAAAAAATAAATTAGGAAAAAATAGTTTAAAAGAAAGAAATATTTTGGAAAATGTTTTTATATTTAATTTATACAACTGTCAAATCTTGTATACATCTGACCATCTGACAGACATCTTTGGAAATTAGCAAATGCAGTATCAAACGAGGAAAATATTTTCAAGCCTGAGTCACACCCTTAGGAATTTCTGAATAAATAATGGTATGAAGCCAAGATAATAAATTAAACAGTATCGCGTTTTGTAAATAAATTAAACCGGAAAATGGTATAATTTGGATATCAATAATTTTCAGCTATAGGTACTACGCTAGAAGCGATGTTATAAGGTCCGGTAAGGTCTATTGAAAAGCAGATTTCAAACACAAGAAAACAAAAATAACGACATAGAAATCAATAAAGTTGTACACGAAAATAAATTGACAACTTTTATATAAGCATTTCCAGTAAAAGATTATATTATTTTTGTTCCAATTTTATAGCCTTTACAGTAGGGAAAGTTTTATTCATAAAATAGAATTTTATTGCAATATATTTATTTTCTTAAAATTATTTAGTAATCGTCCGAAATAAGAAGGAAACTTTTAACATAAATTTGAAAAAGAATTGCTTCAAAAACAATGAATAAAGGGTAATCCCTGGCTATTAACGGTTCTACGTCTAGCGCCATCTGTGCGGCTTGGAAGAAACTAACAATAACAGCAATCGTACATGTATATTAAATTGAATAATGCTTAAAGAGCAAAGTATCCGTAATATAATAAAAATTTATGTTAATACTACACAAAATTTTGCTATTTTACGTCAATTTGCATTTGACAAATATAATAAGTGAGTTATTATAGTATATCCTCTAGGTATTAGAAGAAAATCAGCTATGTTTGTAATCAAAATCGTTTTACAAAACATATCCATATAAAATATTCAGGAAAGATGAAAAAAAAGGCTACGTAATCAAAGAAAGTATATATTTTTATAATCAAAGTTAGAAGATATTTACAAGTGAAGTACTAGGGTTCACACGCCTAATTTAGTTAATATATTTCTCTCTTGGTTTTTCTGCATCTGCTCTCTAAAGATTAATATTTGTTTATCGAGACTGTTGCAGAAAAAAAATTAATAAAATTTAATATCGATAAAGCAAATATATTTCCACTACAGTTAAGAGAACCATAACAACATATAGAATATGTTTTTCAAGTAATAAGGTATAAAAGACCAAATAAAACAGATTTTGGTACTCTGTTTAGCTTTTGATGAAACATTTTTAGCGAACTCTTTAAATTTAACCTATTCTGCTATCTATTATCTTGGAAGGAACTAAAAGATATAAGAACAGCATCGTGTAATAAAAAGTCACCTTCGTGGATTGCTTCATTTAAATGAATTCGCTGAACGCATGTTATCTATAGATCAAATTTAATAATGTGCATTTAAACATTTAAATTAACAACCATTTTGTATGTATACATCATTAACATTGTTACAACGTTGCGTTATTGCATTAATATGGATCATTTTTAATTGAAACTTTCCATTTTTGTAATATGGCTGAATGTAATTATATTCATTATTCGAATTACAAAGTAGGTCAAAGAAAATCTTATATATCTCGTACATTTATAAAAGTCATTAGCAACAGAAATTTTATTACTTGGTGTGTCAGAATAACAAAATTAAATTTGATATGTTGGTATAGAAATTTAATTCTTCGAATTATAAGACAAACTTTGTTTGAAACTTATCATATGTTTAAAGGAACGTTGTTGACTCTGTATAAGTTCATTACAAGGAATGGTTGAAATAAAATGGTCTAAAATCTTGGAATGTTGTAAGATTTTAGTCTGACTCTTATCTACATATTTGTTCACTGTAATATATACTTTAAATTTAAATAATCCGCCGTTATATCTGTTATCGCCAATCTAAGAATAATTAACGTCTCATTATAGAACAGAAGTTACACAATATTTGTTTATCAAAATACCGATTACTAACGTAATTCTAGGTTCTAATAAGGTAAATAAAGGAATTTCTTCCTTAAATCTTATAATTACTCCCCATGCGATTAAAAAGTCATTAGTTAGTTTGGGATTGTACGATTATCGTACCTGTAGATGTCGTTTCCGAACTTTCCATAATTGTATATAAAGCGCAGGCGTCACCGTTATAAATAACATTGGAGCACGCATCTTTTACGTTTGCCTGTCGTATTAGAGCAGCCATTTGTGTTTTATGCCATCCTAGTTTTTGTGTGATTTTTGTGCGTTCGTGTGATAGTGATTTAATCATCGAAAATGGTCGATAAAATCGAAATGAGTTTGGACGATATAATAAAATCGAATAAAACGCGTCGCGGAGGCGGCAAACGTGGCGGCGGCGGAAGAGGAGGAGGAATGCGGTCAAGCGGCGGTGCACGCCGTGGTGGTGGCTTCAGAGGCCAAAGATCTGGTGGCTTACAAAGAGGCCGCAATCGTGGTGGTGGAATTGCTAGACCGTACACCAGGGTAAATTGATTTTGACATAGTACATAGAGTTAATTAAAAATTGTTGTTTTACATGCTGAGGAAGCATATACCTAGCCAAATGTAAAAATTTGAGAATCTGTTTTACATGAGGAACCACAGCAGTACCTAATGTGAAACGTGTTTTGTTCTACCTCACTCTGTATCTCTCACATAGCCATAGCAAAAATAATGTTCGCCCCCACGAACGTTGGTTCTGACAACAATCCAATTGTTTCTTTAGGGAGACGTAAACAGTGCTTGGAAACATGATCTATTTGAAGGATACGGGCCGAGAAAGGTAGCGGCAGCTAGAGCTGCTTTACAATCTAGCATGGGACCGGCTAAACTATTGGTCTCGAACTTAGATTTCGGCGTATCCGATTCAGATATTCAAGAACTATTTGCCGAATTTGGACCGTTGAAGAACGCCGCAGTTCACTACGATCGCTCCGGAAGATCTTTAGGAACTGCAGATGTGATATTCGAAAGACGTAGCGATGCCATTAAAGCGATGAAGCAGTATAACGGTGTGCCTTTAGATGGACGAGCGATGAACATACAAATGACAACCTCAGAAATACCAACAGTGCTCAGAGGGAATAGGATAGGTGGTGGTCAAGGAGATAGGAAGTTTAGCAATACTAGGAATACACGTGGTGGCAGACGACCTACCATTAGAGGTAGGTGTTTAACATAGAGATAATTTCATAATTCCATCCTGTCGATAAGTTCAGAAGTTTCATTTCCTTTTTTTTTTGAAATAAAATTAATTCTAAATTGGCAACATTCTATATTTAAATCATATAAATTACATTACAAGTGTTATTAGTATTTTAGAATATGACCATATGTTTGTGGAAAGTCTTTTTCAATTGAGTTTGAAAATTCCGCCAATCAATTTCTTTTTTTTTCAAAGGCTAACGTTAGTAGCATGGCCTACTATTAATTTATTGTAAAATCTGTTCATATTAGTCTTGGGTAGGTTTTAACGAAATAATTCAATAAATTTTATTTTTGGTGACAGTTCCGTATAAAGGGCATACAGTTAGATATTTTAATGGATTCTGATAAAAACTGCTGTTGTTTTGCTGTATTTAAAATGGCTCTTCTCTTCTTTAGGAGTTTAGTTTAAGGTATCTACTTACAAAGGGCTATTTCTAGGTTATGTTTAATCTGGTGTATGAGTCATAGTTTACAAAATTTAAGTTGGTATTTATTGTTTGGACGAAAAGTTACCAAAACAGGAAATACTGATAAGCGGTAAAATTCGATTTGAATGTTGGGGAATAATTTGTATAATATTTACTTTCCTGTTTACAATATAGGAAAATAGACTAGTATTACATTATTGTAAAATTCTCAGTTTTTGTCTATGGTTCTCATAATAGAAAACTATTAACGGGGAAAAAAGGACAAAACCAATAAAGACAATAATTTTGTAGTGTTAGTTAATAATAATAATAATAATAATAATAATAATAATCCTATCTATAAGTGTGTCGAAATAGGTTGTATTTTCTTCTCATCAATTTGTACTATTCTTCCTTGACCCCCAATCTGTTCCTGAAAAATAATAAAATTAGCTACCAAAGTTGCCATTGTAAAATAAAAGTTAACGTTACAATATTATCATTTAGGTAGTAAGAACGATTGCAGAACATTTCTTAATTCTTGCACATTTCAGTAAAATTTGGTGACTTTCTGTTTACATGTGCTAAGAACCAACTTAGATTTCGTAAACTATGACTCATATACCTCTAAACATAACCTAGAAATAGCTCGTTTTAAATCGATTTTTAGGTACCTAAAACTGAACTTCTAGAAAAAAGAAGGGCAATTTTAAACACAGCAAAACGTGAGTTTTCCGTTAGAATCCATTAAAATCACTAACTCGATGGCCCTTATACAGAATTACAGCAGTTTCTGATACTTTACAAATTTTGTTTGCTTTCATTTTGAAATAAAATTCTAAATTGGCAAAATTGTATATTTAACTCATATAAATTACATTACAAGTATTAATAGTATTTTAGAGTATGACCATTGAATTGATTTTGAAAATTCCGCCGATAAATTTCCTTTTTTTTTTCAAGGCAAACGTTACTAGCGTGACCTACTATTCATTTGCTGTAAAATCTGATTAAATTAGCCTTGGGCGGTTCTAGCAAAACTATTCAATTCAATTTATGGTGATTGCAATGCATTGAAACGCGTATATGCACTGTATTTATTCAAAATCTTTGCCTGGTATATTTCTATCCAATTATTTTTCTGTTGCACTTAGGTGGTCGTGGTCGTAACCCTCGTAACCAAAAGAAAGCTGCACCTACAGCCGAAGAACTGGACGCCGAGTTAGATGCCTACAGTAAAGAAATGAAGTAGCATTTTAATTTCGTGAATGTTCTTTCTAATTTTTTTGTTTTTAATTTTGAAATTTACTACGTATGTATTTAAAAAGAAAAAAAATAAGTTTATGTGCAGATTAAAATGACACCATAACTTAAGTGCCCAATTTACAAAGCTGTATAAGACGATAGGATTTACATACGACAGAACTATGCCACATTGCAATGGGCCCTTTGGAGTACTATTGTTAGAAAAAGTTTGTATAAAGTTTGTTTATTCGTTTCTAATCCCATTTGACCTGTACGAGACTTTGTTGGTTCATTAGCGTTTAGTTTAAAGATTTTTCATAAGGAATGAATATCCTTGTTTGATAACGCATTACTTTTGTTTTTAAAAATTAAGCCTGCGAGATCCTAGCTTATGCATTGCGAATAAGTCCTTCGAAAGAGACATATCTGCATGTAATCTTAAACGACCCAGATCATTGCAATATTAATGATCTTATATAACTCTTTGTAAATGATTAGTAAAAGGATTGTTTTCGCTGTATGAATCTTCTTACTAGTCGTATCTAATTATCTTAGTTTCTTTTCTGCCCGATTAATTCTTTTGAGTACTAATTGACTTATTATATGAAATTAAAAAAGAACCTGTACTAGCACTAATTAGGAGTTTATGATGATGATGTAATATAAATAAACTGATTGATACTACATCGAGCGAAAGAAGATGTATATTGTAACAGTACTTTAAGGATGCCTTTTTAACTTTATAGCTACGAAAAATTAGATTTCTACACAATCGGGACTTTTTGCGTACTATCGCCATCTGTTGGAAATGGCAAGCAATCACGTATAGTAGTAATAAATTTTTACTCGAAAAAGAACAAAAGAAATGCGAGAAAAATGATACGATATAATAAATAACCATGAAATTTAATATGGTAAACAATATTTAGTTGTGTAATATGGAATAAAATAATTTTTTTATTAATTTTGGTTGTTTTATTCGTAATTTCCCACAGTTTTTTCCTAAATATTGTAGAAACGGAAATAAAAAAAGTTTTGTAAGAGCTGTAAGTGATGAATATAGGTAAGAAAAAGTACTAAGTGAATATAGTAGAGTAAAATAAATGTACTAAATGATGTAAGCAAGCGAGTAATTGTCAGTTTATCTGGAAATACCAAATTATCAATTTATTGAATTTTTTAATGAATTCCACTAATTTTTTTCTCTGCTAAAAATCTAACAATATAAAGTTAGAATTTACTTAAAAACAAAATAACTAATTTATATATTATAACGTATAACTTTGTAAAATTAATTTTACGCAGTAAACGTAAATTTGAAGATCTGTGTGAAATATATAATCTGTACAAAATAAATATATACCAATACAATAAAAAAAGCGAAAAATAAGCCATAAATACTTGCCGTAAAAGAATTAAACCGGTTCCAATTTCCTTAATCTCTTGAATTTTTTGTGGCGCCATCGCAGCAATACAATTTCAACTAATTTCTTCTAAGCTTTACGAAAATACGGGTTGATGGCAGCACCAGGACTATTTTCTGGCGGACTGGAGAATGCCAGGGGTATTAAATATGCGTAAACATTTTTCCCCAAATAACAATCAAGAACTCATTCATCTTAATTTTTCAAGAAAAAAATTAGAGATAATATAATTACAAAGTGATTTGAGAAGAGAAATACACAAATTCTTTCATATTGAAATTAATACTTTTGTGCACCCTGATTTGAATTTGGGACGAGTTAGAGGCCATCTATCCATCTAACAGTGAACAATTCAAGGTGTAATTTAATAGTACTACCATAGTTGGCACTAGGGATCAGAACAAAGTTATTATTCATAAGTTATAAAATTAGAATTATTTCTGTTTTAATTAGCTTAATTTTGAAGTTCTGGATTACTTATCGCATAGAGCTATTGAAAAAAAAGCAATATTCCTTCAATACAATTTGATAAATAAAATATGAAATTATATACGTCGATATTAACACATTCGAGGCATATTTATTTAAAGATTTTAACGTGAAAGGTAATGAAAAATTAACATTTTGAGTTTACAAATTTCACCAAAGTAGACATTTTTAAATTTCGCGATTGATTTAAGTTAGTAGTAGGGGAAATACGTATGTTTGCACGTGTTAGCTTGGTAAATTAATGAATATGACCTTTATTTCCGAAATAACCAGCATGAATCGCCAGCAAAATTCAAATACGTCTGCTTGAGGAGTCGATTGTGTTAAATGTATTTCAGTTGTTGATGTTATATAGAGAATGTCATCATTTCCTTTGATGATAAATTAGCTTTACTAGATTTTAATAGAATCATATAAGAATGGAATACCTTCAACAGGATATAGTCTATCTGATGTCTTTTATTTAAATTTTTCATTGTATTTTTTGGAATCTGTTGGGAAGAAAGGAGCTTTTATAGTATAATCCAAGCATTTTTGTGAGTTATCTCGTTTTGATTTTGTGATTGGAGAAATGAGAAACAGATCTTGAATAATGGAAGTGAATAACGAAATGTCTAGAATATTTTGGAGATTTGTGTCTTTTCATTATTATTTTCTTTAAATAAAAGTCTTTAAATATACGATCTAACTTCGCCCAACGTGTTTTAGAAACGTGACCCAGATAAAACTGAAGTCGAGGTAATTGATATGCTTTAAGGCTAAGGTTAATGGTTTTCGTGTTGTAATTAACATCGTGAAACTTTGAATTCTTTAAGCATTGCTGATGTAAACGATTTCTTGAGATAACGTGGACGTTTTTCTTTGGAATAATCATAGTTCAATTATCAATTAATTAAATCAATTAGTAGACAATACCTAATTGAATGTCATTGTCTAAGGTTTCGAAAAAAAACAATTTAAAGACGTCGACATAAGCTTCAGTGTCGTTTGCAGAGCTTACAGCAGTTCCCCTTTCTATCTTTTAGGGCCAATTACGTCGAATTTAAACGGCTGACGTTAACGACGCGGCCGTCTAACAAAGCTAGCTTTGCTCTCTAACAATGAGCTCTTTTTTCTTCCTTGATAGCATTCCGTCCTCGCTATACCCTCGCAAATATCGTCTCTTGTTTTTCGTTTGGAGGTTAATATTCACAAGTCATTTGGCAAAACTAATAGGGCACATTCCGTAAGACGACTTCATTATATTCCCGTTCGATATTTGCTTAGGAAGCAGGAAAAAAAGAGGGGTTATTATTAAAATTTGTGTACACTTCCGCCCATATTACTTCGGACACGTAAACTAAAAAAAAAAACGAGAAAACATTCAAACTCATTTTTCCAAAACTTCAAATTTTTATTGCATTTTATTAATAGCAATTAAAATTAAAGTATAAAAGTAAAAAGAGGTAATTCTAACGAAACGGGGGTACACTTCTGAAATTTCGCTCATCTTGGATTTTGTTCAAGACTCACCGAATGTTGTCCCCAATCATACAGAATACGAAAAGATGTGAAAAATGTAACAACTATTGCTAAATTCTTCTCTACTTTTGGAATATTAATTATTTCGCCATGATGGATAATTTTCTTACAATCTAATCATCAAGATCTTCAGTTGCATATGGATCTTGACATACACTACCGCTCAAAAGTGTTTAGGCACTCTCACTGACAGCAAAAATGTATAAAAACTCAGCAAAAATGTTAATAATATTTATTTTTTATGTACAGATACACGTACATGAATAAAAATATATTAAATAAATGTGAAAATTAAAATGTTTAATTTAAATTTTGCTTTCATTTATGTGACCTCCTCTTGATTTAATAATTGCAGCACACAATCGAGCCATTCTCGCAGTAAGTTTTGCCAGAGTTTCTTGTGTTATTGAGGTCCAACTCGATTGGAATTTGTTCCACACGTCAGTAGCTGATGTCGGAGCCGATTTCCGATCTAGTTCTTCCCATAGTAACTCGATTGGATTCAAGTCGGGGCTCTGGGGAGGCCATTCCATAATTTTGAGAGTTCCTTCCTCTTCTAAATGGCGTAAATAGTCTTTACATAATTTAGAGGAATGTTTTGAGTCATTATCTTGCTGGAAGATAAAATTCTGACCCAAAAGTCGAATTCCGGAAGGTATTGCGTGGTTCTCCAAAATTTCGCGGTAGTCTTCTTTTTTTAATATACCGTCAATTTCCAGAATGTCCCCTACACTAGTGCCAGCAAAACAGCCCCAAATGATGATAGAACCTCCATCATGCTTCGCGGTAGCAGCAATACACTCTTCTCTGGCACGTTCACCCACAGATCTTCTTATGAATATGCGTCTTTGGGTTCCGAACAGCTCAAATTTGGACTCATCCGTCCATAGGACGTTGTTCCACTCTTCTATGGTCCAGTGTTGGTGTTCACGAGCCCATTTAAGTCGCTTTTGCTTGTTTTGTTTGCGTAGTAATGGCTTTTTCATCGCAATACGTCCATGGAGCCCGGCTTTCTGTAGGCGACGTTTGACTGTAGAAATACTGACTAGTTTATGGCGACCAACATTTAATTCTGCGGTGATTTCCGGGGCTGTTTTGCTTCTATTTAACTTGCCGGTAACCACTATTCTGCGATCATCTGCAGATGTTGTCGCTTTTGGCCTTCCATTCCGTCTTTTATTAAGAAAACTGCCAGTTTTCCGATATTTTTTTACGTTATAGTCAACCGTAGCGTGGTGTATTTTCATTTTTTCGGCAATTTGTCGATTACTTATGCCACTTTTATGGTAAGCTATTATAAGCGCACGTGTTTCCGTACTAATTTCTCTTCGCGGAGGCATTTTAAAAAATTGTCACACGATATTTCGCTCACGACGTGAATAGAGTAAATACCACACTGCAACTGACCATAGGTAACAGATTTCATTATAATCTTCTAGGAAGGTAATTTAAACATTATTACGTACAATCTAACAGATGGCTAAATTTACCCAGTAAATTCGGAGGGATTGTTATTGTAATTGCACCGCAATAAACAGTTTATGGTAATCTGACCAAGTGCAGGTAAGTGATAGTAAACCTTTGCGATATAATGGGTGTTTATCTTACTGAACTACATTTTAAATACGTATTTCATTTTATTATAATGTTTTTTTGGTAAACATAATAGTATATGAATAATCCATGAAAACAGGGGTGCCTAAACACTTTTGAGCGGATGATTTCGATTTTTCCCAAAAAACATTAATTTCGTCAAAATTTCGCCCATTTTGGATTTGGTTTAAGGTTCACCGAATACTATCTCCAATCATACAGAATAACGATTCTAAAACTAAAATTGGCACAACAATGTTAAATTCTTAACAATTCAAGAAAAGTAGCAGAATTTATACAAATTCTAGATATCGTCATAAATAAAATCGGGGTGTTAGTTGACCCTCGTTTTCCGTCAAATCGTCTTGTTATCTAACAATTCTCATAAATTGCCTTCGCGCTCGTTTCTGTTCGATTCGACTTCCTAACTTAAAATATTTACCTTAAAGCTAGGTACGTATTCGTGCGAAGTTCGATCTATCCAAATACCCTCACCTGCAGGTACGACCTTTTAAATCTTGTCCTGGGGGAATGTTCGCCCGTCTGTTGCAATCTTCGCGTTGGTTTCACCCCGCTTGCCCCGTCCTTCATTCTGCACCGCTTCGTTTAACGCCTACGTAGCCGTTATGTGAACGAATGACTCTCTTTTACCGTCTTATTGCTATCTGCCGAACCTTTCCCCAAGGATTGCATGTGCTGGTCTTGCTTTGAGTGGAAAATTTCCGAAGTAATCAAGTCTTTATAGGAGTATTCTAGGAGATGTGCAAACAAATTAGCTGTATGCGAAGCTTAACCGGAAAATGTAGATAGATTATTGTGAGATACGAGGGCGACCTGTAATGTTTCCGGAATCGACAAGAAACACACGGTATTGTTTTTATTTTTCATTATCCTTCTCTAATTTTAGAATATTAAGTATTTCACTATAATGGATACTTTTCCTACAATCCAGTCATCAGAATCTTCAGTTGCATATACACCTACACATATTTTGGATGATTTCAATTTTTTGCAAGAAACGTAAGGGGTAAAGAGGGTATCCGTCAAAATTTCGCTCAGCTTGGATTTGGTTCAAGGCTTATCAAATGATATTTTCAATCATACAGAATACGATTTTGGAACCAAAATTGGCACAGTCTAGACGGAATTCGTTTCTAAAGATTTGAGAACCTGAGAAAAATGTAATGACTATTGCTAAATCCTTCTCAAAATTTAGAATAGAATTGCAGCTTCTCTATGATTCATTGTCTGTGATGGACAAAAGTAAGTGTAAATACAAGGCACACATCAAAGTTACAAGCTTATCTGATACATATTCCAGAAGGTAGGGTTGAAATGAGTAGTAGTAATCATTACATACACAGAAACATGCATATAACACAAGAAGTGCTCCCTGCATCAACTACTATGCAACTGCGTCAAATATACAAACTCAAATCTGTAACAATACTTTCCTTTTTCAATACACATAAAAGTATACTTGACTTAATCAAATTTCTTTAAGAGATAACTTCTTAAGTAATAGAAATTCCTCTTCTACGTTTTGTATTTAATTTCGTAACTTTTTTCCACAAAATGAACTTCGACGTCACAAACAGAAAGGAGAGCAAAATTAATCTTTACACAAAGCAGATGTAATCTTTGAAGGTACGTCAGTTGAAAACGTTTCAAACGAGCATAGCTTTCAGAAAAGGAAAAGAGACCATCTTCGACCTTCAGACCTATCAGATATATATAAGATCTTTGTACGTCGTCTATTGATTGCTTTGTGTAACTTACTGAACGTCGAAGTTAATGTACTATATGCGACCGCCATTAAATACGGACGAAGACCTTTGACAGAAGTTTCAATCAAATTACTGCGGCGGATGCAATTTGCTTTACAGGAAATGTAACTTGGTTTGCCTCTGTTGTGTCTTTAGACATGTTGGGAGTATTGTTATATAGAACAACAAAGCATTTAATTAATCACAGGACATAATATTTTTGATTTTTTTTATTATTTAATAATGTTAGTATACAGCAAACATATATGAATTATAATATTTCTATGAGGGCGACCTGAAATGTTTCTGAAATCGACAAGAAAAATACGATATTGGTGTTTTTTCATATTTTTATTTTTCGATGAAGTCTGCTCGAAGATCAATACACTTTTTCAAACGGTGCTCCAGTCTCTGCAAGTAAGGAAAAGTAGGATGTAGCGGCGATGACCTCCTCATTTGAGGTAAATCTCTTTCCTCTCACTGATTTTTCGGGTTTGGGAATAGGAAAATGTCGCTGGGGGCTAGGTCCGGTGAATATGAAGGATGAGAGACTAATTCGTAGCGCAACTCTTTCAATTTGGACACGACGATGCGGGATGAATGAGTCAGTGCATTGTCGTGGTGCAAACGAGGCCGTTTCTCCTTCAATACTGCATCGAATCGGGTCAATAAATCGCTGTAATATTGCTCCGTGATCGTCCTTCCCGTCTGCATATAGTCGATGAGGATCACACCTTGGGAATCCCAAAAAGTGGTCGCCATGACCTTTCCGGCCGATGGAACGGTCTTTGCTTTTTTCGGAACCGATTCGCTCGGAAAGTCCACTGCTTCGACTGTTCCTTGGTCTCCGATGTCTTCGTGTAGGATATGGCCAACGCGTTCTTCTGTAATGTTTGTTGTCTCTGCTACTTTTTTCAGCTTCAATCGGCGATCGGCTAACACGACATCCCTTGTATATACAATTTCGACACTACGGACGTTGTCGCGGAAATTGAGGGTGTTAGATTATAAGAAATGTTGCGTTCTCAAATGCAATAGAATGGGAAAAGAACTTCTTTGCATCATATTGTTAAAGGTTTAGGTTTTCATTTTCCGCAGACAAGTAATAATATGAGGGCAGTTTTTTTTTCAACCTCAGTTCCTTTTAACTGTAAGTAACATCTATCCTCTTTTTTGTTAATAAATAAAATCTCCTTCCCAAATATCCTTGGTGCTTCTTCGTGATAAATGCTTACGGTTGCTTTTTCCATTATTGACTTCTTTCTTTATACTCATCCTTTGTTCGAATCTTATGGTTTCTCTCAAGAGTAAAAGACGCGTTAATAGAAAAACTTTCGTAAGGAAGATGTCCACAAGGAATAAGGGAAAAATTAGGATGGTAGTAGAAAAAATCTCCGTCGTATGAGCTTGAAACAACGGGAGTTGGAATTTGTTAAATAAAAATTATTTGTTTGGATGAAACGCTAACGGCCTTACCTCTTGCGATATAGGTGAAATAAATTGTTTTCCTCCGATGTGTAGTCTAAAACTTTGCAGGGATGTAGTACCTGGAAACATGTTGGACGCTCGTTTCCTTTTTACTGTATTTCTTTTTCGGTTTAAAGGGGTGTAATTCACACTCACATAAGTCACTCCCTATCCGAAAATAATTTTTTTCGGTATATTTTAAGGACAAGAAGAGGTATCGAATTCATTTAAAGAAAGGATTGTTTTTTGTTAATAGTACTACGTGTTAGATTAGCAAAGATCACTGGCGCATACATGGAGTGGTTAGGGGGGTTAAAGGGATTAAAAGAATCTCATATTTCTCTTTGGCTCTTATCCATAGACATTGTCTATTTATTTCTCCTGTTCATATCTTTAAATTACACAAAAAACTTAATATCATAGAGTAAAAATAAATTCGAACATTGACAGACACATTTTTAGGTAAAGAATTTGCAATTGTAGAACAAACTATAGTAAACGCCCTGCAATGTAAACAAGCTTGCACCATGTACAATTCGATAATGTAAACGGTTTAGGGTACCGGTTATTTCCCGATTTATGTTGTTCATAATTTAATTTTTAATAAACGTACATATTTTCTTTTATGCAATTTCTTTATAAATAAAATAAGGCTCGCTAATATAAACTTTCAGTAATGTGAACAGTGCTTGGCTGATATCGTTCACATAATCGCGCGTCTACTGTATCTATAAAGTATTCATTTGTTTCAAATGCTTGCTTGACCATGCATTAATCTCTTTATAATGGCTCCAGCTAGAATAAAGAATAAAGAGAGAGAGAGTAGATGTAACATTAATATGATAGGCTTGCTTGTCGATTTACATATAACCAGACATCTAATAATTACATCATCGTTTGCCGAGGCCATTCACTTTTTGCTTAGTGCTGACACAATACAATTCAACCAAGTCGGAAAATATTATCTACTGTGTATTCTCCCATTCCTTCAGTTTAAGAAGGGTGACTCAACATTCAAATATAGCTCAAACAAGTTTTATTAAAAAATTTCCACCCAAAAAGCCGTATCATTTGTTTACCTCAATATGGATTAGAAAATATTTACAATATCAATCGAACATTACCGGAGCGTAGAAGGTGTGGTTTAATCAGTTGCATAAAAATGAGGTTGTACGATCCCCTATCATCTATTTTATTCGAATGTCAATACCATTGCTTGTATAGACTTTTATAAAATTTTGAAGGTGTTTTTGCATTAACTTAATCGTTTTCTGTTTTTTTATTGTGGAGAGACATATACAGTGAAATTCCCCTTCGCGGACACCCCTCTTACACGGACACCTCCCTTAAACGGACAGTTTCTCATGGTCCCCACCGGCTCTCATATAATTTCCATTGTATTAACTCTTTCTTGGACGGACATTCACTTGAACGGACGCGGACACGAGAAAATGTTCTCTTAACCGGACAAAACATAAAATAAAAAGAAACGCCTTATCTTATTTTTATATCGAGAGTATTGCTATTGCGTTTCTCAATCGCGTCGGGCGCCAATTTCGCTGGGATTTCCCCGAGTAAAACGGAGATTTACCGGCTTTAATCTTTCGGTACAAACGCAGCCTATGTCGTGCATTTCTGCCTGGCGTGAATTAGGGACTTCCCCAAGTTCGTCGGGGAATTTACCGATATTACTGTTTGGGTGTACGCTTTCGATTGAATCTGCTTTCAATATTAGTCTGATGTCTATGCGGAAAAGACACAGTGTTATGACTGGTTTACAGCAGCTCGGCATAAAGGGATTCCTTTAACAGGTATGCATATGATCTTTTTAGATAAGGTTTTCTTGTATTAATGCGTTGATTTTCTTTTCATATTAAATTCTAAAATAGATAAAAAAAGTGAGATTACCAAAGGTTTGTTGTGACAAAAACGCAAAAAACTTTTTATTTTTTAGGTCCGCTAATACGATGTAAAATAAGAGAAATAGCCGCTTCTTTGGGACATTCTACATTCAGTACTTCTTCTGGTTGGCTCAATAAATTTAGAATCCGCCACAATATAAGTTTTAAAGCGATTTCGGGAGAAGGAGCTTCGGTTAATGCTGAAGATGTTTCATCGTTTTTAAAAAAATGTCCTTCTTTGATTAAGGGATATTCACCGAGAGACATCTATAATGCCGATGAGATAGGCCTGTATTTTAGGGCTCTACCCGACAAAACGCTCATATTAAAGGAGGAAAAATGTCTTGGAGGTAAGTATCCCAAAGAGAGGTTTACATTTTTGCATTGTGCAAATATGGCGGATGAAAAAGAAAAACTTCTAGTCATTGGTAGGGCAGCTAAACCCAGAACTTTTAAAAACATTAATATAAATAACCTGCCTGTAACTTGGAAATACAATAAGAAAGCTTGGATAACAGGACAAATTATGATAGAGACCTAGATTGGAAAATGGCTAAAGAAAAAAGAAACATTCTATTATTTTTAGGCAATGCGGGATCTCATCCGAAAGACGTTCGCTTAAATAATATAAAACTATTTTTACCCCCTAATTGTACATCAGCTTTTCAACCACTTGACCAGGGGATTATAAAGAATTTTAAAATTTATTACCGAAGTCTAATACTCAAACATCTGCTAGTAAACATTGAAACTGCTGGTACAGTTTTTGAGTTAATAAAGAAAATTACACCACTGGATGCAGTTTAGTTGGCAAAAACTACTTGGGACCATGTAACCAAAGAGACAGTTCAAAATTGCTTCCGCAAAGTAGGATTTAATCATGCAAATATGCAAAGTGGAGACCAGTTAACTGAGGCTTATACATCTGACCTAGAAAATGATTTGCCTCTTAGTGTACTTTCAGATACCCTCAAAAATAAGAATTTATTGAAATTGACGGATAATGAAAACCTTAATGATTTCTTGAACGTAGATGAAGATTTGTATGTTGAAGATCCAGATTTAGACCAAGAAATTGCAAATCCAGTTGAAATACAAGAACTTTCGGAAGATTCTGATGTCGATGAGGTTCCAGTGCCAACAGAAGCTATCCCAAATTATGGTAAAGCTATTACCCTGACCAAGCAGCTCAAAAGTTTTGTCGAAAATCACGGAGATACAGAGTTTTTGGAGGTTTTTTCTAAATTAGAAATACGATTTCAAGACGCCATTTTAAAGAAATAGAGAAGACAAACAACAATATATGAATTTTTGCGTCCTTGAAATGACTATTCATTTCATTGTTTTGTATTACATACTACATCTATGTACATATATTATACTTTGTATGTATATATCTAAAGGAAATAAACTTTTTTTTTCTTAAGTTTAAAGTTTCTTATTTATTTTAAAAACATTTATATACATATACGATTTAAATGTCCCAGTTTCTTTAACATATTCATTTTTCTTTAAAACATGATTTTTGTTGTATCTACTACATATTTCTTTTATGCGGACACCCCTCCTGAACGGACATCTTTAGTTGGTCCCGTTGGTGTCCGTTCAAGGGAGATTTCACTGTAGCGACATATGCAGACGATATGTGTGTATTCGTGTGTAGTCTATTCTGGAAGGGATAAAGAAAAATATTTTTAATGTATTGTGTCAGATGCACACAACACCTAGGAAAATGGAAAGGTTAAATAAAAGCTAAAAGATTCTTCAAAATAAAATTTATTTTCAAGTTGATCTTTACATTATTTTTTATTGATGATTTTATAAGTATTGATTGTAAATATTTCTTTTAATATATAATATTATCAATATATTATTTACTCAGTGTAAAAAGTATTAATATACGATTGTAGAAAAAGAAATTTGTATTCGGATAAATCTCAACATACAAAATAGGATTAAGAGTTCACGTATTTAAACATAAAAGTTGATAAAATATACATAGGTGTTACAGAAATATAGCACCGACTTAGAGCTTCCAAAATCTTAATATAATAACAATAAAAACATGTCATCTTAGGTTTAACATTACAATTAATTGTTTTTTCTTTTTTGAGCAAATATACACCTAATATAATTTCTTTGGTTATTTATATTCTTCATACGTCGTATACTAAACGAAATCGATTGTTTTTTGCGTGATCTCTATTAATTTGTCTACGATAATCTTATAATATTTAATTTATTTTGAGGGAAGGGGAGACATATGCTACATTATCCTTAATACATACGCATTTTGTAGGTTGTATATATAATACATTACATTAAATTTACGTATAGCATATTACAGCTGTGTCTATAAACGTGTGATAGATATTTATATTGAGTTCCAAGAGTAAGCTTGGTGTTGACATGCTTAAAAATTAGGGAGTCTTGGACACATTGGGATTTGAGAAGAATTGTTACATCGAAAATTGATATAAATATCTCCTTAAATATTACTTATGATTTACGATTGTTATAAGTGATAAGCTATTATATGTGACATGTATTTACATCAGTATGATTCGCTGTTAAATTCATTTTTTTACGTCCTGTTGCTTATATTAAAAATACTATTTTTGTGTTTTGGTTATTGATGAAAGTAAGTTGGTAAGTATACAATGAGTCCTTCTTATATTCCGAAACAGTTAAATTCTGCTTATTGCAGCTCAAAGTACATACAAGATTGTTTCCTTTTACTTTCAGGTCGTAACTTGTTGATCAATTTAATTCCAGAAAGTTTACCTGTCGTAGTTAGGGTTGGCCAAAGAGCTGGAGTTTGAGTTTATTTTTAAGTGATCTGTCTTCGTGACCCTACAGTGTATTACGCGTTATAATGTATTTATATTTCATTACATGGAAGAACATGTTAATAGTTTATCTGTAAATATTTTCTGAAGAATTGTAATATGTAAATTCAGCCAAATCTTCGGCGGTCCAGGTCCCCACCCAGGCCAATGCGGAAACTATCGTGTTTCCACGTGGCTCGACCCAGAAACTGTTTCGAGATTCTTCTGTTGGAAAAGATTTAAAAACTATTAGGGATAACTATATAGTGTCATGTTTTAATTCCTTTTATTTTATAACCTAGTAATACATTTCATAATACAACAGACAGCGTGCGTACATGACAATAACACCTTGACATATGTATATTACAGATAAGCTTAGTGGATGCAATTGACAAATTGCAAAATACGGGGTTGTCGTTAGTGGAATTAGTTTAAATGGACGAAGTGAGTACCGCACCCTATAACAGAGAACATACAATGAGCGCGTTATAACAAAATTTCGAAAATGCTTTGACTACTGATTTTGAATTTGGAACATTAAAACACATTTCTGATGATGTATCTGCAGATCTGTTAACTAGTTTCAAAGATTATTTTAACCATGCTATCTTTCTACAAGAAAAAGTACAAGAAAATTTATATATATCTGATGCTGCAAACCTTTCATGACCCCCTCTAATTGGGATTGCCGAACTCATCAATAGCTATAAAAAAGAGGACATGCATTTCTTCTACTAATAGTTCCTATCCGTTTCGGATGTTGGCTACCATGTATGCTATTAATTAATTTTGTTTGCTGCTGCTCGGAAGAATTCAGTCGTATTCATATCGAACCAGGTACTGAGATTTTTCAACCAATGGCATGCCGAAGCTTTCGGCCAACCCTGCTTATAGTTATTGAAACTATACTTTCAACTCTATTCATTCCCCACAAAAAGGCTATACAGCACACAAGACGAAAGAAAATTCCAAATCCGAAGTAGCATTTTCTGAAGTGGATCTTTGTGCAAATCATAAATATAGTAATTAGTTCTTTAAGGTGAAATCAAGCAATCGCTTTTTCACTGTTATGATGTTGGATTCTTATTGTGCAAATTTCTGAATGATCCATTTCATTCATACGTGATACCGTTTCGTAAGTCGTCTACGTTTTGCTCTCCAATGAAAAGTAAAGGAAGCTTGTAAGGTATACGAAATTTATATGTTGTTGTAGGGTTCCGCGGAGTTTGTTTTCCTTTAAAGAATTTAGATTTCCGGGTTGCATGAAGCTTCTTCTGCTTACAAAACCGATAACCTCTTTGTGACCTTGTCTGAACATGGTGTTTATATATTTTCTTACAATCCCAAGTTTTTTTTGTAACATGTTTAAGGGTATAAAAATGACTCCTTGTATACCGCCAATTTTTGAAAATTACAACAGCTTAGTATATGATTCCTTTTAAGGACAAATGAAAATGGATCGCTGATTTGTACATGGACGGATTTTTTTGTGTCTATAGTTAAACCTCCTATTTACACGTAAAATAAAGTGGTATATACTGCAGCATTTCATTCTTACATTTTTCTATATATAAAATGCAAAATTCATTTCGAAAAGAGGATATAATAATACTGAGTAGTGGATATATAATTGAAACAAAGATAAGAAAGTAAATTATTGTCTTGTTCAATAAAGGTGTTAATAGGAGGGTTAAATTAATAATGGTGTAATTATAAACGTGTCTACACAAAAACAGTATTTTTATATACATTTCCTTTAAAAATTCCATTATAAATTTATTAGTATATTATTTTAAAACTACTTATATATGTAGCTTGGTCAGGAATACTCTTCTTTATACATATATTTCACTAACTATATAAGTACATAAATAATTATATAATCTAAGAATTTATTCTGTACGTTATTGTTATTTAGTTACTTTTCATTTTCCCCTGTAAACGTCAATAACTTCCCATTAAAACTTCGACATTTCTAATGATAGGTGGATGTTCAAAATCTACATTGTTTTGCTTTAATTTATTAGATCGTTAATGTTAGACCTAAAACCCCAGGATTATGGATTTAAAAAGAGTGAAATTACCAATTTAGCTGACCTCGAGGAAAAAAATGTTGAAATCTTCCAAAATACAAGCCAAACCTTTTATGATGCGTTATAGCTTTGTTTTCAATAAAAAAGATGGAATAAGTAATTAATACTTTTGATGTTACTAATTATTTTTTTCGGTACAAACAGAAAGATACGATATCGAGTTGTGTACACTTTTTGTGAGTATATTACTGTAAAAGTTCTTTGAAGAGCAATTCACTGTTATTACAGCGTTTATGTATTTTATTTTTTGACATTGTTAGACTTATACACAAGTTAATTACGCCCTTTGTGTTTGTTGAGGTAAAATGTCAAAATTACGCTTTATATTTGTGTGTTTTAGTTGTCCCTACATTCCGTGAAAATTTGTTTGGTAATACATGAGGAAAAATCTGTAATATAAACCTTTTTCTCAATTATCCTGTTTTGTATTTTAATTAGCAATCTATACATCATAGACGGGTCATAATTGTTCAATACAGCAATCTGTTGCACTTTAAGTTATTGCTTGTATGCGCTTTATATTTTTTCGTTATGGGTAAAAGAAAAGGACACGTCAAATGAGAAAAAACTTCGTATTGAAGCATTGTTGCGTACAGGAGTGTATTCTCATCGCACAATTGCAAAAAAAGTATCCCGACAAACAGTGCAACGAATCGTCGTTTTAATGAAAGAAAGAATATCCACTACAAGTACCGGAAGAGCGTTTTACGACAAGAAAGGGATCACTATTAATCGAGATGATCGACGTATCCTTCAACTAGCAACTGGAAATCGAGGTTTATCCGCCAAAGAAGTGTAATGTCTCAAGAAGGAGTGCAAATATCTACGTGTACAGTACGTAGACGGTTGTACGAAGTTAAAATGTAGACGTCCCCTGAGAAAGCCAAGATTAACATCGATAATGAAGCGAGCACGTTATGAGTGGGCAAAACGTCATCAACACTACACAATTGAAGATTGGCGAAAGGTAAGACAAAACAACTTAAATGAAAATGTAAATCATGCAAAATTTGTTTGTTCGAACTATGTCTTTTCGTTAAAGATCGTATTCAGCGATGAGTCAAACCTAGAAGCTATGATCGAAAGAGCTCAATTTGTTAGACGACGTCCATCTGAACGGGTTGGTGAAGCTAATGTACTAAAAACGGTGAAATACCCTCCGTCAGTTATAGTATGGTCCTTTATATCAGTCGAAGGTTCTCGACCACTAGATCCACGGGAATGAAGGCCCTTACACATTCATGCACGATAAAGCACCATGCCACGTGGTTAAATCCATACAAAGTCTTTTGGAAACGTACGCTCTGCCAGTATTAGCTCGGTCGGGAAATTCTTCCGACCTCAATGCAATTGAGAAGGTGTGAAGTGTTCTAAAATCACGCGTGTATTCAAGAAGAAACGCTACAAGAGAACAATCAGTAAGAAATATTGAGGATGTGTGACAAAATGACGCTACAATTAGACATACCATTAACGCTTGCATAGACAGTATGCCAAAAAGAATAAGAGCGATTATAAAAGCCAAAGAAGGCATTACAAAATATTAGTTATACAGTTGTTAGCATGTGGCCCTAATAAATTGGACAGAGACTGTATATTTAAGTCTAACATCTATAACGTTTCTTTAAAGCATTTTAAGTTTATGAGTAAAGTTTGTTTCTTTAATGAATTTCTTGCAAGCATTATCTATGTAGTTTCTTTTGTTATTTTATACTGCGCGATGAAACTTGTGGACTGTAGTGTACATATTGAATGAACTTAACGATTTAACAGTCATATTATACATACAGAGCAACTAGAATACAGAAACAATTTTGTTTCACCTTCGTAACATTTCGGAAGCTTTTCAGTACCATTTCTGTATGTAGCTACAATACTCTCAAACAATCAAATAATTCCCTAACAATTTGTAACCCACTTCCTACACGAGGAGGTACATAAAATATACGAATTGTATTGATGTTGTTCTCGATTAAAAATTGAAGATACGAATCGATAAAGTCCCTATCCGAAGCGGAATAACAGAAACGACACTGTCCATATGTTTGTAGCGTTGGGTATTTTTACTTAGTATAATCTATTTTTAGCTGCTATCTTCGCCTGAGGTATTTTTCCGGCTATATTCTTGCCCTCTCTCTCTCTAGCTTTATATTTATGGAATATAAATGGCTTCAATGTCTATTTGAACTTGGAAATCTTATTTTTCTTTATGTACAGGCGCAATGTAATGCTTCTTTAAATGGAAAATTGTTTTGTGGTATTAGGATAGATCTAGCGTTGATAAAAATTAAAAAGGAAGTTATCTGGTATTTGGTAATACTTTGTTACGAAGATTCTCGTTGAAGACTAATGGAGCAACATCATATTGCGTTTCTTCGTGTTGAGTTTTTACAACGATACGTAAAGAACATGGGAAGCAATAGCCCACAGGATCCTGTTTACTTAGATAAAACATGGATATTTGAACATGACAGCGATAATTATTCTTGGCAGGATAGTAATCGGCAAAGTGTGAAGAAGTTAAAGACTGAAGGGAAGAGGTTTGTTTTATTACAAATACAATTTCTGTTTCTCACTAAGCTTGTTTATAGGTATATAGTTTTACATGCAGGCAACAGCGATGGTTCTATACCAGGTGTTTCACTTATATTTTGTTCAAAAACAAGAAGGCATGATTACCACGAAGAAATGAACAAAGAATATTTTACAAAATGGTTTACGATCCAGTCGTTACCTAATATAAAACCTAATTCTACAATTATTGTGTGTAACGCTAGTTATCACGCTGAATTAAGAAACAAGGTACCATATGCTAATTGGAGAAAAGGCAATATTCAAGAATAGCTGGCAAATAACAACATTACATATTATTTTAGCATGTTAAAACATCAGTTATTACATCTAGTTGCATTGTGAGTATTCGTTAAAATAAGTTGAAGCAAGTAAGTAATAATGTATATGTTTTAGACATAAACCACCGAAGGAATATGTGATAGACGAACTAGCACGTGCACATGACATGACACACTGCTAAAATTACCTCCATACCATTGTATATTCAACCCTATTGAAAACGTATGGGGAATTACAATAACATATTACAATCGTCACATAGGAAGAGATGGCTATGGTATTAATAATTGCATGTAGATGTGGGACGAAGCATTAGCAACAATTACGCAAGTAACTTGGTCCAACAGCATCCACCATTCAGACGCTGAAATCATACGATGGTGAGAAGTTGGATTAGGTCGTGACGAAATTTCTCTCCTAATTATTAATTTAAATGATGATGATTCAAGCTCAGATAGTGATATTGAAGAAAATTACCTTATTAATTAATTTTGAAATAAATAATGGATTAATATTATTTTAACGTGTTTGTTTTCGTATTTTATGTAATTTAATTTTTTTACAGTTTCGAAGCAAATATTTTAATAAAGTAATTTTAATTCATTACCTGTTTCTTTTTTATTTAATTCGTAAATAATTTAAAATACTACCAATAAAACATGTTTTCCTTCAAGCGAGATATATTTACTTTACGTAGTTTGAACACTTTTACGTATTGTCAGATGCTTCTTACTAAATTCTGTGGTGCCGATTATTTTCTATTTGATATACCATAATAAATAAAGTAATAGAAATTAGGTTACATAAGTATGTTAGGTTAGGTTTGATAGCTAGTTTACGTGTGTGTATCTGGCAACGGCGTAAAATCTGACGTCACGATTTATTGATGACGTGCATTGGAACTTAGCGTGCCTCTACTATATACATATATACAAAGTTAATGAGTAGCAAACTAAATCTCATTTGGGACCTTACTTTAAACAAAAATGTAAACATTATAAACGCATTTATTCACATAATTAATAAAGTTTGTTTTATCCAGAATTGTCACTAAAAAGAGATATTAAAATGACGAAAGCGAAATCAACTCGAACCCACCTAATTTAATTAATCAATCCTATCACCGAATCAAATCCCACGATCTCAATACCGTCAATTTCGCGGATAAAATTCAATATTCCATTCCCGATCATTTTCGGTTACGTTAGAGTTTTCCACGGCGACATCTGGCGGACGTTTCCCGCGACTAACGAAATTAGCTGTCAGCGGATTGAAACGCGGCTAACTTCAAATGCATCGTTTGAATATTAATTCGAAACAATTTAATCAAGTATCTCTCGCCGCTTTTCCAGAACATCCGCTTCGTTCCTTCGAGATATCCAAGGTTGATGAGCGAGTCTAAAATAGCGCGAAGTTTGTATTATATCTGGATTTTTCCGAGGTAATTTTTTCTCTGGTATGGGCGGAGAAAAGGTCTTGCAAACTTAATTAAAGAAAATTTTTAATTGCGTTCTTTCCTTACGTCTTTGAGATGTGATCGGGGTTCCGACTTTTTTTTGGTTTAAAGATTGGTGTAGCTAATAGCGTCTTGTAATGAGAAAATATAAACGGTTTTGATGAAGTTGAGGTAATTTTATCTTGGCAGTTGTAGATAAAATCCTTCCGGGATTCAATTAGAAATGTGAAAAATCGCCACTGTCCTACGCGGGACATCCGGAAATGGTAACCAATGTATTTTTTAGGACTACCGATATTCGACAACGCCATTTTATCTAAAGAAGACGCCACTTTTATGGAGGATGGAGCACCCTGCCACAAAGCAAGAACAACAACCACATGGAAAGAGGAACAGGGAATTCGGATTTTACCATGGCCAGGCCAATCAACAGGCATGAATCCGATAGAGAATGTTTGGCACATAATCCAGACAAATATGGCGAAACGACCCCGAAAACCCAGCAATAAGGAAGAACTCGTGGCAGCTGTTACAGAAGAGTGGTTAAATATTCCAGAAGACACCATTAATCATTTAATAGATTATATGCCACGACGACTCGCAGCACTTCACGCAAGTGAAGGTGGATCGACAAAATATTAGTCTAATTTAAAAATGTTAAAATATTTTGTATATATAACGAGAATAGAATTTTTTTTAAATTAGTAGGTGTCTATTTTATTCTGTCACCCTAGTGTATATGTTAAATAATGTTGGCGACATACAGTAGCCTTGTCTAACCCCTTTGTTTGTTGGTATTTACCTAATTAATCTTCCGCCAGACTAAATAAAATAGTGGAGAATGTACTCCTGGAGGAATAAACAAGTTCTAGATCTTGCATTAACAATACATTCACAATTAAGCAGATAACAGAGAAACATCGAGAACATAACAAAGAAACACACACATTAGGGATATGTACTACTACTGTTCAGACAAATCTGAACTATTATTCTTTGTCTACTTAATCGCATTCCATATTGATGTATATGTAATGTGTTCAGTATTATTGTAAACAAAATTACTATTATTACATTTAGTTAACTTCTTAGTAATCATTAGCAAATTATGCTCACTCTCATTTAGGGTATTATTGTTGGGGTTTCTTAATACGATTATGATATGGATAATTAAACTAACACCCATATTAGTACTAAAATTAATATAAATATCAATACTAAACCACCGTTGGTATTAGTAATGATAAAATTACAATTATCTTGCAATTTTATCATTATCGGTAATTATCTAGAATGTTCATTATTGCAAGAGCACTTAGGTAATCAGAAGGTTTTCGCCTCTAGCGCGGTTAACACGTCGAATCACCGTAACCTTCTGCCAAAGTGGTTTCGCCTCTGACGTGGTTCACACGTGGAGTTACCGTGCCACTTTGGTTTCCCCTGTTTCTCCTGAAGAAGCCTCCTACGACGGAGGCGAAACGTCAAGATGCCACCTTTCTCTTTTGTTCTTTTTTATTTTTCTTTCTTTCTTCTTCCCCCGCCCCCTTCTGTCTCTCGTTCCTTCTCTTACTATTTTCACCTTTCTTTTTTTCATGCTCCCCCTTTTTTCATTCTTCTTCTTTTCATCTATGTTTCTTTTTATTTCTTTCTCCTCTTACTCTTATTTCATTTCTATATATATCTCATCACGACACGGTCCAATTCCGGAAGTAGTTCGTTTATTAATCCTGTAATTACCGATAAGACAAACGGAGAGTTATTTAAACCAAACACCACAATTTGAACTTAAAGCGACTTGAATTCAATGGTATTGTGGTGCGGAAGTTTAGCACGTTACGTGGGAGACGTAAAGATGTTGGGTTCGAGTCCCCTCCGAGACTGATATTTTTTCAGTAATTTAATTAGGTTGGGTATTGCAAGGAAATTGTAATTTTATCATTATCACTACAATTTGAAGTTGAGTGTAACTTTTAGCTCCAAGAGAACAAGACATAGTTGTATACATACAATATTGGAAGTGAATGGAGTTTCAACCGTGTCAAGAACAGATTAACTTCTATTCATTTATTAAGTGCTTTTCAATTTGTCGTTGAGCGGGTTAACTCGCCATTCAGTATATTGAGTACATTTTTGTAGCTAACTATAAATATAGTATACATATTGTATTTACTAGTTTTATTAACAACGTCTTACAAAAGAAAACATAACTTCTTCAAATAACTACGTACATATAGATAAAAACTGGTTTTACTTATCGCAAGTTAAAAGGTCACACTACCTTACGCTGGACAAAGCAGAACTAGAAAGGCACTGTAAAAGCAAAGGGTTCATAATTAAAGTTATGTTTGTGGCTGCAGTGGCCAGACCACGCTAGACAGTGCCAGAAAACAATATTTCAACGGCAAAATAGGACTCTGGTCTTTCTGTTTATAAAGAATCTGTAAAAAGAAACAACAAGAACCGAGCAAGAGGAACAATGGTGACCAAAAACATCGAGTCTATAAACGCAGCAGAATGCAACAAGATGATTATCGATAACGTTTTATCAGCCATTAGATTCAAATTTCCAAAAGCGCATAGACCTAAGACAATTTACATTCAAGAAAATAATGCAAAACCGCATTCTTGTGACAATGATGATTGTTGTTGGCCAAAGGATCAAGAAGTGGATGGTGTATTACATTCGAATCACAGCCACCGAATAGTTCTGATTTGAATATTTTACACCTTGGCTTCTTCAATGCTATTCAGTCTTTGCAGCATCAAACATTGCCAAAAACTGTGGATGAAATAATAGATTATGTTGAGAGTGTCTTCGACCCATTAACTAAAGAAAAATTAGATAACGTATTCTTGACACTACAAAAGTGCATGGAGTCAACCTCAGGAGGCAACAACTATAAAATTGAACATATGAATAAATTCTATTATGTGCAACCAAACTGCCATTGAAACAGCTGAATTGTATTTAAATGTGCAAAATTTTCATTAATGTATGTTTAAATTAAATTACAGATTGAATAACTCATTTTATAAATACAATAAAGCAGAAATATATGCCATAATTTTGGACAAAGGGAGAAATTAACAACAAGCCAATAGAACAGGTAACAACATTTAACTTCTTTGGATCTACCATATTGCACTATTAAGATGATGTGGACACACACACAAAAATAATAAAATTTAACCGAATAAATGGCACCATAACTAGGACATTGAAAAACAAAGTAAGGAAGGATATGTTGATGAAATTTTATAAAACAATGGCAGTCCCATGCGATATACATGGGAGTGAAAGGTTGACCATAACCGAAGCAAATGAAACTAGAATCCAAACGTGGAAAATGAGATTTCTAAGAAAAGCAGTAGGATATACAAGAATGGATAGGAAGAAAAACATAGACATAAGAGAAGAATTTGGAGTTAGAGGTGATAGAATTGGCGAGAATACATGGAAGAAGTTCGATAGGACGTCCACGAAAGAGATGGGCAGACCTAAACTAAAAGTCATAACAGCCTCAAAGTCTCATACATGCAGTAAGAAGAAGACTTTCCAAATCACATTATATGAAAACTTATCCAAAGGATATTGAAACCACAATATTCAAACTAAAAAAGTATGCGTTATGAAACCAGTTACTTTAAAATTCGTAAATCATTTTTATAGAATATCACTTAATTACTTCAAGTAATATTTTAAATTCACCAAACACTTACTGCAGTTTCCACAGCAAGCATATCAAAAAGAAAAGAGAATCTTATAAAACCCTTTTAACACATATAGTATTCCAGCTTGTAGCCAGAGTTTGTACGTACGCAAATATTACGAGAATTTGCGCCTTACGCCGCGAAGCTCAAAGCTAAAATTTATAATCCACCGCCTCTTCAAAAAGCTTATGCCGTCACGAAAGCGTGCAACATAAATGTACACACGAAAAGGACGTTTGAAGATAGGAATTCTGCGTTCACCTCAAAAGAAAGACGCTATAGGAATTCCTGGGGTTTAATAAAGCCGTGGCGTTTCGCGCGCAGTACGGTAGAGTACAAAACTCCACCGGATCTAGACGTCTGGATGGATGTATGAGAGTACGTAATAAAATTTTCACAATTTCAACGTTTACGCGTGGACGTAAGATGTGCCTGGTTAGATATCTGAATACCGTGAATATCGTATTCATATCCTTCGTACGGAGGGATTAGAGATGATTGTTTTCTCTCTTTCCAGGCGTACTAATCTTTTCGAGGAGAGACGACGTGACAGCCGCTACGCTAACTTGATTTCGTTGGCTTAACGGGTCATATTTACGTAAACAGTTTGGAGTAAGCTGGTGGTGTCGTCAGGAGAATTGTTTGGGACATTATCCAGATATATTTGTTTTGGAATTTTGAGAAAAAGCTCGAGAATTTCTTGCGGCATTCCCATCAGTTTTCGTTTTATAAGTAAATCTTGTATTAGAGAATAGTGATAGTAAATTTATTGTTTCTTCTAATAGTTTCTATCCGTGTCGGATATAGGCTATCTTAACTTTGTTTTCTGCTATTCAGAATAATTCAGTCGTCTTCATACCGAACCAGGTTCTGAGATTTTTTAACCAAGAAATTCGTCTTCTACCAATACTTTTTTTTCTTTGCTAATGTCTTTTTAGTGTTTATGTCTAGACCATACAGTTGGCTGTGATATGTTATTCCACGCCTAAGTTGTTGTAATCCTTCCAACCTGTTAGCGAAAATAATCGTATCATCTGCGTAGCGGACATTATTCAATCTTTCTCCATTCAGAAGAATTCCAGATTCTGTGTGTTCTAAAGCTTCCCTAAATATGTACTCTTAGTATATATGAAACAGTAATGGAGAGAGAATGCAACCTTGCCTTCCACCTCGCAGTATGTTTGTCTCTTCTGTTGTATCAGTCCCGACTCTGACGAAAGCAGATTGATTTTAGTACAGATCAACTATTATTCTGATGTTTTTCCCATCTAGGTCCACGTTTTTTCGGAATTTACATCAGTTTTTGGTATTTTACTCTATCAAATACCATCTGATAGTCAACAAAACGTGCATATACTCCACGATTCATGTCCCTGCATAGCTGAAATAATACCTGTATGCTGTATATGGCCTCTCTTGTACCCACTACATTTCTGAATCCGAATTGTATAGATGCTACTTGTTCTTCACATGTTCTGTAAATTCCTTTATGTATGATTTTGTGGAAAAGTTTAAGAAGGTGACAAACTTATTGTTCTATATTCTTCACATCTTTTGCGCAAAATGATAAATTTCGATCTAGATCAATCATGCGGAATCTTTCCGGGTGCATATATTCTATTGAACAATTGCTTCACCCGCCCTTACATTGCTGTTGTAACGGAAGGACTTCTTGAACAATTTCGATGAGAAGTTTTTGAACACCCGCCGTATAGCTTCGACTTAGCGACAAGCAACTTCCATTTTTTTCGTGAACTGGAAAAGTGGCTAGGAGGGGAGAGCTTCCAGAGTACAGAGGAATTTACGAACCATCCCAACTCATTGATGGCAACATTCTGTGCAGAGGATTGGAAGGCTTATCCATAGATATGACAAATGCAAAAAGTAGCCATGTTTGCACATAACTTTTGGTAATAAATTCATTTTGTTATTTACACTTGTCCTGTTTTTATGAGTTATCGGATATTGAAAAAGAAACAGCCCTCGTATGTTATATTCTTTAGCTTTGGCTTTGGTAGTTCGAGCATGTGTGTTGGCGCATTCATAAAAAGAAAGTTGTCCCACATATGGTAAAATAGTAAGGTGTATTGTTAGGCCTTTAACTTTCTTCTAATATTCTTCAATATTTTGGTATCCGTGATTGCATGTAGGATGTTACAAACTGTCTTTGCAGGACATTCTAAGATAATTCCTAAATTTGGAAAAATGTTTTCTGGTCTTCCTATTTGTGAAACACTTCTAAATATGTAGGTAAGGTATTTTTAATTATTTGGCAGCTACTTCTTTTCTTCTTTAAATAAATAGATTTTGCACGAATTAAGTTTTCCTTGTTTGCATCTTACTTCCATAATTCCGGATGGTGTTACCTCTTCGATCAAATCATTGGTGTCTTCCTCTTCTTCATTTTCTGCTTTCATTGAAATTGATATGGTATGTATCATACTAGATGTTTGCATAAGTTTTTTCCGTCCCATTTTGGTTAAAAGAAATGATAAAAGTAATTTGAAATTATTTTTTTTATTCAAGATATTGGCCGTCGGCTTCTACAGGTTGCGGCAAACCATTCGTCGAGCCATTTTCCAATTTTCTCGGAATTGCAGAAGTGCTGCTCTGCAAGCATGTGTCCCATTGGTGCGAAAAAGTGATAGTCAGATGATGTCAGGTCTAGGGAGTACAGCGGGTGCGGAAGGTTGTACCATCCAAAGGATTTCAAGGTGTCTTTTCCTAGTTTTGCTGAGTGAATTGGAACATCCGTCGTGTAGTCCGGATATGACTCCTTGTGATTTTTATTTGTTTTCTAATTTAAAAAAATACCCTAGGGGACGTCGTTTTAAGGACGACAGTGAGTTGCAGGCAGCTGTTATAGAACATTTTGATGGAAAAACTTGTGATTATTTTTACAAGGGTATCGAATTATTAATTAATCATTGTAATAAATGTATAGAATTTAGGGAAGACCATACTGAAAAATAAAATTTCTTATATTATTCCATGTTTCTCTTTTTTAACGCCTACCTCGTAAAAGATCGCTATGCTTATTTTATATACCAAGACGCTAGTTTTTAGTATTCCGTACAACCGCAATTATGTTTAAAATTCTTATATTAGCTTCCCATTCTACTTCAGTTATTCTACGGTCTATTACAGCGACGATCGAGCTTCGTGAGACATCAAGTACTTCCTCATTCCCCCCAACCGCCCTTCTCCTGTTCCTCTCGTATAGATTCAATAAGATGGCGTTGGCGGTTCCAGCTGGAACGTCACGTCCTAGTACCGAGCTTAATATTTAGCGCTATACAGCCTGCCTTCGAAATGGGAATTTTTGTCGTGTTCGGGCGCGACTACACCGCTTCACCGTAATGTTCATCGCGACGGGCTTCCTCCTTAGACACCTGATTGCGAATGCCTGACGTTTAATCGAAATCCTACGCACTTTGCCGCCATAGACGATCATCATATTCGTGTACCGAAATTCTATTTGCCACGCTTGTAGGGCGGTGGATTCTTGGAGAGTCAAGTGTAGTCAAATAATTTTCCCGTTCCCTTTTGGATCAATTCTTTATGGGTTTTCGATGTACTAGTTTTGCATGTGAAAGCAAACGAGTTTTGGCTGATATTCAAACGTAGTTGGTGTGTAAACTAATTGGCTATTATCGAGACTACGTACCAGGTTTATGCATTTTTCCCGATTTAAGTATGCAGCGTATTAATTTGATACAAAGGTCATTTTGTTCGTCTGACATTTACACTACAAACACACACAAGTTTGCCATTCATGTTATCCATAAATTATCTGAGAGATGGGTGAAATTCGTAGAACCCTATGACCAATATTTTGGATAAAAAATTCCTTTGAAAATTACGTGTTTTTTTTAGCAAAAAAAACGTATGCATACACCTGGTATGTAGGACGTCGCATAGTGGAATGAACTGTGATTTTGCTGGCCAAAATTCTGTTTATCGAAGAACTTCGACATCTTCAATGAATAAGCTATGATAGTCACAATTTCTATCGAGTATAGGTCTTACAGATCAATTTGTATCATCAATGTATGGAAGTGTATCGTTTCGAGATGAAATGTTAAACATAGAGAAGCACAAACATTTACATGTTTTAAATCATTTCTATGTTACGCATTCATCTATAACAGGGGTCTCCAAACTACGTCATACTAATAACTAGTGTCATGAATTCGGCCCGCGAGAGCTAATAGCTTATTGTTGTTATGATGTATGATATAGTAACTCATTTTTCCCAATCTCCCAATAAACTCGCGGAATTATCGATGATTCAGGTTAGTGACGAAAATAAACAACTGATATGACTTGTTTTAGAACTTCAGACATGTCCAAACATTACAATGTAAGACTACTGGTTTTGAACCATCATCATTTTCTACAACCTTTGACACAAGTGTGACCACTCCATTATTTCTATCAGATAAATTTTTGCCTCCACCACTTGTAATACATTTTGAGGTGGCACAGATTTCAGCCTCTTATTCAGTATTGACTTTCGTAAACAAAGATTGTTGCGATTTCAGTACGCGCTTCAAATTTTTCTATCCACAAACTTCATGTGTATTTTGAGTAATTTTGAAAATATTTCGTTTCATAATGACGTCTAATGTTATATTCTTTGAGGACGGCTATGGTTTCAATGCAAAACAAACATAGCCCCTTACTACTGGACTCAATTACGAACTATTGGAAGTTCCGTTGATCTTTAAATATTCTGTATTCACTATCTATCTTTGGTTTCTTTTCTATACCAGTAAATCACACAAAAACAACGAGTCAAATCAAAATACTGTTATGTGTGGGAGTTGATCGGTCTATCAAATGGGGCACTACTTTATTTCACAGCAGACAGTTACACTTCCTTCGCCTTCTCTACGCAGACCAACTCGCGGTTGCGCCGCTAGCCTTTTTGTACTACAATCACTGCTATCTCGAAGTGAGTGGAATACACCAGAAGTTTCTCAAACCATCGAGTTTATTCAAGAGTTTGCGAAAATACTGCTAGCGCCATCTATTAGCGATAGAGGATACTACCATCACCTATTTCCGTGTTTGACTACCAGATGTCACCAAGTGTCACGATCGTAACGACACAATAGTAATTGAACTAATGAATTTAGTATAAAAATTTTAAAATTTTAAAAACGGTTTTGCCCCTAGGAACTTACTGGAGTAATCAGTATTGCTCTAAGGGCGGAAAGTTTGGGGACCTCTGATCTAAAACAATAAATTCTCGAAGAAAACTCCGTCCAACTGCCAATTCTTTTTCTTTTAATTCTCGCGGCGTTTTGTAACTTCTAAACCCGGTAAAGTACGTTCGTTCACACCGCCTCCAAAATGTCCCCCTCTACTTAACTCGACCGGAATTTTACGAAGTTTTAACGTATCGCGGTCGCAAACTGGAGCCTACGTACTGTATATATTATTATATATAGGTATAAAGTTCTGACAAGTTTAAAACTTTAAAACAACCATCGCCAGCCCACGTTACGCACAACAGCCCCTATTGATTTTGGCGTTAAACAATTATTTTATCGTATTTAGCGAGGATGGAATAAAATGGTTTTGCGTTTGGAACCCTACGTAACACTGCATTTATTGTATTACGGCTGCGTCTCTTTTCATCGCACTAGAAGGATGTTGCCGGTTTTAGGGACTAAAATGGTAGAGGTTCACATCGCTTGACAAGTTAGTAGATGCCTTAGGGGATTTATTTCCTGGAATCAGAATTAATCCTGTTGTCATTTGTTTTATCCCTAAAACTCGCGGCTGTGAATACAATGAAACCTGACATCTTTCTGTAGATACACAAGTAAGTAAGCTAGATTAGTACTAGAGAAACGAACAAAGCAGTTATTTAACAGTATTACAGACAGGCTCCTAATTTGCTGTCTTTTAGTTAGTTAGATGCATAATGTAGAAAGGAACCAAACCACAAAAATATTAAGATTCTGAAATATTTGTTTTTATTATACATTTTAAGAACTTCTGCAGAAAAGATCCAGAGTATACTGAAACTATAGTACACTAGGGTGACAAAATAAAATAGACACCAGGTAAAGCGGTATAAATATGTAAACAGCTAAATTCTAAGAACGAATTAAAAACTTTCTCTTGTCATTAGGGTAGGGGTAGATGTATCGGAAGGAATTCGTCATAGTTTAGTATCGTTACAACTATGCCTCGCTTACAAGGTTCGAGTGATATTGGCGACTTCACCCGGGGTCGCATCGTTGGCCAGAGTGAACGCGGCGCTTCGCAACGTGAAATAAGTAAATTTTTAAATAGTCCGTTGCCCACAGTTAACCGTGTGATTACACAATTTAAACGCAAGGAAAAAACAACAGTGGAGCCGATACCAGCTCGTGTCGGACCTTCTGAAAGAAGTAAAAGGGTGCTTGTGCGCGAAGTGTTAACAGAACCGCGAAAAAGTACAGCTGAGCTTGCGGCAACTTCACAGAAAAGTCAGCGCACCGTTCTGCGATACTTCCACAGTGTGGGGATGTATAAAAGGGTGGTAACGAAAACACGTCTCCTTACGGCCTTTCAAAAACGGCGCTGAATGGCTTAGGCAATCGAAATGCGAACGAAGCCGGAAGAGCTTTGGCGGTACGTAATTTTTTCAGACGAAAGCAGAAACTGCCAATTCAGTGATAGTGGTCGTACGTGGGTATGGAGACGTTCATCACAGCAATTGGACGACAAATTTTTGCATCGGACGGTGAAATACGGCGGTGTGAACATCATGGTGTGGGGCGCGATATGGTATGGTGGAAGATCGCAATTAGTAATCTGCGACGGAAATATAAATGCGGCAACATATATCCAAATATTAACAGAAGGACTACTACCGATATTTGACAACGCCATTTTATCTGTAGAAGACGCCACTTTTATGGAGGATGGAGCACCCTGCCACAAAGCAAGAACTATAACCACATGGAAAGAGGAACAGGGGATTCGGATTTTACCATTGCCAGACCAATCACCAGACATGAATCCGATAGAGAATGTCTGGCACATCATCCAGACAAATATGGCGAAACGACCCCGAAAACCCAGCAATAAGGAAGAACTCGTGGCAGCTGTTACAGAAGAGTGGTTAAATATTCCAGAAGACACCATTAATCATTTAATAGATTCTATGCCACGACGACTCGCAGCACTTCACGCAAGTAAAGGCGGATCGACAAAATATTAGTCTAATTTAAAAATTTTAAAATGTTTTGTATATATAACGAGAATAGTATTTTTTTTTTAATTAGTAGGTGTCTATTTTATTCTGTCACCCTAGTGTAGCATAGTAAACAACTCTGAACCAACCAACAGTCCAGAATTTGGTATTAATTCGTCTTCCTCAGCATTTAGTTGTCCAGTCCTGAACATATGTCTATCATCTTGTGCTACCTGTAACCAGTTTTTGCTAGCCTTCTCCGTTATGTCGTCCATCCATCTCCTAGAAGGTCTTCCCATGTTTTGTTTGTATTGTCTTGACCTCTATTTATTTCTTGCCACTCCTTCCATAATATCTTCCACTCCAGTTCGTTGTCTTATCTCATGGTTAGCTATTTTATCTCTTAAACTTACTCCCAACATAACTCGTTCGATTGCACTTTGTGTTGTTTTTAACTTGGTTTTCACCCCACAAGTGTCAATACTGAAAGTATACACACATTAAATACTTCTCTTTTTAAGTTAATCGGTACTTTGGAGTCTTTTAGTATGAATCCTAATTTATCTACTCTTCTGTTTATTTCGGTAGTTTGATTTTCTTTCCGTAGTGTCAATGTATACCCTAGATAAATGTACTCTTCCACTTTATCCAAAGTATTATTTTCCATTCTAAATATTGTGCTGTCCGGGGACAATACTTTTGTTTTTCCTGTATTTATAGAGAGGCTTACTTCTTCCGATATCATTCCAAGTTTATCTATGATTTCTCGTAATTCTTCAGGGTTGATGCTGACCGGTACAATATTGTCTGCAAAACGAAGGTGGTTTAAGTAACGGGCGTCTATGTTTACTCCTTTTTTGTCCCAATTTAATTCTTTGAAAGCATCTTCAAGGGTAAAAGTAAACAGTTTAGGAGATATTGTGTCGCCTTGTCTTACTCCTCGTTTAACTAACTTTATCTGCTACTTGGTCATCTGTGATTTGAATTTGCAATATAGCATTATCTTATATGGACTTTAAGAGATTCCTATATTTTAAATCGATTCTTGCGTTGCCCAAATTCCAATTGAATCGATGGCCTTATTTTAGTCAAAAAACGCTAGGTGGAGTGGGATATTGTATTCATTGCACTTCTTTATTAATATACGCATTATCTACATATGTTCTATCGTGCAATATCCGTTTCTAAAAGTTGCATGTTCACAAGGTTGATATTGTTTGTTTGCCAATCTATTCGTAAGAAGCTTGTATGGATAAGGAAGGAGGTTTACAGGTTGGTAATTGTCTAACTTCAATGTATTTTATCCAATGAGAATACTAGTGCATTTTGTCAATTGTTAGGTATTTTAACTTCACTGAGGCATTTGTTTAAGAGTATTTTCATAGCTGTAATAATGGTATCTCCTCCTATATTTAATATATCTATAGTAATGCCGTCTTCCTGGATTTCGCCCGACTCCCATTTAACTCAAGTAGTGTTCGACTTCATCTGTTGAAATTTCTGGTACCTCTTCAGATCCGGCGTTCATTACATTTTCGAGCTGTAGATAGTAGTGGCTGGGGTTTAGCAGATGCATATAAGTAGCCATAGAATCATTCTACTATATCAATTATGTCGTTAACATCCTGTCTTAATTCACCTCTGCCGTCTTTTAATTGGTGTATTCTTGTTTTCCCTTTTGACATTTCCCTCTTCAGAGCTTTCATGTTTTTGTTACTCTCTATGTTTTAATTGTTTGAGTATTCTGGCTTCTTATATCATCTTTGACTCTGTTAGTAGTGGTTTGGTTCAACTCTGGATATTTTGACTATCAACGAGATAGTCAAAATATCTCGATAAGTTGTTGTGTTTCTTTTGTTATGCTTGTCAGTTTCTTTTTGTTATGGCATATAATTTTGTTTACTGCTTTTGATGTCGTTCCTTATTCTTGTTTCGAATGTGTTAATTTTCATTTTTGCCATGGTCTCTTCCCATGGCAACCTTTTGCTTAGTTCTTTCTGGTAAAGGTCTATATTCTTCTTTATATATTCCATTGTAGGGTATACCTTGGGCTTTAGAGGCTTATTCCTCTCTAGATTAGTGTTTATCTCTATTTTAGCTCTTACAAGTCTATGATTACTGCCAGTATCAGAACGATTTAGCACCATTACGCCTTTTACAATGTATGCTTTTTCAGAGGTTATATAGTAAATCTCGTTCTTTGTGCGACCATCACGGCGTCTGCAAGTCAATCTTCGCTGTGGTGCCTCTTATTGTAAAAAGTTAATTAACATGTTTCCTCTTTCGTTTGGTATTAGTTCACTTATGCAGTATGATGAAGTATTTGTGATATAACACATAGGCTGAAAAGTCCCGGACCTAACACATAGATGACGCTAGTTTTTTTGCAGTCACCTTTCTCTCAGTTAGTACTAACCTTCAAAAGACAGCTGTTAAAATTTCATGATATTCTATTCATTAGTTTGTGAGTTATTGTGCTAAGAGTCACGTTACTTTTGTTATTTTCAAAACAATGGATCAAAAACAATTTCGTGTTTTAATTTTACACTGCTTATTGATGGGAAAAATACCGTTCAAGCGAAGCAATGGCTTGAAAAGTGTTATGGGGACTCCGCTCCATCAGAAACAACAATAAAACGTTGGTTTGTTGACTTCAAACGTGGTCGTAGAGACACCGATGATGCAGAACGCAGTGAACGTCCAAATGAGGCGGTAACACCAGAAAACATCAAAAAAATCCACAAAATCGTTTTGAATGATCGAAAAGTGAAGTTGCGTGAGTTAGCTGACATCGTAAAGATATCAAAAGAACGTATTGGCTTTATATTGCATGAGCATTTGACTATGAGAAAGCTCTGTTCAAAGTAGGTGCCGCGTTTGTTCACTGTTGACCAAAAACAAGGACGTGTTGATGATTCTGAGCAGTGTTTGGCCATGTTTAAACGTAACAAACCGGAATTTTTGCGTCGATATGTGACAATGGATGAAACATGGATCCATCACTTCACTCCGGAATCAAAACGATCGTCATCTGAGTGGACAGCAAGTGGTGAACCTCGTCCAAAACGCCCGAAAGCACAACAATCGGCTGGAAAGGTTATGGCCTCGGTATTTTGGGATGTTCGTGGTGTAATATGCATCGACTATCTTGAGAAAGGAAATACCATCAACAGTGAATATTATATAGCGTTATTGGAGCGTTTGAAGGAAAGAAACGACCGCATATGGCAAAGAAGAAAATGTTTCATCAAGACAACGCACCGTGTCACAAGTCAATCAAGACAATGGCAAAACTACATGAATTGAACTTCGAATTGCTCCCACATCCACCGTATTCGCCAGATTTGGCTCCCAGCGACTACTGGCTGTTCGCAGACCTCAAAAAAATGCCCGCCGGCAAGAAATTTCGTACGAATGAAGAGGTTATCGCTGAAACTGAGGCCTATTTTGAGGCAAAAGATAAATCGTTCTACAAAAGTGGTATTGAAATGTTAGAGCGGCGCTGGAATGATTGCGTTGCTCTTGATGGAGATTATGTTGATGAATAAAGCTAATTTTGAACCAAAAAAACCGTGTTTTCTTTGTTAGGCCCGGGACTTTTCAGCCCATGTGTTAAGCTATCAAGGATTTTAGAAGATTTAAGAAAACGTTTTAATCGAAAACTATGCATAGATCTAGGGTAAGACAAGCACTTTGGGATATTCGTTTATATGAAAGACAAAAACAAAAGAGAACAATTAAATTATCGCCTTTTCACCGGTAAATAGAAATACCTTAAAATCTAGGTCACAAACGTGTTACCTTTTGCACTGGAGGTAGTATATAAAGTTAAGGAAGTAGTGTTTGTCGCTAAATTAAATTTCAATCTAGAAATGAAATAACATCGAATCGAGTCGTACATTCCTTTAGGCTATAAGCGTTTTATCTATCTTACTTCTTTCTAAGTTAGTTTAGAGACCATTCGCTTGGGGAAGAGCTAGATTTCTAAACACTCATAAAACTTCTGTTATACTGCGTACACAGTGCGTTCCAAAAATAGCGTGGGTCTACTATAATTATGTTAAAGGGTAGAAAGGAGTCATTAAAACTTTTAAAATGAAGCTAAGAAGACGTTTGTAATTTTATGTTAATTAGCAGGGATAGGGAAATGTAGTGGCCATTTTGAATCAATATTTTTGCCGGATGAAAAAAATAGGCTTTGTACTTTGACTTTATTGTTAATATTGTTCACATCAATTTATTTATCTATCAAAAAGAACAAGTGAAGGAATCATTTTAATAAATTATATGCTTTTGCACTTTTTGGCCAAGATGCTTTGTAACTTTCTTTCAACTTTAGAATTGGAATTGCAATTTCCTGATTAGTACTAGGTGTACAGGCATGACATGCAGATCTCTAACTTCAGAAGAATGATAAAAAGTGCTTTATCCAAAGTATATTTCATTGCCTATTATTCATTTTTCCCATCTATCGGGCAATTTATGAATACAATACCAGTAAAAATCTTCTCTTTTTGCTGATAACCATTTGTCGAGCCATTTTTTCACAACTTCGTACGAACCGAAGCGCTGCTCAGCAAGTTCGTGACCTATCGATGCCAACAAGTGGTAATCGGAAGGATCCAAGTCTGGTGAGTAAGCCACTTTTCAGATGAATCCTTCCATTCCGTCGTGAACCGGTTTTGCATTGTCATGAAGAAAGATGACTGCGCTGCCTCTTTCGGTATTCTGATCTCTTTTTCAAGCAGCTAACGGTCCAAATGGGTCAATTGTTGTAACTAACGTTGAGTATTAACCGTTTCCGCAGGTTTTTACAGATAATAATAGACCAAGCCCCTCTGGTTGCACCAAACACAGAGCATTGTCTTTCTACCAAAGCGATTCGGTGTTGCGGTCGATGTAGATGGTGGGCCTGGGTTTATCCATGATTTTGTACGTTTGAGATTTTCAAAATCAATTCACTTTTCATTCCTTGTAACTATACGATGCAGAAACGATTTCCTTTTATACCGAGCAAGCAAAATGTCACACGTGTTTTTGCGCTTTTGCATTTGCCTATCATCCAGTTCATGTAATATCCATCCACAGGTGTTCTGAATCTTTCACATCTCTCGTAGCCGATTGGAAACAGCTTGTTGACTAACGCCTAATTGGATCCAACAAAGCTTGCAATTCCACATCTTCATATTTTTCTGGCGCTTTTTCCAGATTCCTTGTCTGCAGCATGTATATTGCAATGGAGCGTGTTTATCATAAATTTCTCGAAATAATCGGTATAATTCAGCGACAGTTTTCTTCGAATGAAAATAAAAAATGAATTCTGTCCTAGAATGCTCTTTGTTCGGTATAAATTTCGATATTTTCAACACAACATCTGATACTTGTTGATGACACAACAAAATGGCGCACTATCAAATCTTTATAGCACAAACTGCATGATGTTGCTCTGTTGTCTCAAATTCGCATTACATACACCTGGTACATACCATCAATTTACCGGATGTGGATATGGAACAAATTTGGTACCAATAAAATTGTTGACTCGCACATGGTTAGTTTATTAAAGCCAAAATATTTAATACATTTCTTCGTCGGATTTATTGTCAAAGGGCTCCTTCCTCTGGTATTGTTAAAAAGTAAGATATATGGTATAAGAAGCAAATATTTTGTGTGAATTGTGATGAAAAACTAAAGACCAATTTGCAAACTTGCCTGGAAAATATTTATTCAATGTTAGGCACAGTTTTTATAATAGATTAGGCTACTGTGTGGGTTTAAACATCTTATTAAATTTTTTGGGTTATCGGGTATAGTTTGTTTTTGATTTTTCATGTTTCAAAATGTTATTTTTAATATTTCCAGGATCTATATTTCCTCTCCTCTCTGGTTGTCTATGGATACAATGCATTTCTGGCAGTGTATCAAAATATTACAAGAATGTTTGTGAACTTTACGTCATCATCTAGTAAATACTCCAAAAGTTGCTGTGGAATTTACTTTTTTTTTATCTTGTATCCCTTGTACCTTGCGATATCAGACTATCATTCCCTTATTTTTATCATCCGCAGTTTCCGGTTCTGAGCCAGTTGTTTGGCTTCAATCCATCCCATACTTCCTTTTTCTAATGTTCTATATATTTGTTCTTTCCAGGTGTCTTGATATCTCCCTATTCTGTTTTTGCCCTCTGTTTTGGCCTCAAAAATCCTATTTGTTATTCGATATTCTGTTCTGTGTATTTGTCCAAGTCATTCCAGTTGTTTCTCCTCTATGATTATTTCTATTGGCTTGATATTTGGACTATTAGTGATTGTCGTGTTTCTGATTTTGTCTTTCCTTGTTACTTCTTCTATTCTTCTTAGCAATCTCATTTCCATGGCCGTAACTCTGCCTTCGGTTCTATTCGTGGTTATACAATGCCTGGGGTGGAACTTACTTTCACAAAAAAACCTCCAATCTATCGTCTTTAATAATAAACCCTTCTAATTACTTCACCACCGTCCTACATTCATATCTTTCCATCCACGAACTTACCAAAACTGTCCGAAAACTATTTCTCATCATTCACATGGCACCTCCTAAGTGTTAATTACTCAACTCGTATATAAGACAAGTCCTCAAGTCCGACCCGGTTTATGGATACGCGGTCGACTTGATTCACGTCAAACAAATGTCTAAGAATTTCTCTGGAGACGGCGAATTCTCTAGGCTTTCTCCTGGCTAATACGGCCGTTATACGCGTACGGTATCGTAAAAGGACGGCTTCCGGTCGTTACTGTATACTAGGAACGGGATTTGATCGCTTTGCTGAGGTTTTATTAGTTGTGTCTATAGGAAATTGAGTCGTATGGTGTTTGAATTTAACGGTTTTAGTTAATAAAGAGAGTGTTCTTGCAATTTTGGATGATGCAGCGTGATGTTCTAACGTAGCGAAATGGAGGCGATAGAATTTTTAATTGGTAGAAAGTAGGTTACAATATTGCACGTTTAACAGTTAATGTATTACAATTTTCTTCTCAAATCTTCATAGTATTTCCACTGGGCAATATCGATTTTCTATTGTTGCGTGTCTTTGGCATTTGACGGAGTATCCAGAAATAAAGTATGGGGATGTTTACACAAGAGAGAAGCAAATTGCAAATTAATAACAGCTGTCCAAAGTTTATATGAAAAAACAGCAAACTCTGTAATTAGCAAAAACATGAAATGTTTAGATAAGGAGGTGGACTTAGTCCTCTACTATTTATAATATTTATGGATGAAATTATCAGATAAACAAGGAGGAGAGAAGAACATTTTATGTAGGACATCACACAGCCATTGATAGCCTGTCATTACCAACTATATTCATTGGAGGCGTTTGTAGCAAAAAAGTGCATCGCTGCTAAATAGAAATGAGTTCGTTCCGGCCAGTTCTCGTTACAGTCGACTTCAGCCGCAAATGGACCGGCAACAACTCAATTTTATCAATCTAGTTTTACAGTATACGGTCCGACACGCTTTGCCACTACAGAATTTGACGCCAGGCATCAATTTAATTAAGCCTCTGAATAGTTGAACGAGTTTATTGTTTGCTTAGATAAATTATCTCTGTTGAACATCTCTTCACTCTATTTTTAATTTTTTTTCCTATTTTCTGCAGTGATACAGTATAGCGTTTTCAATTAATTTAAATGCTAGTTGATGTACTAAAGCTAACTAATTAATTTATCAAGCGTTTTTAAATACGATGGGAGTTTTTTATGTTACCTATGTTTGTTGGTATCTCCCTAGTCAGTTGGTATGCTAACATTTTTTGATTTCGAAAGAAGCCAGTCATTTCATTTCCAAGCAACAAGAAGCCAAAGTTACTAAATCTTGCAGAAGCGGTTTCCAAATTGCGGATAGATGATATCCGTCTAATTAATTAATATTATCGAGGTGTTTTTGAATCTCAATTGCTTCCCTGACTTTTCTACCATAGAAATGAGGATTTTTCGCGATGGCTGAGGTTTCTTCAAACAAAATATTGTGGCCCGTTTCCAGATGATGTTCTGCTACAGCAGACGATGATGCGTGCCCCGATTCTAGATAACGTTTGTGCTCTTTAATGCGGGTTTCTTCTTCTTTTTATCTCCTTTTCTTTGTACTCTTAATGTTATTTCATTTCTGACACGGTCCAATTCCGAAAGTAGCTCGTTTATCCTAACACATGGGCTGAAAAGTCCCGGGCCTAACACATAGATGAAGCTAGTTTTATTGCAGTCACCTTTCTCTCAGTTAGTACTAACCTTCAAAAGACAGCTGTTAAAATTTCATGATATTCTATTCATTAGTTTGTGAGTTATTGTGCTAAGAAAAATATATAGAGAAGACAATACGTCCAGCACAAATTATCGAACGTATGGATTAATCTGGAAAATATACTCAGCCCTTCTCTTATATACCCCAAAGACTGCCGAAATGTTGGACATAAGTGGATTGGTTCACAAACGATGAAGGACAATAGCCCAAGCAAAAAAAACTTCTCTAACTAATAAATAATTTTAAGTTTTCTGCTAGATTTTCATAAATCAAGTTAATGAATTTCTTGAGCAAAGAAATACTATTGTTTTATTGTAAATATATAACACATGGGCTGAAAAGCCCCGGGCCTAACACATAAATGACGCTAGTTTTATTGCAGTCACCTTTCTCTCAGTTAGTACTAACCTTCAAAAGACAGCTGTTAAAATTTCATGATATTCTATTCATTAGTTTGTGAGTTATTGTGCTAAGAGTCACGCTACTTTTGTTATTTTCAAAACAATGGATTAAAAACAATTTCGTGTTTTAATTTTACACTGCTTCTTGATGGGAAAAAATACCGTTCAAGCGAAGCAATGGCTTGAAAAATGTTATGAGGGCTCCGCTCCATCAGAAACAACAATAAAACGTTGGTTTGCTGACTTCAAACGTGGTCGTATAGACACCGATGATACAGAACGCAGTGGACGTCTAAATGAGGCGGTATCACCAGAAAACATCAAAAGAATCCGCAAAATCGTTTTGAATGATCGAAAAGTGAAGTTGCGTGAGTTAGCTGACATCGTAAAGATATCAAAAGAACGTATTGGCTTTATATTGCATGAGCATTTGACTATGAGAAAGCTCTGTTCAAAGTGGGTGCCGCGTTTGCTCGCTGTTGACCAAAAACAAGAACGTGTTGATGATTCTGAGCAGTGTTTGGCCATATTTAAACGTAACAAACCGGAATTTTTGCGTCAATATAATGGATGAAACATGGATCCATCACTTCACTCCGGAATCAAAACGATCGTCATCTGAGTGGACAGCAACTGGTGAACCTCGTCCAAAGCGCCCGAAAGCACCACAATCGGCTGGAAAGGTTATGGCCTCGGTATTTTGGGATGTGCGTGGTGTAATATTCATCGACTATTTTGAGAAAGGAAATACCATCAACAGTGAATATTATATAGCGTTATTGGAGCGTTTGAAGGCCGAAATTGCAAAGAAACGACCGCATATGGCAAAGAAAAAAAATTTGTTTCATCAAGACAACGCACCGTGTCACAATTTAATCAAGACAATGGCAAAACTACATGAATTGAACTTCGAATTGCTCCCACATCCACCGTATTCGCCAGATTTGGCTCCCAGCGACTACTGGCTGTTCGCAGACCTCGAAAAAATGCTCGCCGGTAAGAAATTTCGCACGAATGAAGAGGTTATCGCTGAAACTGAGGCTTATTTTGAGGCAAAAGATAAATCGTTCTACAAAAGTGGTATTGAAATGTTAGAGCGGCGCTGGAATGATTGCGTTGCTCTTGATGGAGATTACGTTGATGAATAAAGCTAATTTTGAACCAAAAAAACCGTGTTTTCTTTGTTAGGTCCGGGACTTTTCAGCCCATGTGTTATTTCTTGACCTTGTACTACCTATACTGCTCCTTGCATGGGTTCTGGAGTCCTAATGTCGGATATATGAAATTTGGAACCACGTACATATGTAATTCTGTCTCTCTCTACTAACGTATTCTTCTATATTCGTCTTCTTTTTCTAAGATGTATTTCACTTTCTTCCTCAATATTATATACTTCCGTTTTCTTTCTTCAACGTAACTCAATTTCAATTCACGTACGCGTCTTCAACTATACGCACGACACGGATCTCTTCGTATTTAACGTCGCACAATAGACTCCATTATTGTATTATTCCGTAGACAATACCAATATTGACTTTTGATTACGGCTCAAATTATTGCCATATTGTACGAGCGTCGCGTACCCAATCGACACAATATTGACACGTATAAGGTTCGATATCGAGCTCGCTTGCTCGCTGTTAAATTAACCGCGTAAGCTATTAGGTACCTGTACGCGTCGAAATGCTATGTCGGATTTAATGGCATCACAGGAACGGTATAAATAAATGGAATTCTATATTAGCCGGTAGCTTTCGAACGCGGGCGTTTGTTTCTATTGTTCTTCGTCATCGTAAAAAGGGTTTTCTTGTTTTCGTTTAAGTGGTCCGCGTTCGCTGTATATATTTGATTAAAAGCGATGAATTTATATTGAATTCAAAGTGGTGTTGAATCGGTCGTCTTTTTTTTTTCAATTTTTTTTGCCGACAGGAAACTTTTGAAATTCTGTTTCGGATGGGTTTACCTCAGATAAATGCCGTTTACTCGGTTAGGGTAGAGATGGTGTAATAATAATAGAAATAATAAAAAATGGTGAGGATGACGCTAATATATTATTGTAAACTCTGATGCAGAATAATTTGTAATGTAGTTATTAATAAAAAGATGAATGTCAGTTTTTAAACTGCAGGTCTGTAACACAATCAATCGATCCTTGTTACCTACTATTAACCCTAAATACTTTATTAAAAAATATTTTGTGACACGTGAATGTGGTATATACAGAGAGTTTTATTTAACCCTAAACCACCGTAGTGCAAATACTGTAACGTCTTCACCGTTGCGTGGTCTTGATGACCGCATATAATAAACAAACTTTAATTACCAAAATTTATTTTTTTACCCATTGGGAATTCTTAAAAAACCAATAATATAAGAAATAACCTAAAACAAATAAAAAATTGTAGAGGGTCAAATACCCAAAGATTGTGTTTACAATTTTTACAAATTTTTGACGCACATGCTAAACATTAGGCATATGGCAAATTTTATACGCGCAAAAGGTTTTTCTTTTAATTCTAGAAGAACAAGTGCAACATGTTTTTCGTTTTTCCAGTTTTTCTTCTAGAACTTTCGCTCAATCATATCTAAATTCTGCAATTCAGATCTTTGAGTACTTTTATAGGTATATTTCGTTCTGATGGTGTACAATATTACATTTGTCCACTGCAATACAACTTGCAGCAGATCTGCCGTAAATAAGAGATTCCAGCAAGTAATTGCATCAGCTATATTTCCTAATCCGGTCGATCGTCGCAACCCTGGAAGCTGTATAGCGATATTGTGCTTCTGGGTTCTCGCGCGAGAAACAAAACTTTGCGATGACCACTTATAGCAATTTTTCCCATAAAAGAATTTTACATTGTTTTGAGAAGTACCGCCGCTAGTTTCAGTTTCGTCCGACAGTTCATTAGTTTCTTCTGTTTCTTCTACCGCACTAAGTTCAATTTCTGAGTTTGTTTCATGTTCATTTTCTTCATAACTGTTCTCATTTACACTGTTTTGGTCACTAATATTTTCACCTTATGCCTCTTCATACCATGTTCTCATGATCAGAATCGCCTCACCGAACCGTTTTGGATGTGGTAGGTTTTTTACTCATTATTTTGTGCAAAATGCGCAACTCAAATACTAGCGTTAGCACTGTAGACCGGTCCCTGCGACCGCTTCATAACTTTAGCCGTGTCTTTATTGCGCACCGAAACAAATATCGACTTCAACTTTTTGCAACATACTGGCAATGCACTTATTTGAAGGTAACGAGAAAACGGATCCGTGATATTAAAGTGAGGATAAGATAAACAAAAACAAAAATGCGCTGCGGTCTCTGAGACCGCACTACGATGGCTACCCTCTGACGCTAGAGCTGATAACAGTAATGTGGAAAAGCAATTAACGCAAGTTGTTCATCTTTACCATCCTTTATTGATTTAAAGCATTCTCAATTACACAGGGTATTTCCACAAGTGATATTAACATAAGAACATATATTTTATGCTACGCACGTACTACACGTACATATATCAGAAAAGGGAAACAGCTACTCTATATAATCCCACTTCATACAGTTTAGATAGTTCAATTTGCTTCGCCTTAATTACATTAAAGTAATTGATCAAATTCTATTGAAGTACATAACTGCAATGGCCAATTGATATGGTATCAGATGCAGCTGTTATCACGTAAATATCACATTTATTTAAAACGAAATATTTACGAACCACATCCTATTATTTGAAAATTTGTAATTAAGGCATTATGGTATTGTATACCACAAAATTGTTTTTTTTTGTTGAGGTATACAAGAACAAATATACATAATAGAGACAACGTTGTGGTTTTATAATACAGCATTTATATAACTGAGCACGTATATAATGTAGATGAAAGCGGTTTCAACTTGGGGATGAATTCTGGACGTTCACTAGCATTCCAAAGTATGAAGAAAGTTGAAGCTACCGTTCGGCCTATACAAGCTCTAGCAAAGATATCTCACCACTACTGACTTGGTGTCAAAATTTGGGCCCCCAAATGCAACAAACCCTATTTCGACATGCAAACGTTGTTATTCAGGCCTCATATTCAGGTAAATTAACCACTGATTTATTTAATAATTGGTTTCCTAACATTTTCTTAAAAAAAGTCTTATACTTTTAGACTCACTGTCCAGTGTCTTTCGAGAAAGAGATTGCATCCAACAAAGATGTTCAAATACCGACAATACCTAACAAACAACAGGTATGATGCAACCACTCTATCGATTTCGAATATGGAAGGGTTTTAATCGTGGATTTTCTGACCTGGTTCTTATCTCAAATTCTAATGAAAATCTCAATTTGCGAAATACTGTCATGAAATCGTAATCATTAATACACAATCAATTGTCGTCCTTTAAATATACCAATTTGTTTGCATATGCCTGGTACAAATCCGGTTATGTAGAGAATCGACCTGGACCATTCGAACATCCCACGAATTTTGCGTTTACAAACAAAGACCTTTCGTTTCATCCCCATTGCTTCCAATGTGATGCTTTTGCATTCATTCGTTGTTCTTGCTGCGAAAACTTCTTATGTTTTAAGTATTTTTTTTTACGACTTTCATGACAATACCAAATTATTAATACATAATTTAAATACGTTGTAAAATAAATACTTTATTCATTATTATTAATACTAAGGATTTGTTATCACTAATAATCCCGTGTTTACATTTGTATAAATTATGAACATAGAGCATAATAAGTGATGCAATTTTACTCATCAATCTAATTAATCTATACTCTCAATAGAAGACATATGTATGCAATATATAGATGGTTCTGATGTAAATATCATAAGGTATAACTTGTTCTACAACTTTGGAACATCCTGTATAATTGAAAATGCTTTAAAATCAATAAAGGATGTTAAAGATTAAGAAGTCGCATTAATTTCATTTCCATAGTATTATAATAAGCTCTAGCATAAGAGGGTGGCATTTAAACGCAAAACCCTGTATATACAATATTCATGTATCCTGAAAGACCTTTCGATAAGGTACAATATTCGCATTTAAATTTCTGTTCTATCTGTTTCCGTTCAAGAATTAAACCAAGAGAATTGAAAATCTGTGAATTTTCGAAGGGATGCTTCACCCTGTTAAAGTGAAATTCAGCACACACAAAAAAAATTATTTTCAAGTCTTAACATATTCTACCTACCTACCAAGTTTCATTAAGATTTGAATTTAACACTGGGGAACTTTTCCTTGTTAGTGGTATATTGGTGAAATTTATAACGTCCAACCATTTACCATGCCTTAATCCTATTTCTAATTGAGACTTTGCTAGATGAAAACGTTATTAGAATTTTTATTTATTTACACAAACTAAATCCAGCAAGCTTTCCTCGCAGAAAATTAACATTCGAGATTAAATTCATAACATAAAGCAAAGAAAATTAAACCCGCCGAGCGAATAGATTCGGAATTGCCTTCGTCTTCGCCTCGACTGATGCCGAGCCACCTACTGCGCTGTGAAGTCGACAAATTAACGGTCCAGATTAACTTTTATTAAGGAACGACGGTCTGGCGAGCTCTTGATCTTTGACGATACAACTTAATTAACAAAATTAAGTCGTTTGCTGAGATTTTGTTTGGATTAAATCTCCGGAATTAGTACTACATATACGTGTTGGAATGATTGATCTTTTCTGTCATACGAGGGCGATCTGAAATGTTTCCGGAATTAGCAAGAGATGGCGCACAAAAGTTAAGGTGGAGCGAGTTCAAACGTGGCCGCACAAGGATAAGTGACGGACCATGCAGTGGACGCCCAAATGCCGCTATCAACGATGAAATGGTCGACAAGATTCATGATGTAGTGTTGTCCGATCGCCGTTTGAAGCTGAAAGAGATAGCAGGGACAACAGGCATCTAAGGAAAACGCGTTGGCCATATGCTACACAAAATTTTGGATATGAAGAAGCCTTCGGCGCGATGGGTACTGCGTTTGCTCACACCGGAGCAAAATCGAAGTCGGATGACCGTTCCGGAGGAGCGTCTAGTCAAGATTCAACGCAAACCAAGGGATTTCTTCGTGCGTTTCGTAGCCGTGGATGAGACTTTGATCCACTACTACATATCGAACACCAAGGAACAGTCGAAGACTCTTTCGGACGAATCGGCTCCGAATAAAACAAAGACCGTTCCATCTTCCGGAAAGGACCTGCCGACCATTTTTTGGGATTCCTAAGGCGTAGTCCTCATCGACTATCTGCAGAACGGAAGAACGATTACGGGAATGCTTTGGCGATTTCGCTATTCGATGCAGTATTAAAGGAGAAACGGCCTCGTTTGCACCACGACAATACACTGACTCATTCATCCCGCATCGTCGTGTCCAAATTGAAAGAGTTGCGCTACGAATTAGTCTCTCATCCTTCATATTCACCGGACCTAGCCCCCAGCGACTTTTTCCTATTCCCAAATCCGAAAAAATCAGTGGGAGGCAAGAGATTTGCCTCAAATAGCTATTTTGCAGACCTCGAAACATCCTACATTTCCGACGACTTGAAAAAGTGTATTGATCTTCGAGGAGACTACATCGAAAAATAAAAATATGAAACCACACCAATACCGTGTTTTTCTTGTCGATTTCGGAAACATTTCAGGTCGCCCTCATAGAAATATTATAATTCATATATGTTTGCTGTATACTGACATTATTAAATAATAAAAAAAAAATCAAAAATATTATCTCCTGTGATTAATTAAATGCTTTGTTGTTCTATATAACAATACTCCCAACATGTCTAAAGACACAACAGAGGCAAACCAAGTTACATTTCCTGTAAAGCAAATTGCATCCGCCGCAGTAATTTGATTGAAACTTCTGTCAAAGGTCCTCGTCCGTATTTAATGGCGGTCGCATATAGTACATTAACTTCGACGTTCAGTAAGTTACACAAAGCAATCAATAGACGACGTACAAAGATCTTATATATATCTGATAGGTCTGAAGGTCGAAGATGGTCTCTTTTCCTTTCCTGAAAGCTATGCTCGTTTGAAACGTTTTCAACTGACGTACCTTCAAAGATTACATCTGCTTTGTGTAAAGATTCATTTTGCTCTCCTTTCTGTTTGTGACGTCGAAGTTCATTTTGTGGAAAAAAGTTACGAAATTGAATACAAAAAGTAGAAGAGGAATTTCTATTATTTAAGAAGTTATCTCTTAAAGAAATTTGATTAAGTCAAGTATACTTTTATGTGTATTGAAAAAGGAAAGTATTGTTACAGATCTGAGTTTGTATATTTGACGCAGTTGCATAGTAGTTGATGCAGGGAGCACTTCTTGTGTTATATGCATGTTTCTGTGTATGTAATGATTACTACTACTCATTTCAACCCTACCTTTCTGGAATATGTATAAGATAAGCTTGTAACTTTGATGTGTGCCTTGTATCTACATTTATTTTTGTCCATCACAGACAATGAATCATAGAAAAGCTGCAATTCTATTCTAAATTTTGAGAAGGATTTAGCAATAGTCATTACATTTTTCTCAGGTTTTCAAATCTGTAGAAACGAATTCCGTCTAGATTGTGCCAATTTTGGTTCCAAAATCGTATTCTGTATGATTGAAAATATCACTTGATAAGCCTTGAACCAAATCCAAGCTGAGCGAAATTTTGACGGATACCCTCTTTACCCCTTACGTTTCTTGCAAAAAATTGAAATCATACAAAATATGTGTAGGTGTATATGCAACTGAAGATTTTGATGACTGGATTGTAGGAAAAGTATCCATTATAGTGAAATACTTAATATTCTAAAATTAGAGAAGGATTTAGCAATAGTCATTACCAGAGACCGGCTTATATGCAAGGTGCATATATTTTATTTTTTGCATATCTTCATGAAGATATTGTAAACAAATAATGTGACAATTGCCCAATTCGTTCAAGATGGTTTCTTTTTACCTGTAAGTATGTAAAAAATTTTAGTAATGTTGTCCGACGCTGCACCATACATGATAAAAGCCGCGCAAAATTTAAAATTTTTTTATAGTAACATTATTCATAGCACTTGTTTAGTTCATTAGGAATCAATTTCCTTCTTTTGATTAATGATTTAATTAGCAATGTCAGAAAAGTATTCTTAATAGCACCTTTACGAATCCAATTTTATAAGGAGCGACTTCCCGGTGTTAAGTTGCCTCCTGAACCGATTATTACGAGATGGAGTACATGGTTAGACGCTGCAATATTTTACGCCGATAATTTTGAAGGAATAAAAAATATAATTCTTGAAATCACTGTTGACTGCATTGCTCTAGAAAACTGTAAAATGATAGTAACATCAACAGAATTGCTACAAAACCAAAGTCAAATTATAGTTCTGTTTCAAGTTCCATTCGTAAACTAGAAACGCAAGGAGTATCGCTCTCGGAATCAGTCGAAATAGTGGACGAATTTGATATGCTATGTAAGAAGGTTAAGGATAGAATAGGTAATTCTATATACCGTAAATTTACAAAAGTGATAAATAAAAATGCGGGGTATTTGAAATTGAAGAAAGTTAAGAAAATTTTGGGAGGTGAAACAGTAAATGATTTCGACTTTAATTTTAGTTTAGAATGTATTGCAAGGTTAAAATGTGCACCAATTACATCTGTGGATGTTGAAAGAAGCTTTCCTATTTCGAAAGATATGTATTCTGATAAAGGACAAAACTTTCTTTTACACAATTTTGAAAAAACATTCAATTATAAATTGGTTTAGAAATATGTTGTAAAAAAATTTTATGCAACAAAGTTAATGTTTAAATTTCTGCTCTTATTTACTTTATGTAAAAATTTTGCATACTGTCGCAATTTTTTTGCATATATGCCCCAGGTTTATGCATATTTTCTCAAAAATCGATGCATATGCATGCGCATATAATCCGGTCTCTAGTCCTTACACTTTCCACATGTTTTCAAATCTTTAGAAACGAATTCCGTCTAGATTAGTTTTCTTATGCCAATTTTGATTCCAAAATCGTATTCTGTATGATTGAAAATATCATTCGGTGAGCGTTGAACCAAATCTAGGATGAGCGAAATTTCAATTCCCTCAACACCACTTTTAAAATTTCATCGCTAGTACATTTTGCAACTCTTTTGGAAGAAAGTAAGATAGGGGATGACGGTTCAAACACTTCCATTGTACATACCTTACATTCACCACAGATGTTTTTGCCGATTTAACATAAATTTGGTCACTTTAGGCCAAATTGCTTTAGAAGTTATCTACAATCTTTAGAAATTTGAGATTAGATACAATTTTCTTTTTGTTGCATTACATCGGGAAGTTCTTGAACGAAATAATACGTCCTTTGAAAGTTAATCAAGCTAATTAATACATATAATACATTTTTGAGATTGTAACAAAGCAAACTAATTACTTGCCAATCGAAAAAATTACTTCAGTTACCTTTACTTAAAAGGTAGCGATTTATTCGCTGAATATTCTACGTTTTACTTGCCTCTCTTTCTGCCCGATCCCCACACAAAATTGTTTTCGAACGTCGGCTGTCGACGGCTTCTCTACAAACAGATTAGAGCGAATTTATTTGCATTAATTTCCATTTTTTCGCCGGATCGGCACGGCGAAATTAAAAGAGCCGAAGAGAATTTGTAACGTCCGGACGGATGAAGGTTTTGTCGCATGCGATTTGAGCCGGCGAAGATCAAAGGTTTCTCTAAACAGGATGACGTATTCGAAAGGACGGGATTAGCATTGCAAAATCATTTTTGGCGAGGGCAACGTGTTTCTGTCAGTTTGTGATATTCGGGTGGCATGGAGATGGTATTCCAATTCTTTCAAAGTGGGTTTATTATAGGATACCTTTCCAAAGTCTAGGTTTACGATGGTGGTTGATCCGTACCGCCTTAAGAGTTATAGGTTGACTCTCTACGTTCAGAGAAGTGTTTTCTTGCATCAAGAAATTAGATTTTCTCACAAAAATCTGTCTCTACTCAAGTAAATAGTTTTTCTTCGAGACTAAAAAAATATTTAATATAAGAAAATAATATTCTTGAAATTATACTTGCAACAAATAAATATTTTCTTGCTTTTTTGAAGTAAATCATTTAATCTTAAATTAAGATGTTCAATGACACTGAAATTAAGAAAAGTCATTTAATTTATAAATTAATTTCTAGATAGACATTTGGCAATATTACTTTTATGAGAGTAGCTCTAAAAATAAAAGTAAAACAAAACAACCTTTTATTCAATGGAAATGTAACCAGTTGCTTGCGCTTGAGACTTAGTGCTTTCTTGCAAAAAGTTAGTGTATTGTAATAACTGGTGTTAAAATAATGCCAAACGTGTAATATGTTTTCTCTTTTGTTAATAATTCGAACACTGAATTTGAAAAACGTGTAACGACTACTTAAATCACTTGACTATTACATAAGTTCATTTGGGATTGATATATATATTAGTAATATACTTACGACCACTATTTTTGAATGGAGAAAGATCAGTGGAATATACAACCGCTGCGCAAAAGATCGGACGATCGCGCATGCCTTTCCGCTCAGGAAATTATCGGTTTACTGCGCATCCCCTTCTGTACAGGAAATTACTGTTTAAATATAGGTTTAACATAGTAGTCAGGTGGAATACGAAAATCGAGAACAAGAGTAAATCCAGTTTGATCCTCGATACGACATTTTCACTAATAGAAAAATATATAGAGAAGACAATACGTCCAGCACAAATTATCGAACGTATTGATTAATCTGGAAAATATACTCAGCCCTTCTCTTATATACCCCAAAGACTGCCGAAATGTTGGACATACGTGGATTGATTCACAAACGATGAAGGAGAATAGCCCAAGCAAAAAAAACTTCTCTAACTAATAAATAATTTTAAGTTTTCTGCTAGATTTTCATAAATCAAGTTAATGAATTTCTTGAGCAAAGAAATACTATTGTTTTATTGTAAATATATAACACATGGGCTGAAAAGCCCCGGGCCTAACACATAGATGACGCTAGTTTTATTGCAGTCATCTTTCTCTCAGTTAGTACTAACCTTCAAAAGACAGCTGTTAAAATTTCATGATATTCTATTCATTAGTTTGTGAGTTATTGTGCTAAGAGTCACGCTACTTTTGTTATTTTCAAAACAATGGATCAAAAACAATTTCGTGTTTTAATTTTACACTGCTTCTTGATGGGAAAAAATACCGTTCAAGCGAAGCAATTGCTTGAAAAGTGTTATGGGGACTCCGCTCCATCCGAAACAACAATAAAACGTTGGTTTGCTGATTTCAAACGTGGTCGTAGAAATACCGATGATGCCGTAACACCAGAAAACATAAAAAAAATCCACAAAATCGTTTTGAATGATCGAAAAGGGAAGTTGCGTGAGTTAGCTGACATCGTAAAGATATCAAAAGAACGTATTGGCTTTATATTGCATAAGCATTTGACTATGAGAAAGCTCTGTTCAAAGTGAGTGCCGCGTTTGCTTATTGTTGACCAAAAACAAGAACGTGTTGATGATTCTGAGCAGTGTTTGGCCATGTTTAAACGTAACAAACCGGAATTTTTGCATCGATATGTGACAATGGATGAAACATGGATCCATCACTTCACTCCGGAATCAAAACGATCGTCATCTGAGTGAACAGCAACTGGTGAACCTCGTCCAAATCGCACGAAAGCACAACAATCGGCTGGAAAGGTTATGGCCTCGGTATTTTGGGATGTGCGTGGTGTAATATTAATGGACTATCTTGAGAAAGAAAATACCATCAACAGTAAATATTATATAGCGTTATTGGAGCGTTTGAAGACCGAAACTGCAAAGAATCGTCCGCATATGGTAAAGAAAAAAAATTTGTTTTATCAAGACAACGCACCATGTCACAAGTCAATCAAAGCAATGGCAAAACTACATGAATTGAACTTCGAAATGCTCCCACATCCACCGTATTCGCCAGATTTGGCTCCCAGCGACTACTGGCTGTTCGCAGACCTCAAAAAAATGCTCGCCGGTAAGAAATTTCGCACGAATGAAGAGGTTATCGCTGAAACTGAGGCCTATTTTGAGGCAAAAGATAGATCGATCTACAAAAGTGGTATTGAAATGTTAGAGCGGCGCTGGAATGATTGCGCTGCTCTTGATGGAGATTACGTTGATGAATGAAGCTAATTTTGAACCAAAAAAACCGTGTTTTCTTTATTAGGCCCGGGACTTTTCAGCCCATGTGTTATTTCTCTCGGAGAAAAAAATGCCGAGAAGATATTTCTATTGATTTGAAAGAGTAATTCTATTGTGGATAACTAAAACGATTATTTTCTTGAATAAAGGTGGACAGTCTTGATACAACCAAATTTTTCTCTGCGTATACTGTTATTGCTTGGGTTGTATTCATTAAGTATGTTTTTATTAAATTCTTTTCGACGCTTTTAATTTCTATTTTGGTTAGTTTTCTATCAATTTTACCTATGAGACGGTATCATCATAAAGAGTACTTATTGTTTGTAAATGCAAATATACCGAATCGCAGTCCTTCTACGTTTGTGTTATATACGAGAGCGGATACTCATGCCCCACCGTGCACCTACGTTTGGTACGTTGGCGGTTCGAGTATGATCTTCTGTTTGTACTCCTCAGGGTGTATTATAACCGTGGCATTTCCCTTGTCCGCTTGTATAATCGTTAGTAACTCATTCTGTTTCAGTTGCTTTAAGGTTTTCTATTCTGCAGGAAGGAAGGAACACGAGAGGAGTGTGCGGTTGAAACAAATAGGCAAATTGGCCATTGCCGAACATATCCACTAGGAGCCGAATCATAGTATTACATTCGAAGATACAAAAGTTTTAACATCAACTAGGAATTACTATAGTCGATGAAACAACATAAACCCTAACAACATCAACAGAGACGACGAGCCGAATATGGATAACGGCTTAGTGGAGAGAAGGTGCATACTTAAGGCAGTAACAATGTGCACGAAGCCCGTACCTTTGAAAATGCGAACCGCAGTTGTTCCCAGAACGCCAGGGACAAAGAAACCTAGTGACACGGCGGAACCCGACAACCGTTATGACTATTTCGTAAACATTGAAACACGCTGTATAACGAAATTTTGTAGACATACAGACATACCTCATATCTACAGCAATCGTTTTCCATTTACTATTAAATCCATTCAGGATAGTGATGAGCATAATTAATCAAGGTCTTCTTGTTGTTAATGAAGCGCCAAAATAATTTCGGGTGTCTGTTGGTATTAATTTTAACATGTCCCAAATAAGCATTGTATGCATTTCTGATTCCCAGTCTTATGAGAGATTTCATTGCTTTTATTGCCTTTATTCTTTTCCATATTTAGATGTAAAATTCCTTTAATCTACTACACGGTTTTATTTCTCTACTAAACCATGGAGACATTGTAGAAGTACTTTAGCTTTTACAACACAACGATCCATAATGGAATATAGTGTAGTAGTTGAAAATGCATCAAAAGATCTACTAACATCATTGCACTTATCCAAGAAACTCCAGTCAACTGTTAACATGTGACTATATAAAGACAATAAGTGCGCTTTGCTGTAGCAAACTTGATTGCAAGAAGGAAAATTTAGTGATTCCACACATAAGACGGACATACAGTTCAAATGACATATTGCAAAAAACAATATCCAGAATGTTTCTATATACAATTTGAACACTATTACACTCTTTCGCCTACGTTTGTCTCTTATTGTTAGTGTGTAGTCTGTAACAGATTCTTCATTTCTTTGGTAGAAAATAGTTAAAGTAGGAAGCTTATTTTCGTAGTAACGCTCTCATATTTTCCCCCAGTCCTTTAACGATCAACGACTGTAAAATCGCGAAATTCCTCAGTCGAAATTTCCACATCCAAAGTCAACCTTTTCAGGGTATCGTCTTTCCTTCATTTTTCGCCAGCGTATATCCACATAGAGCGTTCCCACATGGAGATATTCCAGCTCTGGAATGTACGGTTCCCATTTCAGTCAATGGAATTCTCATCCCATATCGATTCCGTTCCTTCCATTTATATTGCGGTTCTGACCTCTCTCCGCCACCGAATCGATATTGCCCACCACCATGTCATTTTCCCCTCTACAGGTTATTCAATTGCGGTTCGAGTTTAAAGCCGAGATAATACCGGCGCATAATTTATTTCGCCGACAAAGAAGAAATCATATTTTATTTAGATCGCAATTTGCGTCAGACCGATCGTGGCGCTGCTGTATTGTTACTTGCAATTCGGAGAAGAGCGATGTTTGAAAATGCTTCATTAGAGATTGAAAAGTGAGGTATTAATACGGTAAACCGCGCCGCGATGCGGAAATCTCTTCGAATCCGGATTAGGGTAAATTAGAAATTGCGAATGGATGTATAATTTATTAGTGACTGTCGGAGTTTGCAACTGAATAACCTTTAGGGTAATTTGTTCCTGTTTGTGTGAGTTATAAAGCCTTCAATGTTATTAATGCGCTTTTTGTAACTTTATTGTTACTAGTAATTAGTGTTATTAGCTAACATGGCGTTGGAAAACGTCATAGCTTTGTCGGCGTATTATATTATTATTATATTATATCTGTTACATATATCTGTTACATATATCTGTTTTATATAATAAGAACAGATATAGCAATGGCGGTCGGTGTAGACCCGATTTCGCGAAGTGCATGTGAAATTTGTGGAGAATCGGTTAAAATAAGTAAAAATCATATTACCTGTAGCGGAATCAGCAATAGAACATATCATTTTCTTCGTGTTGATGTTAAACGCACCGAAATTGCTACTATTGTGAAGAAAAACGTGAAATGGCACTGTAACGACTGTGAGCGGGATTTATCCTCTGGAACTGCTTTACTGTCGTTGCTAAGAAATCAACATGACACAATAACCAAGTTAAATAACAAGATGGCCGCACTAGTGGAAACTGTGTCAGAATTGAAAGTTGAAATAACACATCTAAAAGACCATTCCGATACTTTCAACTTGGTGAAAGCAACTGATTGAAACCTATTGAAATTAACTCAGAAGACAACGTCTACAAAGCCATCTCATCCTAAACAAAAACCACTGACTATAGGAACTAGTCTAGTCAACGACAATGATACGAAATTGAATGAGGTCAGGATCGCACAACAAGAAACTTACGCACAAGTAATTGGAGATGAGGAAAATGAATTTTATATAGTATCACATAAAAGCAGACGTAGAAACTCTGAAACAATAGGTACCGCTCTTGTTGACGGTACTTTCTCTGGTATTCCGAAACGAGCCTGGTTATAAATAAGATGAGTAAATAAAACAGTTGAAACGGAGGACGTACAAAACTATCTGAAAAAGAAGTTTCCAAACATCGTGTTTGACTTAGAAAATATTAATAGCAAAGTCTCTTTTGGATATTTTAAATTTGGATTTGATTTCTCACATCTGGAATTGTTAATAAGTCTGAGATGTGGTCTTCTGGTATTCTTCTAAGAAGATGCGAATTTGATTTCAACTTTACCTAGATTTCAGCGACCATTAGATGATGTGGGTGAAACATTTGAACAAGAGGCATCGAAAGATGCAGGAACATACGGTTGCCGTTATATATTTCGCACACGGACGCAACCACACGAGTTTTCAAAAATTACCTCGCTGATGCAGAAAATGAAGGAATATTATTATTGTCTGGATCTTAATCCAACAGAGCTTCTGTGGGACGAATTGGACAGACGAATTAGAAGAGAATGCCTCACGTCCAGTGGAACAATGTTCCTCAAGATACACTGAGAAAATTGGTAGAAAGAATGTCACGAATTGTGCGAGTAGTTATTAAATTAAGAATCGGATTTATCGATGGGAAGAACTTTATGTTTTCTAATGTTTATTATTACTTTTCCTTTTGTGCACACATGTGCAGTTAGTCGTAAATGAATGGATATTTTTATTCCAATTGTTTTATTTAAAGTTTTGAAGCAAGCGTAAAATTTTGCATGAAATAGGAAGCGTCCATACTATTATGAGCGGTAGTGTACATCCTTATTAACTCTTCACTGAAAACGTATTCGTATTTCGATCATTTTGATCGAAATAAAATGGATTTCATGAATCGATTTATAACTGTTGATAAAACTTGAATCCATCGCTGTACATCTGAGTGAAAAGTCGAAACAAGGAACTGAAGCCAGTAAAAGTACACCATAGAAGCAAAAAAGTCATCAATAGAAAAAAATTATGGCAACAGCTCTTGGGATTGCAAGGGTGTTTTGTTGATCATATATCTTTAGAAAGATAAAACAATTAACTCTGAATATTATTGTAACCTTTCGGGTCAATTGGATGCAAAAAATTCGAATTAGAAAAGACTGGCTTTGAAGATGAAAAAAATCTTTGCGCATCTTTATACATATGTTTTGACGATGGCAAAATTTAACCAATTAAAGTAGGAATTACTTGAACATCCAGTGCATTCACCAGATTTGACTTTTTGTGACTATTATCGGCTTCCGGACCTGGCTGGGAAGTATTTTACATCAATACTTTAACAACGGGTATTGAGTTACTGGAAAAACGTTGGGATAAATGTATTGAACTTTCAGGACTTTATATTGAAATCGCAGTAAACTCCATACCATACAAATTAATAATTTATTCTAAACTCCGTGTTTCAAGAGCATATGGACTCTCGTTTAGAATAATTTCTTTAAACTTTTCCCATAGTTTCTTCACCTTTATTTTTTTCTGGATATTTCAATAATTCTATCGTTGCTTCTTCCACCAACTCTTCATATTTATCTCAAAGAGAAAAAAGATGATTCTTCGTTCGGGATTGGTCTTTCGAAGTTCAACGATGACTTGTGGCAAACAAATGGCTGAATGCCAATCAGCAGTAAGCGTTCTTTGATCTTCTAGATGAATCATTGCTACATGGCGACCATATTTTTGGAGATACTGCGAGATCGGATGACTTTTGTCGGCCTTTCTTCACTTTGGTACACCCAAATAAACGATTGGCGTTTATTCTGTGGCCCGTATGAGTAAATCCAAGATTCATCACCACTGGCGATGTTGTATCGTATCGCGCACGTTCTTAGAGTTGCCGGAATTGAAACGGTCTAGAGTTTTTTGACATCAATTCACCACCCTAACCGCCTTCTTCGGTCAATATATTGTTCGAAAATGTTCTCAGTTTAACTCCATTTTGTAACTAGTATAGTATATAATAGTATTTGCGGGAAGTCATTGGTAGTAGTAATAATATAGAAATAGTTTATTGAGGAAAACAATTATTGCAGTAAATAGTTTTCTTATGGAATCTCTAAAAATTGTAAACGTATTTGGAAAAGAGGATGAGAAAACCATAAAATCAGTTGATTATGTGTATAGAAAAAATACCTCAAATTGAACAGCAGAATGACTTAAAAGATAATTGAGATGAACCTAAACAAACAACTGCAGTCTTCACTTGGATGTAGATACTATAAAAAAATTCTGCTTATAACTTCCGGAAGACAGCAACTTTATATTCCGCGGAAAACCACTTGAAAAATGTGCTCAATTATGCGAGAAATACGGATAAAATTCGTAAGTATGATTTACCGTTTTATTTTGCTTTCCCTTTATAAAAGAAATTTACATTTGTATTAAATATATGTATAATACAAGGCATTATATTATACACTAGGGTGACGGAATAAAATAGACACCAGGTAAAGCTGTATAAATATGTAAACAGCTAAATTCTAAGCACTAATTAAGAACTTTCTCTTGTCATTAGGGTAGGGGTAGATGTATCGGAAGGAATGTGTCATAGCTTAGTATCGTTACAGCTATGCCTCGCTTACAAGGTTCGAGTGATATTAGCGACTTCACCCGGGGTCGCATTGTTGGCCAGAGTGAACGCGGCGCTTCGCAACGTGAAATAAGTAAATTTTTAAATATTCCGTTGTCCACAGTTAACCGTGTGATTACACAATTTAAACGCAAGGAAAAAACAACAGTGGAGCCGAGACCAGGTCGTGCCGGACCTTCTGAAAGAAGTAAAAGGGTGCTTGTGCGCGAAGTGTTAAGAGAACCGCAAAAAAGTACAGCTGAGCTTACGGCAACTTCGCAGAAAAGTCAGCGCACCGTTCTGCGATACCTCCACAGTGTGGGGATGTATAAAAGGGTGGCAAAGAAAAAACCTCTCCTTACGGCGTTTCAAAAACGGCGCCGAATGGCTTGGGCAATCGAAAAGCGAACGAAGCCCGAAAAGTTTTGGCGGTTTGTTATTTTTTCAGACGAAAGCAGATACTGCCAATTCAGTGATAGCGGTCGTACGTGGATATGGAGACGTTCGTCACACCAACTGGACGACAAATTTTTGCATCAGACGGTGAAATACGGCGGTGTGAACATCATGGTGTGGGGCGCGATATGGTATGGTGGAAGATCGCAATTAGTAATCTGCGACGGAAATATAAATGCGGCAAAATATATCCAAATATTAACAGAAGGACTACTACCGATATTCGACAACGCCATTTTATCTAAAGAAGACGCTAGTTTTATGGAGGATGGAGCACCCTGCCACAAAGCAAGAACAACAACCACATGGAAAGAGGAACAGGGGATTCGGATTTTACCATGGCCAGGCCAATCACCAGACATGAATCTGATAGAGAATGTTATGAATGAGAATAATCCAGACAAATATGGCGAAACGACCCCGGAAACCCAACAATAAGGAAGAACTCGTGGCAGCTGTTACAGAAGAGTGGTTAAATATTCCAGAAGACACCATTAATCATTTAATAGATTCTATGCCACGACGACTCACAGCACTTCACGCAAGTAAAGGTGGATCGACAAAATATTAGTCTAATTTAAAAATTTTAAAATATTTTGTATATATAACGAGAATAGAATCTTTTTTTTTAATTAGTATTAATCTGTCGTATGTAGTGTCGTATGTGTAGTCTTTATTCTGTCACCCTAGTGTATATTATGTAGGCCATCTTTGTGTTTGGGGAGAAGAACAACCGCTTATTTGTAAGTCGCTGATCCTGAATCTACTGACACATTTCTATTTATGTTGTATTGTATTGTTTATCCAAATTTGTTCTGTATTTTGTTCTAATAAACCGCATTATTATTATTATAAATAAAGAAAGATTCAGCAGTAGTCAGAGTAGAATATTTTTTTTAAGTAGTAGGTGTCTATTTTATTCTGTCACCCTAGTGTATTTATTATCATAAAAATGAAAGCGGTAATTTTTAAGTTTAAAGGTTTTATTAAAAAAATAAAAATTGGTACTGAATCATTTGAGAAAATTTACCTATTACGGTTAATAATAATGATACTCCGTCTAGTTTGGGAATTGGAAGATGATCTTCTTGAAAAGGCTTGAAATAAAAAGTATGAAATTAAATTTTAGTTTTAGTAGTCCATGCCAATAAAAACTTTTGTCGTAACTAGTATTATTTTCAGTTGCATTAGTTGTGAATTTGTCAGAGTATTTGTCATATCATTCAAATAGCTCATATCAAACAAAACTCATATTAAGAGTTTTAGTAACAAGCTAAGAGATAATTCTAATTCCAAAGACTACTTTGAGATAGAATTTATTTGAATGCATGTTATTTTACGTCCTTAAGCCTTAGGCAGAACGATATCGAGCATCCTGTATAATTTAGACCATTGTCCACATGCATACGTAACTTTTTAAATTAACTGGAAATAATTATACCTTTGTTAAAAAGGGCAATTTATAACACGAAGTAAAAGTTGCGATGTAAATATCTGATATGTTCGTAGTATACAACGCTATTTTACCCTATCCTAAGCCATTATTTATTCAAGTTCACGCTTCAAACTGGGTCAATGTTATACCGCCCGGCGGAAAGATGAAAATACAACGATATTCCTAAGAAACGTTCTAGCGTTAAACATGTATTCGTGTGTTTCACGTGTATTTGGTCTGATTTTGTAAAACTCAAATCGGGAGAACGTTAGAAGCGGAACTATCTATGCCGCATATAAGTTATTCAAAGCTATTGTATATAAGGATATATTTTTGTATTTTTTCGCGTGCAACAATACGCAGAACAACGTCAAATTTTACAACAACGTATACGAGAACTTGCTTCGACAATAAAAGAACCTGCATATATACTTCGGGATGTCAATTTCTTTTATTTTTACCTAGGACAATAGCGGGTACCTTTTCTTTTTCTTGTTTCGCGTAAAATTGTCGGGGGAAAGCCAACTCGGCTTTTATATTTTTCTATTTATTTTGGGAGAACGTAACAATGAAAAAAGGGTTTGCAAGTATAGTCTGTATGTGAAATTACGAGTACATTTACTACAGTACTGTAAATTCCGTAGTTGTTTTTAAAAACGGGCCTCATAGTCAGAGTGTATTTGTCAGTGGCGGATCATAATGTCTTTGCTAGAGGATTATAAAGTGATACACGCTTAAACGCGAGAAATAGTTTTTAATGTTTAGAATTATTTTTATAAATAAAACAAAAGTATATCAGTATTTAGTGAAATAAAGGAATGTGTTCATGAAACAATTGGTGTGTCGGTGCGAACAATAGAAGGAACTAATCAAGAGGGAAATGCAGCATTAAATAGCGATGAAAACCATTTAGAAGTCCCGGTAAGAAGAAACAAAGAACAAAGAGTGTCAGAAGTTTGTCGGAGTATCAAATACGAATAACGCAAGATATGATCTATATGATTTTCATTGAACAGACAAGCGACGAGTTACTATTTCAGCTCTACTAAAAAAGATGCACGATGAATCGGAATGGAAAGGATGAAACACAGATTTGGGATTCAAATGTCGATGTACATAGAATAATAGGAAAGTATTGATACAATGACTAGATATACAAGCATTAAGAATTGATTACTTGCAAGAGATTAACCATTTTCGAGAGACAAATCGATCCATTGTATATGTTAAGGACTTAACTTTGTTTTTTGTATTTTCTAAATTTTTTACTATTATGTATTTTATCTTCTTTGCATTATTATTTTCATTTAGAATATTATTTTATTTTCATTTTTATATTTATTTATTTTGCTCTCTTATATCCAATTTTATTTTAATATGTATGTACATTACGCATTGTATATGTATGCAAGTCAGCCATTCGCATTACGCTAGCTAAAACTGCCTAATTAGAAATCATTCACTGCAACGTCGTCGGATATGTATTGGGAGTTTTCTTAAAATTTAAGGTACACAAGCATAGGCAGTCGTCTCCCGCGCGACGGTCGTAGTATTAGCGATCGTGCACTCTCGGTCACCTTTCGTGCCCCGTCGTAACGTGTACAGTAACGTCGTCGTAAGATTATTAGAGATTTCTAAGATTTTCTAGTTTTGGCGGGAATCGTCGAGGACGTTGTCTATACATTTATTTCTGGCGGGAGTCATTTGGTAACGTCGTCGAATCGCATGTATAGATTTTTTTAATAAGTATAAATTCTCGATTTTCTATCATCGTACGTCGAGGCTACTGTGTCCATTGTCGTCTATACATATTTTTAGTCTTCAGTTAAGTTTGTGTCGGAAATTATTTTGGTGAGATTGTCGGCGCGCATGTATAGACCTCCTCTACAAGTACGATCACTCCGCTTCTTGCTGACGGTCGTTGCGGCCGCAGCGCCCGTTGTCTTTTGTACGTTTGTTCGGTCCTTGTCGTATCGGGACTTAGAAATTTTTCATTTAGTTGCTCGTCGTAGCGGACGAGTGTCACGGACCAGTTTTCTTATGTAATGTCGGCATCATCGCTCCGTTTTACTTGTCGGTGCGCAGTTCGCACATTTGCTGGTTACTGGATTTTTCCCTTCTTTGGGGCGCAGTAGTAGAGAGCTAAAGATTGCACATAGCGTAATATTTCATACGAGAACGCCTGGGTATCTGTGACATTACTTTTGTATTGAGATCGGCTATTATCGCTACTGTCGCCCTCGACCAGGCGTTCAAGCTCTAAGAGATAGGGTGGGTTCCCCTATAAATGTGAAAATAACAAACGTATTTGGTCAAGTACAAATACATGCCAATAATAGAGGGCCAAGTCTCTTAGGCAAATTTAAAACAAGGAAAGTATATTAGGCTCCCGGAAAGGGACATATAAATAAGCATAGCACCGAGGTGCGCTTATAAATTTAAGAAATAAATAGGGTTGGCTCCCCTATAAAAAGGTAGTGGTGCATGCAAACAGATAGAGGCATTAGTACATGCCTCTGACAAAGCTTCAGCGGAAGCATATAAGAGTTTAACCTTTTAAACAGAATTAAGACATAGCTTTGCAACGTAAATGCTGAGGCATTACTTTATGTTGCTACCAATGAAAATACATATACAAATGCTAATGTACATTACATGTATAAGAAAGCTCGAATAACTGCAATTATTGCAAATATATATATCTTACGTACATCGTACATGTACATAGGCAAGAGTGGAAACCGTGTAACCATTTTATTTTTAAATATATTTTTTTGCGCATGCGCATTGAGTTTCACTGTACAACCTTTCCTCTAGTAAATAAGCGAACATACTCTACAAGTAAGTATTGGTCAAGTAATTCAGGAATTTACGAGCAGGCTACAGCGGCGCTGTTCTTCAAACCAGGAGAACGTAACAGTATATATAGGTGAGACCTATATTTATACCAGTCATACGTCTTCCAAGATATAGAGTAATGAAAGTACAAAAGGTCTTTTCAAGAACATATCTAAATGACCCAGGCTAATAATAGTGTACGTAGGAGGTAACATGGGCTTTATCCCTAAGGTCCTATTGATATTTAAGTCCGGCGTATAAATTGGTGATTATCATTTGAATATGAACGTAAAAAATTATGGCTGATGATTAGAACAGAAGGATATAGCAAACTTGTTCACAAACTCCAAGAAGTAGTAATGAGAAAAATGAACTTCCTCATTTGACGTAAATCGTATTCGACGTAGAATGATTAGTGTTAACAAATAATCCCTTTGACACTAGAATGTTAGTCACAACTATACCAGCTAATCAAACGCTATAAAGGTCAATATATGACGTAAAACTCGACGAAATTCTACAACGCAATGGACATACAGTGCTGAAACTTCCACCGTATCAACCTAATCTAAATCCTGATGGGTTGATCCGGGCTACAATGTAAATGATAAGATAGAAGATGTTCGTAAAATAGCGGAAGAAGAATTTTCGAGAATTTCTCGGGAGGATTGGCAACAACGTTGTAAATATGTTGTTAATATTGAAGATAAATACATAGAATCATAAACATTAGTTGATGAAACGGCACAAAAGTTTAATTATTAATGTAAATAGTGAGAGCGATGATGATGATTAATTTGTATTAAATGTTAACGGCCGGTTTATTCATATTCTGATAAAGTTGCAGGTAGCGCAGTCTAACGGATCAACACAGACATGTGTTTATTCACCTTCTGATAGAGAAAAAGCTGTTGGTAAAGTGCTTATCAAAGGGGTAAATTTAGCTGTTGTTAAATCCTCCCGATTAATATATATCTATCGGATATTATAACCTCACTTTATTTCGTGCGTTTGTTTTCATATAGAAAGAAGTATTCTGAATGAATATGGAACTTCTTGAAGATTTTTTTTGGAGATGTTTTTATCACAGAGGAAATTCAAACAATTGAAAACATCGATAATCGCTGTTAATTTAGTTTTGTTCTTGACTTACTGTTAATAATTTTGTTGGTTTTATTTTAAATTTACAAAATTTTATTTTATCAATATTTAATTAATCATTTTATTCTCAGTCCAAAATGAAATTCGCATTAGAAGTATATATAAAACAAATAAGCATTAAAACAAAATTATAATTTCTTGTACTACTTTTTCAAGATTTTTATTTTTTACTTCATGTTCTTTCTCCAAATATTCCAACTGTCGCTCCTGAATTTAAATTTCTAAATCTTTGACTTGAGATTCTTTTTCAGTAATAATTAATTGCTTTTTTAAAAGATCTGATAGATGCATCAGCAAGCATCAGAAATTTAATATTAATTTGTTCTTTAGGTTTTTCTATCGGTATTTTTTTGGAAACTTAAACTTCTCATAATTCGCAAAATTAGTTGGTCGATCTTTATCTTTTATTATAATATTTTCTAATACCATTTTCCATTTGACGAAGAGTACAAGAATGTTAGGTTATGTTCAAATCGAAACTGTAATTGTGTGTTTGTCTTTCTCATTACAATGGACATAAGTCTATCTTTCACTTTTATCCATTGTTATACTAACCGTCTAAAAACATTAGACAGTACTGGTTTGTTACCTCTCAGATAAAATTTGGTGAATATACCAAATGAGGTATCTGCTACCTGATAAATTTATCTTGCTGGCGGTTATCTGCCACTTTATCAGAATATGAATAAACCGGCCCTAAATGTGAGCTATTGAGCTGCTAGTAATAAAGGAATAAACCATTTATAAATTGGGTAGTCTTCATAGGTATGCAAACAGATGGAATTGTAATTTGCCATATTTTTAACTACCTGTTTGCACATTTTAATCTCATTTCGTATGTCAAGTGTTTAATTAACAGTAACGTTTTTTTTTAAATTCACCTGCGTTATTTTGTTCCTAAACGTGGAATATACAAAAGATAAAAAGGAGATTAAAAAAAAAAAACGGTATTTTACAATGACACAACCTTTCCACGATTACAACAGGATTAAATGTTTAACCCACGTTAATTCCCTTTGCGTAATAGCTGAAGACTAATTCCATATTGATTCTGCACAGATTACTTCGAAATTGATACGGGGGGGTGGGGTAATACATAATTAATTCCAGATTCATTTCGTCGATTGTTTTTTATTTTTATTTTGTTTCTGAAAGGTTATTAATGAATAGGTTAGAATTTGAAGTTGCCACATTTTTTCTTTTAAAGTAGAGAGGTGAAGCTAATTTCATATACCCACATTTTTCTTTGATCGGCAATATTTTGATTTAGTCTTTTCTCTGATTATTTATTTACTTTTTTACTTTTTCATCAACAATTTGATGTTTCTTAAGAATAATTTTGAGGAGATTATTATTATTATCATTATCATTTGCGACCAAAATGACCTATTGCAACAATGCCATTAATGCGGTTAGAGTATTAGGACTAGAATCTCTGTCCTCTAATTCAGTTTAATAGTCTCTTTTAAGAAAAATTGTCTGGATCTTCCTTTTCCAAATATGTATAAGTAATACGTCAGGGGTAAATGTTCCCCCATTCATGCCAGAAGTATCAGAGCGACCTGAAATGTTTCCGGAATCGAAACGAAGATCGGGTGACCGTTTCGGAGCAGTGTATGGTAAGGATCGAACGCAATCCAAGGGACTTCTTCATACGTTTCGTAACCGTGGATCAAGGAACAGTCGAAGCAATGGACTATTCCAGACGAATCGGCTCCGAAGGAAGCAAAGACCGTTTCATCGGCCGGAAAGGTCATGGCCACCATTTTTTGGAATTCCCAAGGTGTGATCCTCATTGATTATCTGCAGAACGGAAGGAAGATCACGAGGCAATACTACAGCGATTTATTGACCCGATTCGATGCAGTATTGAAGGAGAAACGGCTTCGTTTTCAGCGGAAAGAAATGCTTTTTCACCTCTACAATGCACCGGCTCATTCATCCCGCATCGTCGTGTCCAAATTGAATGAGTTGCGCTACGAATTAGTCTCTCATCCTCTATATTCGCCAGATCTAGACCACAGCGATTTTTTCCTATTCCCAAACCCAAAAAGATCACTGGGAGGAAAGAGATTTACGTCAAATGAGGAGGTTATGGCCTGTACAGATCTCGAAATATCCTACTTTTCTGAAGGACTGGAGTACTAGTGAAAAAGCGTATTGATCTTCGAGTAGACTACATCGAAAAATAAAAATAAAAAACCGCATCAATACCGTGTTTTTCTTGTCGATTCCGGAAAAATTTCAGGTCGCCCTAGTGAGTAGTCCTTGTAATTGATTGCAAAACTGACATAACCATTTTTAAATAGAGAATATAAAACATTTATTTATGCATTTCTGTATACAGTCCTCTCATATAAACTTACAGTTTTTCAAGATGTAAAGTGTTTATTTTGTTTCTGCTTATTTAGTTAGCGAATACCGGTGCAATAACAAAGGAAAACATTTTCCGTGAATGTGCGTAAAATGCAGCTTCGGCAGGTGTTCCCTGCTCGAATGCACGTATTCGATATACGGGGGAAATGAATAGAAATTGATTTCGAATAAATTCTTCAATAGAAAGGATCGATATGTCATGTCGCCTGTAAAATGCGCCTTTATTACCTTTGGTCGAACGTAAAACGTCCCATGAAATATCGCTAGAGTTTCGTTTAGAATTTGAAACATTTAATATGTAACGATGTCGTATGATATGCTACCGTCAACTTACACTATAAATTGTAATAAAAATTTTATGGGAATAAATAACTGTAAAGTATATGGGTCTATCTCTATAGTAAATCTCTAAGGATTTAAGAAACGTTTAAAATGTACAGGTATTTTCAAAATATAAGAAAATTGCCACTTTTCATAAATTTTTAATATAACCGTTTACAAACTAAGATATTTTTTATACGTCCCAATATAAGTATACAGAGAAAAATATACAACTAGCTTTTGAATAAGTTCTTTTTTGTTATTACTGGTCTCGGCAAAGTGGGGCAAGTTACAGTGCAGTGCGGAGAACGACGTGTAGGAACTGAGCAACAGTAACAAGGCGAGTGTTCAGTTACGTTTACGTACTCGCATCATCTATGATCGTGACCTTCATGAGTAAGCATAGGCGATGCTGACGCAGGAATGTTTACGCATAAAATAATGATAAAAAATATATTATATGACGTGCAGAAACACTTACTGTTTTAAGAAGTTTCCACTGAACCACAAACTGGGTGGCATCTATTAAACATTAGTATCATTGAATATGTTTCCACACTTGTTTCAGTTAAATGAGTACGGCGCGCGGAATAAATATTTTTTGCTAATGAAAACGGCCGTTCCACATCGAGTGACGTTATACTTGCAAATTTAACTTACACTTACTTTTTTTTTCGTCTTCCGCCGTACATAGGTGTAAGTGAACATCATCCACAATCTGAACAGAATCTACAAACGATATTTTGTAATTATTCAATTACCTCCGCTAGTTCATAGTAGTTCTTGTGAATACTTTCTAAATCACCTTTTACCTGACTATCTTGAAACATTTTCTGGCTTTTCTTGATAGCTTTGGTATGTCTCGGATCGAATTCTAAATAAATCTTCTTTAAATCATTTATCAGCCTTTAACCTTGTTCCCTAACGCGTAGTAATCGGCTGTGGTGGTTCGAGCACTTTGGGTCACAATTCGTGAAATTGTTTTGTACGTTTTGAGAGCTTTAGAAATACTGCCTTCGTATGAGCTATTAAAGTGTTTACTCGTGGATAACGTTTAGGGATCAATTGCGCCACAAGGTTTAAGGCATGGATTTTATATGACACATGTAACAGATTGCCACTCTCTTCCTTAAGAGATCGGCCTAAGGAAAGCGTGTTGGAGGCACCATCACTCACAAACTTTAAAAGTTGGCTTGTTGAAACTTGATATTGTTCAGCGCCCTCAACACCAGTTTTAAAATTTCATCGCTAGTACATTTTGCAACTCTTTTGGAAGCAAGTAAGATATGGGATGACGGTTCAAACTCTTCCATTGTACGTACCAAAACATTCACCGCGGAATGTTTAATGATGTCCGACTTGGTAATGTATAATCTGAATATTTGCCCCAGAAGGAGACAAATGCTTGTTGGGCTAGTAAAGTAAACGGTACATTACATAGACTAACACAAACAGCTATATCAAATTTTAATTGTCTCCTGTATCATTTGCCGCCGATTGCAATATAACGTTTTATACTTTTCAGGTGGCGTTCACACTTCCATCTGCTGGTATACTTTACACATTTAATTCTATTGCCTTCGTATTCTAAATCCGGTATACTCGCTATTACGTTTTCTAGTTTATTCGAAATATGCCGTTTCCGAAACGTACCTAAATGCGACATTATCTAAATATGTGTGCACTGACAAGCACTCGCAACAACCAGCCGAATAATACCGACCAACCGTGTTTTGAAGTGGGATTCTCCGTGCCGTGCACTTCCACCGTCCACGTTGTTCTCCGTACGGCACTGAAACTCGCCCCTCTTTGCCGAAATTAGTCATTAAATCATTTTTATGCTACAAAACGAAGTGTGCGACACTTTTTTGCGGTGTGCATGTTTAGTCTATTGCACAAACATGCATTTAATTGATTTATAAACAAATTCTCCGATTGAATTGGAGCATGAGAAATAAATTACACCAATAAATACATGTTCCAAATATATACGCACGTAATTCTGTAGAGGGGCCATGAATATATTGCATTACACTTGCTGCATTAACAATTGCTTATTGTAAACCGATTTGACGTACACCAGTATTGCATTGATGACAGATTTATGAATAGTTAGTTTCAGTTTATCGGGCGGAATTATAAACAACCCTATTATGGATCTATTGTAATAATTCTATCATAAATTGTCAACGGTAAACGTAAAATTTAGGGTGTATGTAAAATAACTCGACCGGATTAATTATACTCTGAAATTTAAGGAATTAATATTAATCCATGAATTTTCTAAATTTCGCAATGTTATTGTCGGTATTAATAAGTAATAAGTTGGTAATAATAAAAGATTTTAATGCTCCGAAATTGTATATTTTTGCAGTGTAGAAGGTAATAAACTTATTGTTCAATATTCTTCACATTTGTTAACTCCAGTTTTTTTTCGACAAGGTGATAAATTCTAATCTAAGTTTATCATGTGGAATCTCTCAGGATGTGTATATTTTATTGAATACGGATGTCATCTATCTTACACTGTCATCATCGGGTCCTGGCGATTTTCCTTCTTTCATAGATTTTATTGCTTCCATGACTTCATCAACGAGGATGTATGGCTCTATATCATCAATTAGTTCAGGTGGTTCTGGTCCTATGTCGTAACACAGTTGTTCAATATATGCTTTCCATGCATCCTTCGTTGTTGGTTAGTCTGGTTAAGTGTCTACGTCCGCATGTCCCATTAATTTCTTTAACTTTTCGGTGTACGTTAAAATTGTCGTGTTGTGCTTGTAATGTCTCGAATTCAGAGCATTTTTCTTTAATATTTGCTTCCTTAGCTTCTTTGATCCTTCTCTTGATGATTCGGTTTAAGTTGTTATATCCGATGGTGTCATCCTTCTGTATACATCTTTATTGCATTATTTCTAAAATCTCGTTGGTCATCGAAGATTTCGATTTCAGATCGATCTAATTTACACTGACTTTCAGAAGGCTTTCGACTAAATAGATCATGAGCTTTTGCGAAAATTGTCGGATATTGGTTTTTCCCCGTCTTTATGCAAACTAATGTCTTCATACTTTATTGATAGACGGCAATATGTAGAGTATCTGAGCTGTACTTCGACAATGTTCACGCCGACATCTGGTGTACCACAAGGGTCCAATCTGGGTCCTATCCTTTTCATGGTCTTTATTAACGATATTGCCGAGACTCTGCATTGTGAAAAGCTACTGTTTGTAGATGATATGAAGATCGACTCCTTTGATGACTGTTTGCTACTGCAGGAAGATCTAGTCCATATTGACTCTTGGTGTAAACTGAACCATTTACGCCTGAATATTAATAAATGTAAGGTTACGAGATGTACTAGGAGAACTAATTATATAGAGTATGAATATAGAATAACTAGCACAATACTTAAACGTTGTTCTAGTACGATAGACTTAGGCATTACTTTTGATAGTCAACTCAGTTTCATAAATCACATTAATGATATAGTTGCCAGCGCTTACCGTATTTTCGACTTTATACATAGAAACTGCAAAGATTTCAATAACGTAAACTGCTTGAAACTATTATATTATTCCTTGCTTGGCTCTAAATTGGAATATGGAGCACTGGTCTGGTATCCTATTTACTCTGTACATATCACAAATATTGAGCGAGTTTAGAGACGTTTTTTGAAATTTTTGATGTTTTCTATCGACCGAATTTACTCTGTTAGAGGCTATGAGTGTTCACGAATGTTATCTCGATTCCAAATTGTGTCTTTAGAAACGAGACGTAAAACTTTAAGCTTAAAATTTTTATATAACCTCTTACAGAATAATATTGAGTGTACGTATCTCCACAATAAACTACAGTTTGATGATGATCTATTTAGTACCCAGACTTTCTTCACGACATGAACAGTGCTTTTGTTTACCCCCTTGTAGAACAAGTGTAATGTTTAAGTCACCTCTGTATGTTATGTGTAATAACAAGTAACGTAATCTGTAAGGAGTTTAATATTCATTTTTGCTCAATAGATGACGTTGCTAATTATTTGAGAAATTTTTGTAATTAGTTCAGAATTTTTTTAAACATTAGTTTACTTTTAAGTATGTATATGTATTCAAATAGTGTTTCTTTTTACTAGTTCCTGTATTTATTTCTTTGTATGTGCAGAAAAGAGACGAAGTTAATTAAGAGACAATTAAAGATTTACCACAATGCACAGGGCATAAACCACAAAAAATGCGGTGCAAAGCAAGAGTGCAAACAAACACGTATTATCTCAAGCGCACACTGTTTTGTACAGAAATTTAATTAGCGTTCAGTATTGCATAAGAAAGAGGCATTTTCCCTCGTCCTTGATTTCCTCTATCATACTAATGTTTGAAGCTCCAATATCTTTAAAGTATTAAATTGTAAATTATCTGGTTTTGGCAGCAAGTCGCTTTTAAACGTTTTGAAACTGAAGTTAGGTTTTAATATAATGAAATTTCGACTTAATGCTCATACATCAAGTGGAAAGATTTAAATAGATAATTTCGAAATTATTCTAATAATTATTAATGGTTTAGGGTGAATTGGGAACAAATTAATTTCTATATGCACTACTGTCCATAAAAATTTGACCAAGGGAAAAATTTAATGAATTTGATTGCATTTAACGATGATAATCCTAATAAAGATCTATTTTAAATACGTTTGCAACTCAAATAATGAAAGTGTTACGAAGAAAAGAAGTAATTAAGCACTTTATGGCACGGAACAATCATCCTATCTATTTATTAGATAAGTTGTATCGATGAGACCAAGCAGGTAAAGATTTTATTGTATCCCCCCTTTCTCTGTTAGGGCTCGGTGCCTGTTTACTGCGATTATCAAACTCGCAACAGTTCAGTTTGAAAATTATTGTGATCAGCGGTACAGTAAGTGAACAGCACCGTCCGAAATGCCTCGTCATAAATCAATAGGTGTTGCTAAACGATCCAGTATTGGTTAAAGCAGGTGAGTGTTTGTCAGACGTTTCGCTAATGAAAGGATGGCTCCCGAATGCATTGCACCGACAATAAGACACGGTAGTGGTTCGGCTACAGTTTGAGGTTACTTTTCTTACTTAGGAACAAGAACGTTACGTCGAATCGAAGGAATAATACTCAAGCCATTCTGGGCTGCGACAAATCGGCGAGAATTTTACTTTTATGCAGTTCAGATGTTGTTAACCCAACTGAATTGCTGTGGGATGAACTTGATAGAAGAGTTCGAAGTATCGGTTCTACTTCCAAGAAACAGCTTTGGAATATCCTCCAACATGAATGGAACAACATACCACGTGAAAGCCTTAAAAAAATAATTGAAAAGATTTCGCGAGTTGTTCGAACTGTAATCAATGCAAAGGTTTATTTGTTTAGCAAGAGGTTTGTCACCAATTTTTCGTTAGATTTTGGTAGTTGTTATATTTAAGAGTAATATCATTTATTTCCTTAGTATTAATTGCCTTTCATTTTTTTGATTTCTAAAACTTTTATTACTTGGCCAAACTTCTATAGACGTGATTCGCCACACACAGTAAATCTTTTGTTTATTTACCTTCACATTAAACAACACATTTCATTCAATTATCACTAAATTCCATATTTGACCCGAAAAAAGTTCCTACATTCATTTCTAACACCATCCTCTACTATACACGTCACATATTCTAAACACTCTAACAATCACCTGATAAACCGAACCTAATTACAACGTGCTCCTTAAATAACAGCTTCGCTCTGTAAATTAACGATCTCACCTTCCGATATGTCATAACTTAACCTTTCTTGACGGTGACGTTGCTGAGTACCGGAGCAATGGTCTTGATCCTTCAGCTGCTGCTGTTCCGACTGTTCGTTACCATCGGCGGCGGTACCTCCGGCAGGTCTCAGATGATTGTTCATGTGGATCTCGCTGGACGCGTTGCTGTAGTTCACCGATTCGGTGCGTGTCCTACATTTCCAGCAGAGTAAGCGGGATGATAGCTGGCAGCAGTTCTGCAGCGTCTTTTTGAAGGCGACTCGAAATTCGCGGTTGAAGTAGGCGTAAATGAGAGGGTTCAGGGCCGAATTGAAGTAGCCGATCCAGAATACCAACGTTACTACCGCCGGCGGGCTGTAGCAATTCTCGCTACCGCAAAGGGAGGTGATGACGTACCTGGAAAAGGAGAATTTCGCGAATTAGAATTGTTAACGTTGCTCAACTTTTCATAGACTTTACACCTAACATCTTAATTAATAGCAAAAAAAAAGGTTTTTGTGTAGGAGTGACGAAGATGCAGAATATGATTATTAATTTGTCTGTAACAATAAATTTATTTAATACATATACAATAGCTATTGGATTATTTCTAGAATTGAACGGACTGAATGAAACTAGAACCGTGAGTTATACTATTAAATTTCTTTGTGTTCACAGTAAATAATTTTTAATAGTACAGGATGCAGCAAAATAAACAGTACTGAAATTATGAAACGTATATTATTTATTATTCATGTACATACTTTATATTATATAGCTCTACTTTATATAACGTTGCAAATATCATTCACGACAACGTTGCCGATAAAACAGATGCTCAAGATGTCCTCCGTTCAGTTTCAAGCAGTATTTGTAGCGTTCGCGAACGTTCACAAACATGTTTGTGAACACAAGTTGCTGCATGGCACGAAAACAACCTTGGATTTTAATCCGTAATTCCGACATGTCGGACGGTGAATCGGTACGGAAAACAGCCTAATTCAGCGTTCCCCATACGTATGCAGCAGGTGGTGTTAGCTCAGGTGAGTGGGTATGAGAAATCAGCGCCACGCGAAATAAGGCGATCCCAAAAATGATTGCGCAGCATTCGAAGTTGCCCCATCCTGTTGAAACTATTGTTGATTACGTGGTAGATTCCTGGCACGACAAAATCGCTGGGGATCATGCAGAAATGATGTGATAACCTGTTCTCTGTAGCGCTCCTGATTCACGGTTAACGGCGTTCCATAGTCTGCTTCAATTGAAAACGGGTCTAATATGCGTTTTAGGGGTTATGAGGTTATGTGGTGATATTTAAATAATTATAGATTAGATGAATAGATGACCAAAACGAAGGTTTTCAATCAGAAGCAGTTTGTATAACACTTCAAATGCTTAAAAACTTTTCTAGTGTTGTTCCAATAATTATAAATTGGATGTACGAGGGTGAAAGATACCCGCAAAGAAATGGTCTAGAATATTTTGAGAGTTTAGGAAAGTTCTGTAAAAATTTCTTTGGCGTTGTTTAAATAATCATAAGATTCATGTGTAATTGTTTAAAATTTGTTAGACAGGCATGTGCTATTTGCGACGAAGGTATTAGTCAAACGAAAATGGTTTCTATATTGATTTTAAACTTGAAGTACCTCTTCGTCCCGAAAAGTTTATATAATTGTGAATATCCAGACGTTTGGCATGTATTTCAGATTTTCTATCTTTTTCTAGTAAAGACACTCATATACAAAAAGTTGAGGATACTTTCAAAGTTTGAATAACCTTTGAATTCAATAAAATCCCAACACTCCCAATCGTTACAAGATGAAATGATATTTCATGAGAATCACACATTTCTGGTCAAATTCTTCTTGGATTGGTTTCTTTTTGGGGTTCTTTTAAATGCACATGTGCGTACAGCGAAATTACAAGACCTAATTTAATAATCAACGCGACATTTGCTTTTTGGGTTGGTCAAAATTTCTAAAGACCTGGATATGTAATTTTAGCATTTTTTTTTATCTAACAATAAGTAGAAAAAGGATTATCCTATAGAGGTAGATTTTTCTTCAAATGCAGGAAGACTCTTCGTACATTGTAAAATGTGAACGCAACAATAGCTAGAAGAATTGATTAACTGAATCGCTCAAAAAGATTGATTTGGGCTTTAAATCTTATTGACAAATATTTTAGAAATGACAAATGAATTGTAGCACAACAGTACAAAATTAGGAAACTAAATTAACGTCTATTTAATCTTCCACAAAGCAGATAATGCTACAGCTACGCGAGCAACTTCTTAAGCAATGAAACAGACTCAAAACAGGTCATAAATCTGGATTCGAGGCAGCGGAAAATGATTTAAAATCACTAAAACGACGGTTAGAGGATTAAGAACGGCTTCCTGTGGTGTAAGACGTCCAATTAGGTACTGTAATTATTCGCCGGAAGCTACTTAATTAAGCGAAGTTCCTGTTAGTTGCTTAATATAATGACCTATCGTTTATTTGGTATCAATTTAGAGCACACAGGATCGAGATGGTGTAGTACAATAATTAGGTCAGGTTCTTAGTTAATTTACAATATTTTTTGTAAGAAGATGAAGACTACTTTAGTTTTTTGAGGATTACCGATAAGAATGCAGTTAGTTTTGTCAGTCTAGTTGTACATCAAGGTACAGTAGTGTAATTATAAATGAAATTATTTTTATTATGTTGCAGCTGTACAAAAGAAATGCACACACGTGATGAAAAATATAAAATAGCTGTGTTTACTAAGAACGTCATAGACTGGAAAGAATACAGGTTTGATGGAAACAGAGTACTTGCTATGGTAATAGCAAAGAAACATTTCATGTTTCTTCTATCATTCCTTCTACCTTACACACACCTTGGCCATTCGTCTTATTTCACCCATCTTTAAAGTTGTTTGTTCTATGGAGAGCATGATTTAATTCACATTGTTCATAATAAGTTTTCTTCATGGGAGAATTTTTTAATATTTCCATGTATCTCTGTGTTAAACATTTTCTCACTGCAATGACTATTCAGAACATCACCGTGAACTCTATCCATTAATTTAAGATCTATTGTGTCTCTTATTTATTTGTTTGCGTTTGATGTTCTTCATGAAAAAAAGAAACCAAATTCAACCTTTTATGAACCACCAGTGGATAGATTGGAAAACTACGGACCTTAACGGAAGCTTCTATTGATTGATTAACGGAATTAGGTTATCCGCATTTTCACCAAAATACATTCTTTCGAATGTCTGTTCTCCCCCAACTTAAACCGAATTGCTATTACGACACGTTTCCACAATATTACTTAGCGAAATCTTCGACCTCTTCGACGAACCCTCCATTCTCTTTCGCGAAGTACCTCCCTCCCTACCTGACAAATCACTTCAACTAACTCGAGCACCCCAACCGCCATACCGTTCGCCATTTGATGGGAGAAGAAACAACAAACCTTGCCACGAACCGTGCGGTCTAACCGCTTTCCTAACCGCATACTTACCGTACGGTTACCGTATCGAGGCGCTATTGTAAAATAGACAGCATCGAATCTAATATCGCAGAGTTGAACTGTCGTGACTGAAAGCTTCCGAGCTTATTTTACCTCCAAACCCAATAGCGCGCCAAATAAAAGCGAATGTGGCCTATTTTTTTCTCTTTTCCCATACACGTCAGTGAAAGGTAATCGCGATGACAGAAACAAGTGAATAACGTTTCGAAGTAGATGTTGAGAATCGGAAAAAAAATTTGAAAAACAATTGGTCGAATGAAGTGGTCATCTAACGGTGCTATTGTGAAGTAAATTCGTGTAGAGACTACATTGCTGAAAGTTATGGGAATGAATAAATGTGCCGTATCCCAAAGATCCAAGTTGGTGGGTTTGCCATCGACCATTACTTTAGCAGAATAATTGTCAAAAATTGTCGGAATATACTCCCCTGGGAAGGTATTTGTGGTATAGCTGATAAGGAGATATGTTTTACCAACGGCACTGTAAAAGAAATATAAATTTATATTTTTTATAGAAATCGAATAATTGAAAAACGAAAACTTCTAAATTATACACATGCAGTCAGACGTGTTCAGATGTTAACCAAAACGTACGAAGTTTGCAATATAGGGTATAGAGTGAATCAAGATGATCTTTGGCTAAAAATATACCAATCAGAATTTTAATAAAAATTGTCAGCTGCGGATGTTGAAGGAAATCAAGGTTTACAAAGTCGTTGAGGTAAGTAAAATAAAATTTTAACAAGTAGTGCGGAAAGGTTTAAGCTTTGTTGTACCCTACAAGATCAGAAAATAGTGATATATATATATATATATATATGTATACGGTGTTATAAAAGTTTGTTTTTTTCCACATTTTCTTTAATCCAACTAAGTCTTGCTCAAAAAAAGGCAATATTTAAAAGCAATCTCTACACCTAAAGTTAATAGTAAATTATTTAGGAAAATATGATATTTAAATTATTTATTACACCATATTTTAACTAGCGTGCTATGGAAAATATGTCAAATGTCAAATGTTTATTTTTCATCTTTTAAATCGTCAATATCAATTCTTGTCTTAGCCCATCTCCAATAGAGCTGTTTAAAATGATTTAGGTAATATAAATTATAATGACGATTTCGTTTTCTTTATTTTCAATGATAGGTACGGTTTTTACTATTTTGACTTTAAAAAACCGCAGACTTATTCACTTACCTCTTGACTACATCACTACTAGGTTTGGGTCTGTTTCTATAACGTTTATGTATATATATATATATATATATATATATATATATATATATATATATGGGCTGAAAAGTCCCGGGCCTAATACATAAATGACGCTAGTTTTATTGCAGTCATCTTTCTCTCAGTTAGTACTAACCTTCAAAAGACAGCTGTTAAAATTTCTTGATATTCTATTCATTAGTTTGTGAGTTATTGTGCTAAGAGTCACGCTACTTTTGTTATTTTCAAAACAATGGATCAAAAACAATTTCGTGTTTTAATTTTACACTGCTTCTTGATGGGAAAAAATACCGTTTAAGCGAAGCAATGGCTTGAAAAGTGTTATGGGGACTCCGCTCCATCAGAAACAACAATAAAACGTTGGTTTGCTGACTTCAAACGTGGTCGTAGAGACACCGATGATGCAGAACGCAGTAGACGTCCAAATGAGGCGGTAACACCAGAAAACATCAAAAAAATCCACAAAATCGTTTTGAATGATCGAAAGGTGAAGTTACGTGAGTTAGCTGACATCGTAAAGATATCAAAAGAACATATTGGCTTTATATTGCATGAACATTTGGCTATGAGAAAGCTCTGTTCAAAGTGGGTGCCGCGTTTGCTCATTGTTGACCAAAAACAAGAACGTGTTGATGATTCTGAGCAGTGTTTGGCCATGTTTAAACGTAACAAACCGGAATTTTTGCGTCGATATGTGACAATGGATGAAACATGGATCCATCACTTCACTCCGGAATCAAAACGATCGTCATCTGAGTGAACAGCAACTGGAGAACCTCGTCCAAATCGCCCGAAAGCACAACAATCGGCTGGAAAGGTTATGGCCTCGGTATTTTGGGATGTGCGTGGTGTAATATTCATCGACTATCTTGAGAAAGGAAATACCACCAACAGTGAATATTATATAGCGTTATTGGAGTGTTTGAAGGCCGAAATTGCAAAGAAACGACCGCATATGGGAAAGAAAAAAATGTTGTTTCATCAAGACAACGTACCGTGTCATAAGTCAATCAAAACAATGGCAAAACTACATGAATTGAACTTCCAATTGCTCCCACATCCACCGTATTCGCCAGATTTGGCTTCCAGCGACTACTGGCTGTTCGCAGACCTCAAAAAAATGCTCGCCGGTAAGAAATTTCGAACGAATGAAGGGGTTATCGCTGATACTGAGGCCTATTTTGAGGCAAAAGATAAATCGTTCTAGAAAGGTGGTATTGAAATGTTAGAGCAGCGCTGGAATGATTGCGTTGCTCTTGATGGAGATTACGTTGATGAATAAAGCTAATTTTGAACCAAAAAAAACGTGTTTTCTTTGTTAGGCCCGGGACTTTTCAGCCCATGTGTTATATATACAGTGACTCACAGTGAGAATGATGCAGTGGTATAATTTACTAAGAAGCTGAAAATGTTTGGAAAAGTAATTTGGGAAAAGGAAATTAAATATATTATATCAATTATACCGGGATACGGAAGTATAGTTTGATTATTTAAGTATTTTAGTTATATAGTTATAGCCGAAGATATTTTTGCAATTTAAATGATTGGTTTTATCAATTTTGATGTCTGTAAATTCATAATTTACATAGTTGACAGCACCGTGAATTTGTTTTGTCTGCACAGCATTTAAAAGTAGTAATAGTTCAATAAGTTTTTTAAGTCATTTAATAGATAACAGATCTGTCCTCCTTTTGTCCTTGGGGCTCTGCCGTTATAACATAGGACAATTTATTATAATAATGATTATTATTATTACAGTTACTTTATTAGACCAACAAGCAAATATTCGGTTTACACATTACCAAGTCGGATATTGTTAAGAAACTTTATGCCAACTGTTCGTGACCATGTTGAAAGAAGAATTAAAACAGAATAGAAAGATAAAAAATTGTGTGGACGAAATAATCAATCAACAAAAACATTTTGTGGTGAATATAATGGTGCATACAATGGAAGAGTTTGAACCGTCATCTCCTATCTTACCTGCTTCCAAAACAGTTGCAAAATGTAGTAGCGATGAAATTTTAAAAGTGGTATTGATGGCATTGAATAAATTTCAAGTTTCAACAACCCAACTTTTAATGTTTGTGGGTGACCGCTACCATGGTTTCCTTAAGCTGATCTCTTAAAGAAGAGATTGACAATCCGTTGCATAACGTGTAAAATCCATGCTTTAAACTTTGCGGCGCAATTGATCCCTAAATCTTATCCACGAGTAAATGCTTTAATAGCTCATACGAAGGCAGTATTTCTAAAGTCCCGAAAACGTACAAAAAGATTTCACGACGTGTGTCCAAAGTGCCTGAACCACCACAGCCGATTATTACGAGTTGCGGAACAGGGTTAAAGGCTGCGTTTTACTACTGTGAACATTTTGATGACGTAAAGAAGGAAGTTTTACAATTCGATCCGCGACACGTCGAAGCTATCAAAAAAAGTCAGAAAATGTTTCAAGATAGTCAGGTAAAATGTGATTTAGAAAGTATTCGCAAGAACTACTATGGACTAGCGGACGGAATTGAAAAATTACAAGATATTCATAAAGTTTTATATATTTTTTGAATTTTCGGGTTTGGGATCGCTCCTTGTTAGCTAACTACAATTATTTTTTTTTTCAAGATATTTCCGAAATTTTTTCAAAACTATTTTAGCTTGTTGTTTCGAAAAGCTTTGGGATGTTAAACTTGAAACTAGGGCTTGAAAAATGTATATTTTGATTAACCGAGTTAACGCTGTAGAAATTTTCGTGGACCTACAAATATTCTAAGATTTCGAACTGTCGCACAGACTATCTCTCTTTGATAATCTCCTTTAGAAAAATCTGGAGGAAGTTTTTCCAGTTCATAAGCATCTCAAGTTTTGTCTGTTTTAATTTTCTATCTTTAGCTTAATTTCCTGTCACAAAATCCTATTTAAAATTTAAACTCATCATCAAAACAAAATAAACACGCAAAAACGATATTTCCACTACTCCAAATACTTTTAACCGCTACACCAAGAAATTTTACCGCTTACCATAGAAAAAACGGCATCCAGCATGCTAAAAACGCGGACACGATAATACCCAGCGTCCTAGCCGCTTTCCTTTCGCGCTTCATCTTGTTGCTGGCACCCGGATCGGTTTTATTCTCGACCAAGTCTATGTCGACCGATTGCCGGAGCGTAGTGAGACCAGCCGAGATCCCATTGATCTGCAAATGCTTGTTGAGCAGGGCCGCGGCTACTTTGCTTCTGAAACACAGAGAAGACGAGTGAGAAATATTGCGTTTGAGAGAGAAAGAGAGGACGGTATTGCCACGTATTGCTGGATTAAGAGCTAACGCGAGGTTATACAGAGGCGATTTAAACGTTATTTGAAGGGAATTCGTAATCTTTTTGTAACGGAAAAATGATTTAAGCGTCCTTTTTCTTTTTTGCGTTGCTTCTCTTGTGAAACGTAATTAATTTTAAATGGTAATTTAACGGGTTTCAGTAGGAATCGGTGGAAAGGTAGAGCATGGAAGCTGAAATCGGAGGAGTTTAATTATTGTTCAGATACAGAGATATATTACAAACTTTTTGAACTAATTGGAAGGATATATTGTGCTATGGAAATTTTAGATTTGTACATAATTAAAATGAGTATAAAGGTGTAACCCTTAACCACCGTAGTGCAAATACTGTAAAGTCTTCACCGTTGTGCGGTCTTGATGACCGCATATAATAAACAAACTTTAATTACTATAATATATTTTTTTACCCATTGGGAACATTCTTATTGGATTGGGTGCACCTTAAAATAAAACGCAAGATGCCTTTTAACATAGTTCGTGCTTTAATTAACATAAGCCAAATAAAAAAATCCGTAAATGTCATATTTTGCTCTGTTTTTAACGCAAACGCTAGAATTTTTCTTTAGTAATACTCTAGACGGAAATAAGAACAGATTCTTAACAATAAATGATCATACGATTAAAGAAAAAACAATAATATAAGAAATAACCTAAAACAAATAAAAAATTGTAGAGGGGCAAATACCCAAAGATTGTGTTTACAATTTTTACAGGTTTCTGACGCACATGCTAAACATGTAGGCATATGGCAAATTTTACACACATAAAAGGTTTTTCTTTTAATTCTAGAAGAACAAGTGCAACATGTTTTTCGTTTTTTCAGTTTTTCTTCTAGAACTCAATAATATCTAAATTCTACAATTCAGATCTTTGAGTACTTTTATATATATATTTCGTTCTGATGGTGTATAATATTACATTTGTCCACTGCAATACAACTTGTAGCAGATCTGCCGTAAATAAGAGATTCCAGCAAGTAATTGCATCGGGTATATTTCCTAATCCGGTCGATCGTCGCAATCCTGGAAGCTGCATAGCGATATTGTACTTCTCGTTTCTCGCTCGAGAAATAAAACTTTGCGATAACCACTTATAGCAATTTCCCCCCTTAAAGACTTTTACAGTGTTTTGAGAAGTACTGCCGCTAGTTTCAGTTTCTTCCGACAGTTTATTGGTTTCTTCTGTTTCTTCTCCCCCATTGAGTTGAATTTCTGAGTCTGTTTCATGTTCACTTTCTTCATAACTGTCCTCACTTACACTGTCTTGGTCACTAATATCTTCACCTTGTGCCTCTTCATACCATGCTAATAAAATGCTCTCATGATCAGGATCGCCTTACGGAACCGTTTTGGACGTGGTAGGATTTTTACTCATTATTTTGGGCAAAGAGCGAAACTCAAATACTAGCGTTAGCACCCTAAACCGGTCCCTGTGACCGCTTCATAACTTTAGCCGTGTTTTTATTGCGCACCGAAACAAATATCGACTTCAACTTTTTGCAGCATACTGGCAATACTTGAAGCTAACGAGAAAACGGATCCGTGATATTAAAATGAGGATAAGATAAACAAAAATGCGCAGCGGTCACGGAGACTACAGTGGCTAAGGGTTAATATTCAGAACATTACAATACAACAATAACCTCTAGAAATTTTTATAAACACCTTTTGGGTATACAGTTTTGTATCACCTAAAATAGAAAATTTCTGTTTTTAAAAACATTTTCTCAGATTCCACTAATGAATTATGGACTATGTTCTTTTGCCTAAGTCTATGTTACTCTAATAAACTGAGTAATATTTGCTAACGTAATTGCCACCTTTGGCTTTGTTGCCCCATTTCGAAAAAAAGTAAACCAGCAAGATTGCTGAAACTTTTAGATTGACGTTGGTGTACGTATTTATGAGTGTTGCAATTTATTTTGCCAAGAAAGCCACAAAAACACGTTGGACTGTCACAATTAATCCATATTGTATAGCGAAAAACATAAAATAAAGATATTTAATACAAGTTACATTTTTGAATGCAGAATTAGGTTATAACTTCCTCTGACAGACACTTTTTATTTATATTACTTTAATAATAAAAATAATAATAATAATAGTTTCGGCAAAGAGAGGCCAGTTACAGTGCCGTGCGGAGAATAACGTGGAAACTAGAAAATTTAATAGTGAGCATGTCGAATTTAGAATACGAAGGCGATAGCATTTGTCTCCTGGAACAAGTTTTCGGATTATACATACAAGTCGGAAATAATACTGAACAAGGTACTCAAGTCTCTGTTCCACGCATTTCACACCTCCACGTTGTTCTTCGCACGTCCTTGAAGCTTGCTCCTCTTTGCCGAGACTAGTCATAAAAGTGGCGTTACCTTTTTGTTATACTAAGCATCTCCTCTCGCTTTTTTCTTTTAATATAATTTCCTTTCCTGGAATAATTTTGTGACTTCATTAAATAATCTCGTTCGTACTCGAAAATTTCATACTTTCGCCATCAAGATGTCTCCTTATCTTTTCCCCGCCCCATTTTTTTCCAACGCCGCGGCGAAGATGAGAAGAAAAAAAGGAAAGAAACGGAGGCATATTCGAAGCTTGGTAGAAGAGAAAAAGAACGTTCGCCTGTTTCAAGTGAGAGCTTTTCAAGCCTCCGCCGGGTAGATATATCATCGTTATTCTGAGGAGGGTTCACGCAGTTCATAAAGCAAGCGTGGGATATGAAAATGTTATACAAGCTGGCGTATTCGCGGAAAGCGAAAACAGAAAAATAAATAAGGCCAAATGGAAGAAATGAACAAATTGAATCTCTCCCGGTCACCCTCGCCGCCATCGGCGGTATACTCAACCTTTATTATTTCATAAACAAACCGTAAAATGGGGGCGTTATTTGAAAATTATTATTTAGAAAGCGACAGGCTCATTTTCCGCCAGGGTAATTTGGAACGTTTAACAAGTGAAATTCGCTTTCTAGAGACGTAATCGGATCTAACCGTCACTGCGATATTATGAAATTTTAAATTAAATTTTTATTTAAATACGTATGAGAGTTATTTATCTTTTATTATACGTAATAGGCTAATAAACAAGAGCTAATCTTTGAATTAGATACCTACAAAGTTTGGCAGAAACGTAGTCAGACTTTATTATTGACAAACCGATTACATAGGATTGTATAACACTTTATACCTTACTAACTGAACATTTCTTTATGCACATATCGATATTGATGAGGCAGGTAACAGAATTGTACATTTTTTTTATAGAGAAGAAAGGTACTTTACATTTACCTAATTCTAAATTATACTGAAGTATCAGACCATCATTAACCGAAGTAATATTTGCGTATATTTTAATATCGTCAGCAAACATCAAGATCTCGCAATCAATTAGATCCGAAATGTCGTTGACAAATAACAGAAACGGTAGGGGACCCAGATTCGAACCTTGTGGTACTCCCGATGTAATAACTCTGGTAACAGAACGGAAGTCGTTGTAAGGTATATAAAGGAAAAATAAATTAACAAGCGACTCAGAAAAACTAAAGGTACTGTCAAATGCTTTCAACATGTCGGTGAAGATGACATAGACCTGTCTCTGACCATTTAATATTTCTGCATTGAACTCCATAAAATTTGCTGAGTTAGTCGTGATAGATCTCTGTTCAATAAAACCATGCTAAGTTACAAAGATGTAATTCGCTACCGCAAAATATAGATGTTTGTATAACGCTACTTCAACAATTTTTGATATATTAATCAGAATGGAAATTGGACGGTAATTCTCGGTATCAGCTGCATTACCATTTTTGAAAATTGGACAAATCCTGAAAAGTGCAGGTCTTCCGAACCAAATTAAATATTGTACATAACTGTAGAGAAAGGACTGTGACGCAATCTCTTAGCGGGAAACTAGGAATCTGTTGTTTGTAAGGGTTTTTATTGCAGATAATACTTCATCAACCCTCAACAAAGTTGAGTGGAAGTGAGTACTAGAATAATTGTTAATATCCTTATCGGGAGGAGGTCGAGTTGAGACTTGAAATCCACTCGAAAGGGCCTCTACAACCACCTCCCTACTCCGGGAATTTTACTAGAGCCTCTACAGGCACTAATAAAAGACCAAAAGTTCTTAGCACCCAGACACGTAGACATTTCGATCTTAGAGAAATAACAGCGATAAACTTCCCTAATTAATGTAACCTAATCACAAAAATTTGATATTCTTTTGGAATTTAAAAAGACTAGATCACAGAACGGGTCAAAGGACGTATTATCCTGCGAATTACATTCATCCTTTCCTTTTCTCGCACCCTCCGGACAGAATTTCTAAACATCGACGTCTAACACGGACCCCAAGTCTCCAAGGAAAGACCTCTTTTAATGTCCAACGTCCGAAAAGCGGTATGCATCCAGAAAGGTGTTTCGTTTCGTGTGCCGGTATCATGACAGAATTAATGCGGGCAGGCAATTTAGCGACCTCTAGCGACGCGTATTCGAGCAACCGCAAATGGAGTTATTGCGTCCGTAAGGAATCCTAAAGTCGCAAGGCTCCGTGACGGGTTGTCTTGAGTGATATAATGGTAACCTGTAGACGAGTTTCGGATTCCACGTGCTTGATATATCTCGGGCGGGATGTATCAATTTTGGCGTGTCATTTTTTACGACTATTTTCCGTCAAATTTGTGTATTTGTTTAAATTTTCGATTTGATAAACTTCGATTTAAAATTTATAGAGTTTATTTGAAAGTGTTGTTGTGCTGTGGCTAATTTTTGAATTGTTTGAATTGATTGTTCATAAAAATGGATCATGTAGAACAATGAGCCGCAATGAAATACCTCCAGAGAAAAGCATGGCGCCAACTCAAATTCATAAAGACATGATGACAACTATTGGTGAGTCTGCAGTTTCTTATGATGTAGTCAAACATTGGTGTCGAGATTCTGGACGCGGAAGAACATTCTGTGAAAGCCAACATACCGGTGGTTCTCTTATATCGGTAATAACAAATAAAAATATTAAAAAGTTACACGATATCGTGCTACAAGACCGACGGGTATGTGTTAAGGACATTGTGGAAGATCATATGATGTGATGCAGAACATACTGACCAAAGAATTAGATAGGGAAAAGATGAGTGCAAGATGGGTGCCCCGAATGTTAACTATTGATCAAAAAGGGAATCTGGTATTGAGTTGTAAGCGCCGTTTGGACCAAGCAAACAAAGAGAACTTTTTTGCTCGGTATGTGACCATGAGTGTGTCATGGGTGCACCACTATGATCCCAAGTCCAACACGAATGTACGAAGTTGTAATCCGTCAAATTGTCAAAACTTTGACATTTAAAACGGGTAAAGCATATACAATCACTGTATTTCCAATTTAATGAGAAGGTAATTACAAAATCCAGTTTTCACTAAATTAATAATCATGGCCAGAGGTCAGCAGAAGCTCCAATCGCAAGCCAGAGCCGCAGAAAAGGAAGCGAAAGTGAAAAAGCAGCAAGGACACAACGCCAAGGACCAGAAAAAGGCGGCTCAGAAGGCGCTGATATACGTCTGCGCGATATGTAAAGCTCAGATGCCCGACATCAAAACATACAGGCAGCACTTCGAAAAGAAGCATCCGAAAAGCGAAATGCCAACGGAATTGAAGGACAACGTTTGTGGGGATATTTCGCTACCTACTAAGACTTAAGTAGAAACTTCAAAATCCTGAAGATTCGGTTGTGTATTATTTTAAGATACCGTCCAGAATAAAGCAGATATACATATATATTGCGGTCTGTTCATGTTTCATTCTTGTTGGGTATTGTTTATACACAACAGGTTTTGAATAAATAATAGAAGATATACGAGGACGACCTGAAATCTTTCCGGAATCGGCAATAGATGGCGCACGAAGGTTGACGTATTATAGTAATATCTGATGTTTATTTCAAATGGGCCAAAAATAAAAAAGTATCAGAAGCAGACAAGTTCATATAAATCAACTAATACTTGATAGGAGATCAATACTAAACAAAAAGGATGAAAGATGGTAGTCTATCTCAGAGTCAATATACACAAACACATACGATACCCACTTATTATAGAACAAACATGAACAACCCAAAAACTACGAAATGATTTTTTAGTTGCATTTATTTACAAGTTCATTTAAATTACTTGCTTTATTTTCGTGAAACTCAAAGGATATTAATGAAATTGCCCGTTCTCAAACTAATTTAAAGTGTGGGACACTGCGAAGAGTTTAACAATCGAATCTCCCGAGTGTAGGTATAATGCCCGAAGTTTTCAAGCACTAGGCGTGAATATTAAAATGTATTAATCTCCCTTAAGACGTTATTAAAGTCCATAACGAAGTTATAGTTAGAATAAGTGCTCCGACTAGAAAAGCTTCAAGTTTATTGAGCCGTCTATTTTCAGCGAAGGTAAGACATTACATCATCTTAGTCGGGAAACGAAGAAAGGAACGGGAAGGAAAAGATTTCAGAATAAATTCTCGTGTCTAAACTTCATATTGACGTCGTTTGCTTATAAAAAAGAATGATATCCATGCCTCGCGAAAAACGTTGTGTTCTAATAATAATAGATTAAGAATGTTTGGATGTAAACGATTTATCTATTGTTTGGAGTTATTTACACGTCGTGGAGATTATTTTATTCTATTTCTGAACGATCTTCGAAGTGTGTATGTATGTATAAACGCATTATGTCAAAATATTTCAGGTGATCTTGTTGATTAATACGATATTTCGAAGTTGTTTCAGTTCCTTTACACACGATAAAATGAGAAAGGATTAATAAAACATTTACTTTTTTTCTACTATTTACAAAACATTTATTTTATTTAAATTCAGAGATATACAATGTAATTTATATATCGTAACATAAACTAACATAAAAATCTAAAAGAAGCAATAAAATATTCCAGAAATAATAATGCAATACAGATTTAATATTAAACACGGTTCATAATACGGTATTTACAGTTTGTTGTCTTAATTATAGAATAAAAAAAAAATACATCTTATTAAAACAGACTAGATGTACTAAAATTTTCGCATCGCTTACATATGTTAACCAATGAAGGTTACGATCATAAATGATGCGAGTACGTAAACGTTACCGAACACTCGCCTTGATACGGCCACTCCGCCTGTTCACGTTGTTACCCGCACTGCACTGTAACCCACCCCACCTTGCCGAGACTAGTAATGATAAAAAAGAATCCGGTATTATACAAATACAAGTACTACATCCAATTTAAAAATAAGTTACAATCAATGAATAGATGACCAGGAAAGAAGTCGTGTCGGTTAGCAGCGCTCTTCCACCACAAGTCTTGCCAGTGTGAAATGTTTCCGGAATCCACAAGAAAAGCACGGCATTGGGGTGGTTCTTTATTTTTATTTCTCGATGTAGTCTTATCGAAGATCGACATACTTTTTCAAACGGTGCTCTAGTCTCTTCGAGCCGTCGAAAAAGCAGGATATTTCGAAGTCTGCAAAATAGCCATTTGATGCAAATCTCTTTCCTCCTAGTGTCTCTTACAGGTTTGGGAATAGAAAACAGGCCCGGTGAATATGGAGGATGAGGGACTAATTCGTAGCGCAACTGATTCAATTTGGACACGACAATGCAGGATGAATGAGCCGGTGCATTGTCGTGGTGGAAAAGCACTTTTTTCCGCTGCAAACGAGGCCGTTTCTCTTCCAAAACTGCGTCGAAACTGGTCAGTAAATCACTGTAGTATTGTCCCGTGATCGTCCTTCTTTTCTGCAGATAGTCGATGAGCATCATACCCTGGGAATCCCAAGAAATGCTTCCCCAAAAATTGTCTCCGGAGCCGATTTGCCTGGAAACGTCCACTGCTTCGACTGTTCCTTTGTCTCCGGTATGTAGTGGTGGATCTAAGTTTCATTCACGGTTACGACACGCATGAAGAAATTCCTTGGTTTGCGTTGGATCCTCCAAAACGGTCAACTGATTTTGTTTTTGCTTCGGTGGAAGCAAACGCTTTCGGCGCGATGGGTACCGCATCGTGCCGAAAGCTTATTTATACCCAAAATTTCCATATAGGATATAGCCAATGCTGAGATGCTTATTGACTCTGCTATCTCTTTTAGCTTCAACTGGCGATCGGCTAACTTGATATCATGAATCTTGTCGACCATTTCATCGTTGGTAGCGGTTTTTGGGCATCCACTGCGTGGTTCGTCGCTTGTGCTTATGCGGCCACGTTTGAACTCACTCACCCAGAAGTGGATGGTCAAAAATGATGGGGTACATCCACCATGAACCTCTAGCAAAGTATTTCGAATTTCCGTGGCCTTTTTTCCAGCCAATCAGAAGTGTTCAATCACTGCACGAAACACACTCCTAAACAATAACTATTGACAGTAGACTTCTGAGATTTTGACAGTTGCATTAAAATCCACTTCAGGTCGCCCTAGTAAAGCTATTCTCAATTAAATACAACGTACTTTAGCTTTCACGAACTTACTTCCAACATATTTATAGATCCCCAATATAAAAGGAAGGGACGCGAGTAACTTTTACATTCAAAAGCCTCTCCGTTCAATTTTTCCCTCGTCCAAAACTAAACGACCTACATTTCACCCATCCATTCATCTTGATCGAGAAAGCATCGAAATGTTTCACAGCTGACTCTCCTATATTTGCTGCCGGCTGCATCCGTTTTGGCATCCCTGTTTTTATATCGGATCTGCTTTGTGTGTCGCGTAACGAGGGAAGACCGTTCAGAAAAAATGAAGGGATGATGAGGAAATGAAGACGTCATGAAACATATTAAATTTTTTCAGGCGTGGATATCGGAAAACGGAGATATTTTAGTTGTTTTCTTTTTTGGCCAACATCGTCCGTACCTTTGTTTTACTATGGTATTACAGAACGTGTATAATGGAGGTGTTTCGTTTAAGAGATGACCCTGTCGTGAACAAATGGAGAGTTATGAAACGTATAGGTGATGAAATATTGATTAGATGCCTTCGAGATATCTATCTTAAAGATATTTGATGTAGGCTAATATCGTAGGTGGATGTAGGGTAAGTTTGTACTTGTTTAACCTTTGTTACAAAAGTAGATTTCAGCTTGACTGTAATTATTTTACCTCAAACATTGGTATTGTGGTTAATGCTAGGAAATCGGTTGAAATATCAGTTGTTTTCTGATATTTCAGATATGATATAACGTTAATGAATCTTCTCGTATCATATTAATTTCTCAGGGAATCTAGGAGCAGCTTTAGACAAGCATCCAACAAATTTATGGTGAAAGGAATGTTATAAGGTGAAAAGGCTCAACATGCTTGGCGTATATTCTGAGATAACCTTGAAAACGATTATTCGCGGCAAATGGACGTAATTAGAATATGCACCTATCTTTGATGATATACATTGCGTTCTCTGTGAATAGGTAGAAGAATTTTTCCAGTAAATACATGTTGGTTAAACTTAATATCATTGATACTACATTAATTTCTTTACTTACTTCTTATTGTTATTAGCAAGAAATTTCTTCACGAGAGGAATGTGGTACACCAAGTGCAATATTCAGAAACTCTTAGAAGTTTACGTATAATTCTTCATTTGTTACTCTTGGATTCACATCCCTTAAATGGGATTTGCTAACATAAAAGTAGCTCCTCGATACTTTGTACTTTTTGAGCAAATATTACACTGGGTGATACGTAACTATGTGATATTTGTGGCTTTTTTAATAGTTATTTCTTACATTCAGTTCTTCCAAGCTCCTTTTTATTTATACTTTTCAAGACTTTTTTATTTCGGAAGCTTTTGCTTCAAATTCATCTTGTATTTAACAGGACAGGTTATTATTTTAGTTTGTTTAGTATTTAATCATTGTTATTTACATATCCACTGCAAAAATATTTTATTGCTTTAATACTATCGAAACATCTGATCTACACATATAAGTAATAGCAAATACTATTGTTGGAAAAATTCTTTTTCTAAACGTACGCTAATATAGATTCACGTATACATTACTGCTCATGAGAGTATGGACACTTCCTATTCCATACAAAATATGTCATTATTTTTATTATTTCTTTCTTTTTCTTCTTAATATTAAGTATTTCGCCGTAATAGATAATTTTCCTACAATCTGACCATCAAAATCTTCAGTTGCATACGCATTTTGACATATTTTAGATGACTTCAGTTTTTCGCAAAAAACCTAATAGAAATTTAGTCGAAATTTCGCTCATCGTGGATTTGGTTCAAGGATTACCGAATGCTACCTCCAATCATACAGAATACGATTCTAAAACCAAAATTGGCACAAGAGGACTAATCTAGACTGTATTCGTTTCTATAGATTTGAAAACACGTGAAAAGTGTAATGACTGTTACTGAATCCTTTTCTAATTTTGAAAGTATAAGTATTTTGCCATGATGGATGCATACGCATTTTGACATATTTTATGTTCCACAGGTTGCCTATAGAGGCAGGGCATACTTTTCGGACCCTCCTGTCCAATTCATCTCATTACAGCTCGATGGGGTTTAGATCGGGGCTTTGCGGCGGCCATGTCATTCATCAGCCCCCGGTGTGTTTCCCTATTGTTCTATTGTCCAGTATTTGTGAGTGTTAGCCCACTAGAGACGTTTTCATCGTCGCCCCTGGATGTTGCTCGAGGATGTCATGGACGATTTTTGCTAGCAAATGTACCAATTTGTTCAAAGCGGCGATCGGTTAAATTTCCTGTGGATTTTTTTACATTAAGTTGGCCGGAAATATTCTGTACAGAATATCCTTGTTGATGTAACGTTAATATACCTGATCATGTTTTCAACACTAACCGGTTTTCCGCGAGACATTTTACAAACGAATTAAATTATTTACTCGAACAAAGAAGTAACAATATCGAGTTACACGTAATGGCATCTAATGATAAAGTAAACCTATTGTTAATGTAGTTTATGCATACTTTATGGTGTAAATAATATCTCTGCAGAAACTTAGTCAATTCTTAGAATTCCGGTTTCATTTATAGTGTCATAAAATTTCTACCGGTATATTACTTAAACCATCTATGCCTGGTGTGGACTGTTGTGGATCTTCAAAGATGCACGTAGTTGCACTAACGTTTATTAAACTTTAAGTCTAGCTTAACAATGGATTACAATATGGTATACATAATATATTGTCTAGAGTGGGTCGTTTGAGATCCTGTACTCGGTTCAGGCTGAACTGAATTCAACTACTGAACTGAACTGCTCTGAACTGATCTACTGAACTCACGAGGGTATCATTTCCTCATTAATATTTATATCAACTGCATAACAATGAAAATCTTAAACTAATATATCATTTGATAATTGTCGATCTAATTATCAGAAAGTAACTAACTGGGTGTTAGGGAGGAAGCGCAATTGTATACAATTTCAGATAACAAAATAAATACAAGTGCGAACAGTGCATAGGTAAGATGAAAGCACAGACAAATATACGATCAGACGTTTGTAAACAGATTTGACGTAGAACTTCATTTAGAATTATAGGCAGGTACACAACAGGACAAGGGCAGTGTGCTGTCAGTAAGTATCGTTTCTACACTGAAAGGTTTCCAAGCAAAACACAGACACGTGTTAAAACTAACCTATGTATTTCTCTCAATTGCTCTTGTTTACGTTGTTTAGTGTGCTGTTTTGCGATCGTAAGCAGAATTAAGTTAGTTGTTCGTTAAGCAAAATCATAAAATTCATTATAATTATTATTACAATCTCTACTCATCTGTTTAACTTTAAAACGTATCTAGGATGGACTGCAGCAAATATACCTAAAGAAGATCAACTGTTAATTACACTAATGAAATGAAGGTTCGGTTGAACTTGTATCTTGGAGATCTGGTTCTACATGATATTTTGTTGCACCAATTGATGAAACAGTTATCAATCTCTAGGAAGAATGTAACTTACACCATTATGCTTTAGTACATTTACAAGTCTACGTATTATACTATACTAAGATCAGATGTGAAAATCCTGCTTTACTTGATTGGCAAAAGTTAACATACATTTCGTATAAATATATGAATACTGCCTAAGCGTTTGCTGGCGTAACTCTAAATGGTGTAGTAGTATATATTAACTACTGGTACTCCACTTTAACATCAAGTAAATAATAATAATAATAATAATAATAATCTTTATTACCCAACAGAAAATAATTCCATTTACAGGATAATGTGACAATAACATAAAATAGTATAATACAGCATAATGTAGTAATGATATAATATATACAGTGCAGTAGTAAACTTAAATTACAAAAATGATACAACTGAATCATGAACATAAAAATAGCTCGGTGACACCAGAATGCAAGAACAAAGTAGGACGACATTGTAAATCCATGTAGACACTTCAACAAAAAGGATCATCGAGTAATTCATTGGCATTCCTAATCATATGCGTAATGGGTGCTTTAATAATAATAATAATAATAATATCTTTATTGCCCAACAGAAAATAATTCCATTTACAGGACAATGCGAGAATAATGTAACCTAGCATATATATGTAGTAACAATATACAGCGCAGTAATAAATTAAAATTAGTCGAAAAAGATACAACTGAATCATAAATATAATAATGGCTCGGTGACATCAGAATGCAAGAACAAAATAGGACGACAATGTAAATCCAAGTAGACTCTTCAACAAAAAGGATCGTGAAGTAATTCATTGGCATTTCTAATCATATGCGTAAAGGGTGCTTTAAGCAGAACATTAGTTTTGCATGACGGGACCTTATAATTAGGGAAGGACCTGGTATCGTACTGAGGTACCACAAAATTAATTTTGGAGAGAAGGGATGGAGCGTCAATAGCGTGATTAATTAGTTTAAGTAGAAATTGACTGCTAAATTCCTTCCTTCGATCCGATAACGATACAAAGCCGTGTCTCCTCAGCAGACCAGCATAATCAACATCGCGTCCAGGGTAAGTGCCATCAATTTTGAAGGACAGGTATTTCAAAAATCGTTTTTGCACTCTTTCAAGTAGTACTTGCAGATGGAGATAGTGAGGATACCAAATTATGGAGGCATACTCCAACCCAGTGCGGACAAGCGAATAGTATAATGCTTTTAGCGAGGCAGGATTATTGAATGATCTGCAGGATCGTATGAGAAATCCTAAGGATTTCATCGCAGAATTTCGTATGGATAGTATGTGGTCTGCAAACGACAAATTTGCATCAAACTGCACGCCCAGGTCCATCACAGACGAGTGCCTAGGAACAATAGCCTGACTTACAGCATAGTGAAAATTGTATAGTCTATGACATCTGGAGTAGCTTACAACAGCACACTTATCCAGATTCAAATGAATTCCATTCTGTGTACACCATCTAACAATTGTATCCAGACTGTTCTGGAGAAACAGACAATCTGCCGGGGAGGTTATGGTATTGTAGATTTTAAGATCGTCCGCGTAAGCCAGTACATTGCAGTCCAGTCCCTGTAGGAGATTATCCAAATAAATATTAAACAAAAGGGGACCCAAATTGGATCCCTGGCACACACCAGAGGAAGCAGAGAATGTTAAGGATGTATATCCATTGTAGTGAACATAGCATGAACGATCAGTTAAATAGCGGATCAATTCTGTTACACTTGGCGGAAAACCAAAACTACTCAGCTTAGATACCATAAGGGAATGATTGATAGTGTCAAATGCTTTACTAAAATCGGTGTATAATACATCTACTTGTTGACGTCGTTCCATGGATTCGGCAATATGCTGTGCTAACTCAGCAAGGTTGGTTGTAGTAGACCTTCCTGGAATGAAACCATGTTGTCGCGAAGATAAGTAAGGCTTGACACTAACGTAAATTCTGTGAGACAGAAGATATTCAAAAATTTTTGCAAAGTTGGATAAAATATTTATTGGTCTATAATTTTGGAAGTCAGAACGATTACCTTTCTTAAACACGGGTGTGATTCTGCTAATCTTCCAAGCGTCAGGAAAGGTAGAAGAACTTACGGCCAAGTTAAATATTCTAGCTAGAGGTTCGCATAGTACTACACAACAATCACGTGCAAAAAAATGCGGGGAGGCCGTCATGACCAGCAGTAAAATTAGATTTTAACTTCTTAGATGCTTTTAAGATATCGTGTGCTGTAAAAGATCCAATCAAAGAACTACCACTAATGAGATCCCTATCAAGAGGCCGGGGCCCCAGTAATGCTTGTGAACCAGACACAAACACTCTAGAGAATTCATCTGCGTAGGTCTGAACAATGTTTTACAGGAATGACAAGTGGTACTCATTGCACAATCGAGTATAGTAATATGTACTGAGGTAAACACAAAGGAAGCGGGATCACTACAAGGCCACAATATTCACACCGAGGGGGCCTATCCTGGTGACTGACTAACGCACAAGACAATGGAGGCCGCGGAAAAGAAAGGAGTAAAAGAAAAGAAAAAAAGGTGCTCGGAAGGTGATTACTTTTGTCCTGGACCCGGTATAACAGTCAAGATCAAAATGTAAACACCTCTTCTACACATCAAAACAAAAACAAGAAAAAAAAAAACCTGTATGTGTGGAAATGTCTAAGCTACACAAAAAATTATAGAGTCGAGAGGAAACTATTAAATTAAACAAAACGTAAATTAACAATCACAAAAATGGTTAGACTGACCTGTAGTAGGTAATTTTCGCTGTATATTGGTATAAATTTGAAGTTAAAGCGACTATTATGACAGAGAAAATCCGGTGATAACTTAGCCACACAAAAATAACACTGTGAACGTATTGAATCGCTAGACTCTACTGAGTAAAGAAAGAATATTGTGGTGTATTGGAAACTGGTGCTTGGTTACCTACTATTAGTTGATAAATGATTTTTAATTAAAGACATATTATTTTTATACACGTGTGTGAGATTTCTGAAATACAGAAAATTGCATATTGATTAATGATGTACCTAAAAGAAGTAAGACTTTAATTAAAATCCTTTACCAACTAATATTAGGTCACTAAGCACCATATTTTTCAGTACACCACAATGTTTAACGCATTATCTCATGAAATACAGTACAATTAGAGTTACGCTAACAAGGCCATAGCTGTATCCATACGTTTATACGAAATGTATGTATTTCATCAACTGGTAATACAAAGTCTGATGTACAGCCAAATCTTCACGATGCAAGAAGCTTCATTTTAATGTAATTCTTTGGGTATATTTACTGCGGTTCATCCCAAATATGTCTTAAAGTTAAGCAAATGAGATTCCAATAATAATTGTAGTAAATTTTATAATTTTACATAACGAACAACATAATGTTGCTGATGGTCGCAAAACAGCATAGTAAACAACGGGAATTGACAAGAATAGGTTAGTTTCATCACGAGTCTTTGCTTTGTTTGGAAACTTTTTCAGTGTCGCCATAATATTAGTGACATCATAACTTTCCTTGTCCACTGTTTGTATTATACCTAACTATTTAATGATTTTGAAAAGTAATATTCCAGTTTGCTATTTATTAAATTAGTTCCTTAAACAGTGAATTATGCATATACTTATAGAATTATTACATGAATAAAAGCACTTCCTTTTAAAATATGCACCTAGTCAGGCGTACTGAACTGTATAATCTGAATCTGTTACTGTTGTACGTTCCAATACTAAATTTACCCGAAAACAATCTTTATACGACTTCCACAAAAGTACATCTCACAGATTCTCAAAGGAAAAACACATCTCGACGAAGTCAAAGCTTTGCGTTCGTTGAAACTTTGCAATGTAAATTGGAAGTGAGCGTATCAAACAGTGGCAGGGGACAGGGATTTCTAAACAAGGTAAAGCGTAGTGTATATTTAAAAATAGTTTCGTGTAGCTTGGTATAGGAATATTTTCTGAAGTCATATTGCGGCAAAATGCATATTATATTACTGGCGAGGTTGTGGATCTTTGAACGAGACGGAATCTGTCGAATATTTTATGTACTTGCCTTAAAACTTGCTAGTCATCAAAAATTCGAGTACGCTGTTGTGTGATATCAAGCTTTTATTAAAATTCGAGATTGTTTATGCGCACCAGATGGATATACGAGCTGGAACGAGTCACAGTTTCTATTTTAATAACTTTGGGCAGCTACGACTTGATTAATAGATGTTAATGTAGGTGCAGTAAATGGAAGAAATTTGCTGAGATGAAGTACAATACAGCGTGTATCTGATATAATGCTAATCGGTTTAGTATGCGACTACCATCTCTGTTAATACTTCGTTTGATTTGTGCACCTAATACGAACAGCGGCCTCACTCCTTTGAGAATCTTTTTTGTACTTTCGAAAATAAGCAATATTTTCAAAATTGTCCTGTTCATCTTTTGCAACATCTTCAACAAATTTAGCTTCATATCGACGATAGATAGATAGAATAGGATTAGATGATCGGTGATATGTGGGGAGATTGAGAAAAGAACAATTTAATCCCAAATATTACACAATCGTCGTAAAAGGAGTTAACGGTATAATGGACCAGCATGTTTACATGAAATACTATGGAGAACATCATGCTTCCTTATGAGAAAGGAAATTTACCGGTAATTTGGAAGTGTGTTCAGGACAATGACCCTAAGCATACTTCCAAGTTGGTAAAAAAGTGGTTTACGGATAATGCAGTCGATGTTATTGAATGGCCATCGAGTAGCCCCGACGACTTCGACAGGGGTTGGAGAGATGTTCGTGTGCACTGGTAGAATGAACTCGAGGACCTGCGCCAGCATATTAGATGAAGTTCTACTGCCCTTAATTGAAAAATTATTCGGAATGGATACTGACGAAGTTTTGTTTCAATAAGATAATGCAGTGGTTTCGGGAAGCGAATATTGACATCTTGGAATGGTCACCTCAAAGCCCGGATCTAAATCCGATCGAGCATTTGTGGGATATTATTAAGCGAAAAGTCTGCGAACACAAATGCAAATCCAAACAAGAATTAAAAGCAATACTTGAAAGAGTATGGTAGGACATTCCAACTTTAACCTGCCATATGTTAGTGGCCAGTTTACCTAAGAGGATTGAAGCTGTCATAAAAGCCCGCGGGGGGCCAACCAGATGTTGAATTTCTATATTTTTAGTAATAATAATTTGCTTTTATAATATTTGTTTTATTTGTTCATTGTTTATCTTAAAGATAATTGAAAAAATTGGGGCTGCCTAATGATTGTGTCCCTGCCTGTATGGTATGTGGCTTGTTTTTCCTTAAATAATATGTTTGGTTTGTATTGTCGATTTTTGATACTAGAAGCAAAAAGTTATATAAATCTCCAATGGCAGTGAAGATACTTCAATTTCTTTTCATAGGTATCGCAGTAAACTCCACAGTATACAAATTAATAATTTATTGAGAATGCAAAGCTTCAAGAGCATGTAGACTCTTATTGTTATCCGTAGTTGCCAACTAGTCGGTTGTTAAATTGTGTAGGGTGGAATTTACTGCGATACCTGTGAAGAATCTTTCTAAGTGGTCCTACTTCATAAAATGATAACTTATTATGTATAAAAATCACCCACGAAATAACATCTTACCTAGACTAACCATTAACGTAATTTGCAATCCAATACTCGCGCTCTAGCGGAAATTACGTAGATGTTTCCATAACGTAATACCTTCCACTAAGGAAAAATAAATATACACGAGGTAAAAGCCCTTCATTTTCGCTACCCTTTTCTCGCTGGGGTGCGTTCAACGTGTAACGAAATTCGAGCGCTTCAAGGGATATTTACGGAGATAGTTCATTACGCCTCTTGTGAATATGCCCAACAATATTCATTTTTAGGAGACGTCTTGATAAGGGCCGTCTTCATTTTGCCAGAATTTTTCCCCCTTCGGGGCTGAATACAATGATGTTAAGGGGTGGATGGAGCGCTTGATGCAGCGGTAATGGGGAGGTGAATGGGGGACAGCGGGATGATTATCGTTTTAAATTTTTTTACCTTGAGGCACTACGTCGTCGTCGTCATCGTAGTAGGTAATGGAGACGGTTGGAAATTGCTTTCAAATTAATTGCTAGCTGGCTGTTCCACCGTCTCACGGCCGCACAGAGAGGTAAAATGCTTGAAGAGCGGAAAAAATTTAATATCTAGAGAAGCGATCGTCCTATCGAGGTGCGGTTAGCCTCATTCGATTCAGGATAAAGAAATACATTACAATGAAACTAAATTAAAAAGATAAATTAGTTTAATAAACGATTTATTAATAATAATCTACTCGAAATGTGGATTTATTGTACACATTCATAGTTTACAATAAAACAGTATATTATGCAAGTAGTGTAGAATGTTATTTTGGTATACTCACCAAATTTTATCTGAGATGTTATAAACTAGGACTATCTAATGTTTTTAAACGGTTAGTACAGTAATGGATAAAAGTGAAAGACAGACTTATGTCCGTTGTAATGAGAAAGACAAACACATAATTACATACAATTTGAACATAACCTAATATTCTTGTGTTCGTTAAATGGAAAATTTTATTAGAAAATGTCATAATAAAAGAAGAAGATCGACCAACTAATTTTGCTAATTACGAAATAGAATAATTGGATACCGAAAAGTTTAATTTCCATAAAATTACCGATAAAAAAACCAAAGAACAAATTAATATTAAATTTCGATGCTTGCTGATGCATCTATCAGATCTTCTAAAATAGTAATTAATAATTGCTGAAAAGAAGTCTCAAGTCAAAGATTTAGAAAGTAAAATTAAGGGGCGACAGTTGGAATATTTGGAGAAAGAACATGAACTAATAATAAAAGTCTTGAAAAAGGAGTACAAGAAGTTATAATTTTTTAATGCTTATTTGTTTTATCTATATTACTAATGCGAATTTCATTTTGGGCTGAGAATTAAATGATTAAATGTTAATTAATAAAATAAAATTTAGTAAATTTAAAATAAAACCAACAAAATTATTAACAGCAAGTCAAGAACAAAACTGAATTAACAGCGATTATCGATGTTTGTAATTGCCTGAACTTCCTGTGCGATAAATCTTTAAGAAGTTCTATATTCATTCAGAATATTTCTATATAAAAACAAACGCACGAAATAAAGTGAGGTTATAATATCCGTTAGATATTATAACCTCACGGGAGGATTTAACAACGGGCAAATTTATCCCTCTGATAAGCAATTTACCAACTGGTTTTTATCTGTCAGAAAGTGAATAAATACATGGTTGTGGTTATCCGTTTAGATTGCGCTACCTGCAACTTTATCAGAATGTGAATAAACCGCCCTTATAATAATACGAGGGTGGGTCTCTATATTGTACCCCTGATCCCCTTACAGTAGAACTACAGGGGAATTATATTTTTTATTCTTCGACATAGTCTTCATCTACACTAATCCACTTGATCCATCGGTGCTCCAACATCTCAACAGCCTCTTGGAAAAATTTTTGTCTGACCTCGGTAAACCATCTCTCTACAGCACTTCATAATTACCAGTAAAATTTTGGCCCACGTAAGATTTCTCTTAATATAGGAAACAGCGTGTAATCACTAGGGTCCAGATCCAGCGAATATGGCGGGTGCTCCACTAAATCAAAGCCTGCTTGGTGTATAGCAGCCATAATAGTACCAGATGTAGAAATAGCAAAACCTTTCCAGCAGACGGCATGATTTTACATTTGCGTCGAGGAGGAAAATCATGATATTTCCACTCTCTACTTTGCACTTTGGTTTAGGGTTTATAGTGGTGTACCCATGACTCATCCATGGTCACATACAGTCTAAAAAAGTTCTCTTTGTTTGCTTGGTCTTTTTTGACCACTCATTAACATTCTGGGCACCCATCTTGCAGTCATCTTTTTGATATCTAATTGTTTAGTCAGTATGTTTTGCTCCACATGATATGATAAGCCGGTATCTTCCACAATGTCCCAGAGGAGTACTCGTCGGTCTTGCAGTACGATACTGCGTATACCCATTTGATGTTTTTGTTACCGTTATGGGAGGACCCCCGGCATATTGGTTTTCACAGGATGTTCTCCGCATTTAGAATCTATACCCCAACGTTCGACTATATCATAAGAAACTGCAGACTCGCCAATACTTACCACAATGTTTTTATGAATTTGCGTTAGCGTCGTGTCCGTGTATAGGATTCATTTTTATGAATAACCACGTCAAACAATTCAATTGGGGTGGGGCATGATGATTCGCCCTCGTATGAAAATGTCGATGATGATGTAGGTAAAATATTCAAACTTTTATTTACGTTTTGCTTGTAATGTCTTGATTTCGGTAGATTTTTCTTTAATACCTGCTTTCGTAGCTTCTTTGACCTTTTTCTTGATGATTCAGTTTAAGTTGTTATATCCAATGGTGTCATCCTTCTTTTTACGTCTCTGTTCCATTGATTCTAAAATCTCGTTATTCATCCATGATTTCTTTTTTGTTGGAATGGAAAGCATGCAAAAACCAAAAGCAGAGTATTCTGGAGAAGATGGAAAATACGTGGAAAACTCGATATCTTTCGCAATACTTTATAAAACTTTATTGACTCGTGTTTATATATTATAATGTGTTTATATATTACGTTATACGATATAATTTTCTACCGTAGCCGTATTTTTTTTAGTATTGTCGCTAGACCAGACGAACTACCACGTCGAAATAATTGGCTACAAAATCAATATCGCGTTACAGTCATCCACCGATCGTGGGTCGTAATTTTATTTTCACGATCAAGCGGTTTCCGTTATATTTAGACCGCATATACGGATGGCTGCGGCTGGTGGTTTAAGGGGGACGGTGCTCAAGAGACGTGAGAAAAATTATGTATCCATCGCTCCAGTGCGTATTAAAACATTTAACACGTACGTATAATAATGTTTTCGCTTTTAATAAGCGGCTAAGAAGGGTGATTGATTATAATCCTTGGTCTCTAGTGAAATATCAACGTTACCGCAGACTGTGTGAAAGGAGTATAATAAAACTAGATTGCAAAAAATTGTATATTTCCCTAAAGCGATTAAATATTATCCTAGCCTTCGTACGGGATTGTTTAGAATTGGATGTACGAGGTAGACGCCATAAATTCTCGGTCTGATATAGGAAGAAGAAACTTGGAACAATATAGGAAATTTTATTTTTCAATGTAATCTACTCCTATACATTTATTACAACAATTAATTAATAGTTCGATACCCTTGTAAAAGTAATCTCAAGTTTTTCCATCGCAATGTTCTATAACAGCTGCTGGTAACTCACTGTTGTCCTTGAAACGACGTCCCCAAAGGTCCCTTTTAAATTAGAAAACAAATAAACATCTCAAGGAACCATATTTGGACTATACGGTGGATATTCCAATTCTTGAAAGCCACATTCGCAGATGGCAGCTTGTGAAACTGCGGCAGTATGGAAGGGAGCATTGTCGTGCAATAATCGCACAACTTTGTCAAATCTCCACGACGTTTTACACGAATACTGTCCCTTAATTTATGTAATAAAGACGCATAACACGTGCCATTCACAGTTTTAATGCGCTCTTTGAAATCAATTAACAAAATGCCCTCACAATCCCAGAATATTGTGACTATCACCTCTTTCGCTGATTGAATGACTTTCGCCTTTTTGGGATAAGGTTTATCAGGTCGCCGCCATTCCATGGACTCCATTTTCGATAGAGCATCGTAAAACAGAACCATTGTTTCATCTCCTCTGACGATGGACACCAAAATCGGTTTCGGGTCGTCTCCAGACATGTTTGGACACGACCGCGCATATTCGAGTCGATGTTCACGTTGGAGAACAGAAAGAAGGCGCAGTAACCATCCGGCACTAATTTTACTTATACCCAAATGCTTATGGAGAATTCGGCGAATACTTGTTTCGAATATGTTTGTTAATACTGCTAATTCCTTCACTTTCAAACGACGATCTTCTAGTACTAAATCTTTAATAATTGAAATCTGTTGAGACGTTATCAATCAATTGATCGACCAGATCTTTTAGTATCTTCCACGGATTTTTCCCCAAACGGAAACATTTTGCCCACTTTTTTGTAGTGGAATACGAAAGAGATGAATGACCCTAAACACCGGCTAAACGTTGTTTTATGTGATTAGGCGCATGTCCTTCTTTGGTTAAAAATTTCATTACGTCAGGCATTTTCATACGCTATCCACGTTGGTTAGCTGGCTGGCAAAAACTACTATTCTTCGAACCATCATATTTATAGCGCAGACCTCGCGTATGTGAATGCATGTCGTGACGGAGTTCGAACACGCTTGAACCTGTATAAGCTTGTCAGGACGAGAATTTATGGCGCCTACCTCGTACATACGTATAACTGCATCTTGGAGACACATGCTCGAAAATTACACGGGGGAAGATCTTGCATTAATTTTGACAGCGGTGGAACTTCCGAAATTATCCGAAGTTATTCCCTCTTCTCAATTATTTGCGGCCATAAATTTCGGTTTACCTGAACATTTCCAACCCATCATCTCATTCCGCGTCAAAGTTTCGGCCGTTAAACCTCTAAGAAGTCCCGCCGAACATAAAACGGACATATGATGACAGTTCCGTGTCTTTGGCGCGCGTTTCTACTCTTCGAATGTGCAAAGTTTTAAATTGCGCTCGCGTCGGCTGAAACCTGAGGCGTGTTAGCGAGAAGTTTGTTGGATTGGGTATAGAGGAAGACCTAAGCATGTAAGTGCTAGCTGAAGGAAGAACTACTACGCCTTCGTGTTTAAGAAACAGCAAAATACTGTTGTATATAGTTTTTTTTTAATATCTTCATCAGTATGATTGCAAGGACTGCCATATAGTAGATGTAAGTTGTTTTGTATGTGCGGAGCTGAAATCAACGATTTGTGGACTGTATCGAACTGGTTGCTCCAACACTAGTTGGACTAGTTGAATGATTAGATTTCGAAGGACCAGAGAAATACACGAATAAATCAATTGCGTCGTTTTAACACTTGTTACTTGTTAAGCATTAAATTACACAAACACTTATTTTATATATTTCTCATTGAAGGTATGTATCTGCGAAGACTGCACGAGGCGATTTAAGTTACGTTAGTGAACTCAATTCTAACTGTAACTGACTCTCACTGGCTGTAATTGCTAACTATGATTGTAATTAACTCGATGGCCTCTTTTATGTGGCTGTAGAAAGTAAGAAAAGATATATTAATTACATTCAAGCAAGGAATTTCCCATAAATGTAATTAAGGATCTTGGAAATATGAATAGAACTCAGACTTAGGTAAATATTAAAAACACAGGAAACTAATGTCTTTCAATTGCAGAAATTTCGTATTTAAAATAAATTATTTGAATACAATTACTGTAAGTATTGACAAAGAGGCTCGTAATATGTCCAGACACATTGTAAATATTACTAAATTATACAGTATTAATAAAATTCTTTCCGCGAAGGCGAAACATAAATATTTCTGTATATTTTATACTATACAAATTCGGGTAAATTATTAATGATCACAGACTTAAGCTTAGAAGAGGTTCTCAGTTTTGTTCGATCAAAATAGCAGTGAGTTCACATGGAAATCTCATGAAGCAACCACACCAGAATTTCGCATTCTTCGCGCAATGATTTTCGTTCTGGCTTATTCCTTTTGGTGACTACATTTTTACAACATCTTGCAGTGCTGCTAAAAGAATATGTTTAGACCAGAACACCACTCTGAACTCTACGAAGGGAGGTCCAGAAGTTCGTGGAATGAAAGGGTTTTAAATAAAATAAAACAATAAATCTATTTTTCCTTTTCAATATAATCACCCTTAAGCACAATACATTTATTAGATCTATGAATTAATTTTTCTAAACCATCATAATAATATTTTTTATCTTTCGCTTCAAAATGGGCCAAAGTTGCCTCCTTTACCTCATTGTTGTCAGAAAACTTTTTCTTTGTAATCAATCAATAATATCCCCTTACAATCCCAAAAAACAGTAGCTATCAACTCTCCAGCCGATTCTAACACTTTGAATTTCTTTGGCGGTGGTGTCCCCATTTTGAATCCACGTTTCATCTCTGATAACAATCCGCTCCAAAATCTGTGCAGGTTTGTCTCCACACAGCTCCAAAAATTGTTTGGACGCACAGACGCGCTGCTGTTTCTGCAGCGGCGTGAGCATTCTCGGTACCCATTTTGCACTGACTTTTGTCATACCCAGGAGGTCATGTAGGATACGCAAAATGGTGGTATCTGATACTCCAACTAATGCAGATAATTGTTTTTTCTTCAAACGGGTATCTTGCAGTAGAAAGTTTTGCACTTTTTCGACGATGTCTGATGTGGTGACCTCCACTGGCCGTCCTGAGCGGGGGTCGTCTTCAATCGACTCCCGACCATGCCACTTATAAATCATTGATTTACTAGGGCACTGTTCCCCATAAGCGGTTTCCATTTCATTCGATATGGTTTGTGCGTTCTTTCCTTGCTTTGTAAGGAACTTTATCACAGCACGGTGTTCAATTTCCTCCATAGTTTCAGTTTTCTTCCGGATTGACTTGTTTAGCAGGCAACTATTCGTAAACGACTGACGCTTTAGGGCTCCAACTTAACTTATATACTAATGATGAGTCGCCAATCAGAATGACACCTAGCGAGAGGCCCTATCCCCACTCCATCCCCTCCATTCGACGAACTTATGGACTTCCCCTCGTATTTTGCTGACGACTTTGTACTCTTAACAAAAACAGGGGATGATCTACAGAAAGGGGTGTAGACATGACAAAAAATTTGCCAAAACTATGAAATGTAAATTTCATCCCAGTCAAAATATGAGATTAACTCGTGAGAATTTTCGTACTTTAAACATTGATTATCTCAACAACAGCACATCGATCAGATCACTTCAGCTTTTGATGATGAAGCACCATGTAAAACCACTGTATATCACTGGTTTACTGAATTCATTCAGGGCCGAATTTAAAGAGGGTCGTCCAAAATCGATTGTTGTACCAGAAAACATTGATGCTGTGCGCGAAGTGATAAAGCAAGATCGTCATCTGACATAGCATGAGATTGAGGTGCCCATGGACAATTAGCATGACAAGCATACACAAGATTTTACACGAATATTTAGCCGTAAAAAAATGTGCGCGTTGAGAAGGGTGTTTGGTCATTTGCTGTGATCATAAAATTCGTCTCTTTGATTGCTCTTTCTCTAGTACCATTTATCAGAAAACGATCAATTTGGTAACACAATTCACCATTACATATACTAGAACCAATTTGCAAAAGATTCCTCAAACCCTCCTACTTTCAATAGCTGCCTCAACGCATTTTGTTTTTGATGTTTTGAAATTGAATTTATTTTATCCGAATTTCTTAACACTCCACAATCTATACAGGAACTACGCTGTAGAATTGATAAGGAGAAAGCTTTTTGCTGGAATCTAATGGTTACATAGAGACGCGTCATTAATATACATGAGGGCGTTAATGAATTTACGTTCTAAACGATGAACACCTACAACCTTCCTTGCAAGCTGTGCGAATAAAGGATGAGGATACTTCTTCGCGCTATCAAGACTAACGCGATCTAGTTCCAACGCGTACGAGTTAACCCCTTAGCTATACGTCTGAAACTAATTGTTTTTCAATTAATGAAAGGCGGAGAGGTTGCGGTTTTATCTTGTTTGCCTCATCCCCTTGCGATTAATTACGTTTATTTGTCGGGGAATAGGGTGGAGTTATCGTATCACCACCTCCCTTTTTGCACTGGTGAAACCGCCTATGATATATTAGGCGTTAAATTGGTATGAAATTAAAGTAGGTGTTTCATGATTTATGCGTTCTGCTGGTATTAATTAAGATATCGGGGCAAAAAAATTTACTAAAACAATGTATCAATGTTTTTAATTCAAATGCTATCACCTAGTAGATATCTTTCGCAGCTCTTGATTTCTACTGTGTTATTTGAGTAAAGAATGTAGTAATAAAATGCAAGGGCTGGTCTACAGACTTAAATACCATTGGGAAATTCTGTACCAAAAAGAGAAGGCATATATCTCTTCATCCATACTAATGTTAAATACATCGTGTGTGTGTGTGTGTGTGTTATGAATGAGAGCAACCTGAAATGTTACCGGAATCGACAAGAAAAACACGGTGTTGGTAAGGTTTTTTATTTTTCGATGTAGTCTCCTCGAAGATCAATACATTTTTTCAAACGGCGCTCCACTCTCTTCAAGCCGTTCGAAAAGTAGGATGTTTCGGGGTCTGCAAAATAGCTATCTGTAGCGGCGATGATCTCCTGATTTGAGACAAATCTCTTTCTACCCAGTGATTTTTCAGGTTTAGGAATAGGAAAAAGTCTCTGGGGGCTAGGTTCGATGTACGTGGAGGATGAGAGACTAATTCGTAGCGCAACTCGCCTAATTTGGACGCGACGATGCGGGATGAATGAGCCTGTGCAACAAGGTAGTTTCTCCTAATAATAAATAGCTGTGGTATTGCTCCGTGATCGTTCTTCCCTTATGCAGATAGTGAATGATGATCGCACGTTGGGAATCCCAAAAAGTGGTCGCCATGGCCTCTCCGGCCGATAGAACGGTTTCTGCTTTCTTCGGAATCGATTCACACGGAAAAGTCCACTGCTTTGACTGTTCCTTGGTCTCCGGTGTGTAGTGGTGGATTCAAGTCTCATCCACGATTACGAAACGCACGAAGAAATCTCTTGGATTGCGTTGGACCCTGGCCAGACACTACACCGAAACGGTCACCCGATTTCGTTTTTGCTCCTATGTAAGCAAACGCGGTACCCATCGAAAGGTTTTTCATACCAACAATTTCGTATAGGCGCGTTTTTCTGAGATGCCTGTTGTGCGGCCATGTTTGACTTCGCTCACCTAAAAGCTGATGTTAAAAAATGATAGAGTACATCCACCATGAAGCTCTAGCAAAATATTTCGAATTTTTGTGGCCGTTTTCCCAGCCATCCAGAAGTGTTTCATCACTGCACGAAATTGGATTTTATCAATTTTTGCGAAACCGCCTTACTTGCGACACAAAACATACGCTTAAACAACAACTATTGGCAGTAGATGTCTGAAATTTTGACATTTGCTATAAAGAAGGTTGCCCTTGCCGACCAGTGCATCCATTTACATCTTCGTACGCCATTTCTTGCCGATTTCGACAATACTTCTGATCGCTCTGGTACATCCTTAACATTTTCTGCTCCCTCTGGTGTATGTCAGTGATCTAATTTGGGACCTCTATTGCTCAATATTCATTTGGATGATCTCCTGCAGGAACTGGACTGCGATGTACTTGCATACGCGGACGGCCTTAATATCTACAATACCATTGCCTCCCCGGCAGATTGTGTATTTCTCCAGAACTGTCTGGATACTATTGACAGATGGTATAGGCAAAATGAAGTTCATTTGTAGGGGAAGACGAAAGGATACGCGAAATATATAGGCAAACAAATTAAGGAAGACAAAAAATCGTTAATGAAAATGACAAAGAAAATTTTCTTGGCAAGATTTGTGATAATGGATGAATCCTAAACCCACCACTAACGAGAAAATTCAAGATGGTTGCTTCTTGAATTTCTACTTAATTGACATTTTTTAATGACCCTTAAAAGGAGTGTTCTAAATATATAGACTTTAAAGCAACACTGAAAAATACTTTTTCTTTTTTCTTTCAAATCGAAACATTTAAGTTTATTTGCCTTTGCCATAAATTAAGTAAGTAATTGCATTTAAACCAATTCTTCAAGTAATTTGGCATTTTTAATTAATTTGTTCCAATTATACCACTTAAAATATTCCTTCGAATTTCCAGATACTTCTAGTAGCCCCAACACGTTATGTTATATAACTTTACTAGCCTAAGAAAGCAAAGGAAAACGGACCTATCTTCAGTACGGAATCAAGTCAGCTCTTCTACGTATATTTAAAGTAGCTACTAGGGTTCGGTCTCCGGTGGCTAACACGCTTTCGCTGTCACGAAGATCAAGCAGTCAGAACAGGTCGTCTCGACCAGAATCGCCCGCCTACGGCATACAGAAAGTTTACTTAGTAACCTCCACACGGACTATATTATGCTGACCCTTGTTATTTAAAGGAAGGCTTCCGATAAGCCCTGGACGAAAACGCATTAGAGTCGGGAGCAGATATTTGTATGTAAGAGAAATTAATGGTCGTGGATGTAAGATGTACATAGTTGTCCGAAGGTTCAAAATTCACTGTGAGAGGGTGAAACACTCCTTCTGCCTTCTTGATTTAATTCTTGAATGGAAATAGATAGAACGAAAGCCTAATGCAAATATTGCACTTTATCCAGTGATCTTTCAGGACACATGAATGTGGTATATACAGGGCGTTGCATTTAAGCGCCTCGCTCTTACGCTGGAGCTGTAATCGAATAGAAGGTATTTTGCGAAGAGATGGTTGCTTAGAAATACTGCAAGATAATGCAATACCATCGGGACTAAGTCTAATTGGTGAAAATTTTGTATTCGTGCCGGACAACGACCCCCAAACACAAAGTCCCGATCTAAACCCCATCGATCTGTGGAACATAAAATATGTCGAAATGCAGGTGCAACTGAAGATTTTGATGAGTAGATTGTTGGAAAATTATACATGAGGGCGAAATATATAATATTTCAGAATTAAGAAGAATTAATAATAATAATAATAATAATAATTAAGAAGGATTTAGCAGTAGTTATTATGTTTTCAAATCTTTAGAAACGATTACAGTCCAATTTTAGTTTTAGAATCGTATTCTGTATGATTAGAGAGAGCATTCGGTGGGTCTTGAACCATATCCACGATGAAGGGTACCTATTAGGTTTTTTGCGAACGATGGTAAGATTGCAGGAAAATTATCCATTATGGCGAATTATTAATTATTTATATTTTCTTCTTAATATTTATTAATAAAATGTTAAGAAGAAAAAGAAATAAGTAATAAAAATAATGACTAATATTTTATATAGAATAGGTGTCCATATTCTCATCAGCGGTAGTGCATACGTCAATCTATATTAGAATAAACAAATCAGTGAATTATTCGAGTGACCTAATTGATTAGAAGTAAAACTTTCCTACGCCATATTTTATTCCTAAGATACTTATTACCTTCAGCAGCAAGTCTATCGATGTTCGGAAATTTGTGTTGAACTTAATTTTAACATACAAATCATAATAGGTCTGTTAAATCAACATGGTATGTAAGAGATACATACTTTTAAAATATGTTGGCACGTAACATAACATGTACATCTTAACATAACAGCACATGTTACAGATACATTCTTGGCCTGAATATAGTTATCTATATGTTACTAATTAATGATGGTTTTTCTTAATAGCAGACATATGTGTGCAATATATAGTTGTCAAAGATTAACAACTTGTGTTAATTTATTTTCCGTATTATTATGATCGGTTCTGGCATAAGAGGGTGGTGCTTAAATGCAACACTCTGTATATACCGCAGTCAGGTGTCCTAAAAGACCTTTCCATAAAGTACAACATTTGCATTCAAGAAAACTGAAAAGGCGTGAACTTGCGAACGGGTGTTTTACGTCCTAAGAGTGAATTTCATTACAAAAAAAAAAATATTTTCAATTCTCAACTTACCCTAGTTACCTACCAAGTTTCATTAAGATCTGAATTTGACAGCCGGTCACCTTTCCTCGTCAGTTTAGCCCAAAGACAAGACGAGGAAGTTCATATATATACCGACAAGATGTTCCTCTCGACAATGGATTTAAGTATTTGCGATAGTATAGGCCATAATAAAATTCTTGTGGAAATCGCACCAATGGCGTTTCCTACGCGAAAATATGACGTTCTTCTATTGGTAACCGTCTGCAAATTTCAATGCTACTTGTTTATGTTATTTCATTCAGGGTAGTTTACTGCCGAATTTGTCAGCTCTAACCGCTTTGCGCAAATAATCCTTCCGCATTCAACAATTTATAGACAATAAATCCCACTTCCAATTAATGGAACAGCCCGCAGTCTATATCTATCAAACCTCACCAGCGTTATAAATTGAGCACCCCTTAGCGCATAAAAAAAAGATCCTCTAACCGAACGCTAAATCAAACCGATCGTATAGAGGGTTGCGGTGATTTATATCAATTAGTAAACATCTTATCGATTAACCCAGGAAGAAGATAAGCATGGGCGATAGTGGGATGGCTCGCCTAACATGTCAGGAACACACGTGTTGCGATCGACAGACAACCAACGTCCCTTTATACGTATATATATATATATATATATATATGTATGCGTACGAATATACGGTTAGAAATTCGGAAGGCATGGCAGCGAAGGTACCTTAGACAATCACATCGATCCATCAAGCCGAGTGCGAAGCGTAGGTAACCCTCCGTCAAGCGCAAAGTTTGGAAATTTATCGCTGGGAAAGTGGATAGTTCGCCGACGATTTTGAAACGGATAGAGAAAGAGGCGAAGTGAAAATAACAGTTGGCAATTTGGTGGAGGTTGTTGTGCGTTCTGCAATTATAGCTCTGAAATTTGAATTATTGCGATATTCGGAGCAAGTTATACATTTCCTTTCGAATTATAAGAATATAATTACACGTGACGTCCTTTTACGTTTTTAGAATGTGTTCCTGTTTGATGTTACTTTTTGTTATAGAATGTCACTAGTCTCCGCAAAGAGGGGCAAGTTTCAGTGTCGTGCGGAGTACAACGTGGAGAGGTGAAGCGCGCGGCACGGAGAATCGAGTACTTGTATCAAAAGAATCTTGTTCAGTATTATTCCACTGGTCCTTGTGAGTGCTTGTCAGGACACACATAATAATAATAACATCTCTTTATTTCATAATACTATTGTGTGAAATGTGTCAACCTGGGTACTGGTTATGTACAACTAACGGGGAATATATATTGTGGTGGAAAATCTCAGGTTCGTTCAAATGTTTAACTGGGTTCTTTGAATTGAAATTTTGAAGAAGATTCGACGTCTATAATCTTTGAATTCGTATTCATTGGCTCGGCTTTAGGATGGACTGGCCTTCGGCTTCCAACGTAAGTGTCCGGAACTTCCAAATTTTGTATGTAGTATCAGCTGATACACTTTATTATTAAATATAATACGAAGATATTTATAATTTTACGGAGTTATATGAGAAAAATAACGACTTATACTTTCTTAGGAGAATAAAAATGCGCAACATCACTCACTTTTTGTTCCCGATCTTCATCTGTCTGTTCTTCTTTTGTTTTATATCCAGGGCGACGCATTGGTTCGCCTGTACGTCTGTATGGTAGGCCACTCAGTATACACCCACATACTCGACATGTGTGATGTTATAAAGGAAATTGCTGCCAGTCGTGCCATCCTTTCTTCGTACGAGATATTTCGAAGATTATGAGTACAATTTCGGAATAATACATATTCATACCGTGTAATTGAAATGTGTGAGTACTGTATATTAAACGTCTTTTAAAGGTGAAATTTAGAAAAATTTAAATTACGTAAGAAATATGTTTACGAAAATCGATATATAAGATGAACGACAGTAAAGTTTACGTCTCCTCTGCAAGTGTTGTTGAAGAGACTGTTGAGGAAAATTGTGGATAATTAGTTGTTAAAGGATACCCAAAGGAGATATCTGTAAAATTGTTAAAAGAAACCTGTACAGATTGAATATCTGTATTTAAAAATTTCATAAAGAGGGTGTACTAACGGTACTTCGCCTCCAACTTCTAACATCAACCAAATAGAAACTAACGGCGTGCACCAAACAGTGACGAAAAAATATATCTGCAATAGGTGAACTGGTAAAATTATAGAAGAAAATCATTGATAAATAAAGGACAACAATTTATGTCATTACAATATATATCTAACTTAACTTAGTAATAACAATTCAAAAAACAAACAAAACGTATTTAAATATTTACGTAGATACAAAGAAATCATTTGGACTATACAAACATCTATGAATAAGTGTTTCTTTTAAATATCTCTTAAAATCTTTTAGATTACACTGTCTGTACTCATAAGGTATGGCACTATAAACTTCTAATATTTGTGTAAAATATGCATATGTACACCCTCATGTACATGTGTATATTTTGTTTGCGGCAAACACAGAGTCGCTCTGTGGCATTCTCGAGTGTTATAATTGTGGTTCGTTTCGTACTCGGGAAGTAGTTTGTTTTTTCGCGAAACACGCACATGTGCTAATGTGTAATGAAGGTAAGGTAAGTAGTCGGTTCTCACTAAACAAACTTCTACACGACTCCCTTTTCTTCAAATTGAAAATGCTTCTGAGGGAGGATTGTCATCGGTATCAACGGAGTTTCCCCAGAAGATTATACCATACGATAGCCGTAATCCTGCATATGCATGGTAAGCTGAGAACGCTGCTTCAACGTGAACTTCGCTTGATATCGTTCGCAGTGCATATACAATTCCAGCCAGCTCTTGAAAGTGTCGTAAAACGTTAACCAATCTTCAGAATTTACGAATGCACAAATTTCTAAATAGGATGGCTTTATGAACTCCCAATTCTAACGCTTACAGCTGTTATATCTTCTTCAAAAGGACCACTATGATAATATATTTCGCTTTTATCCTCCACCGCCTTACTAATTTCTTCAAATCTTGTAACAATCTCTCGTGTGAATTGTACATCCACACAGTCCTTGCAATCGTCATTTGAATCTCTCGTAAATCATTTCTTAAAGGAATTTAAGTGATGTGCATAGACTGGTAAGATAATGGTTGCGACTTTTTAGATCCTAAGGAAATAGACTATCTTACAATGAGTAACGAACCGTATTACGTTGTTCGTTTATTTCTAAAGCAATTTCTAAAAAAATCACTACCAATTACTTGGAAGAACTCTACGATTTTTCATAAATTAAACCTTTATACCGCTAGCAATTTCAAGCTGTAAGTTATATAGAATAAAAAGAGAGGGGCCAATAGTCATAAACAAAGGTTGTTGTCGTTACAAGGTTGACAATACCAGAATATCATAGTTAAGTTACAGTTAGTTGTAAGGCAATAAGAAGCAATAAATTTCTTAAGTAAATACGTTTATTGTTTATTTAAACCTACGATCATAACGCCATCTGGTAATTCGTCCAAGCAACCATAATAGATTCTACGTTTACAGCATAAAAAATAAAGTCAAAAACAAACTCTCAAGACGCAGAAAGAACAAAAAGAAACGAAACGAGACACCCTAGGAAAAGAAAACACGGTAGAGTTCTCGAGATTTCCCGAGGGTCATTCAGAAATCCCTCAGGGAAGGTGTCCCTATTTTAAAGAACGCACCGTTAACGGCCGAATAAATAAAAACCGTCAGATTTACTGGAGGATGACAACACTACGCGAAAAGAAAGACGGTATAAATAAAAAAATAAACTCTCCAATCCTCTCGGCAGAAAATACTAATACTAGAAGATGGTAACGGGGAGAAGCGGCTTCTAAGTTATTTAAAAGTTAAATTGCTTGTTTATCGGACGTTCCGTGGATTTCTTAATCAAATCGAGAGACCGGGTAGAAGCAGAAGTAGCAAAACGCTCACAATAAGCGAATGAGATGGCAAATGCAATCGAGGCGTTGCATCTGGTTTGCCCGAACGGCGTAGTGAGATCTCCCGGGGAGGTTATAACGGTAGGAGGAATGAGGAGTTTTTGATTAATGAACTGTTCTTTTCCTTTTATGCTTTCGTGATTCGAATATACAAATTTAAAGATGCTATGTGGAAGAAATAAATCGTTTAGGTTTTGAGAAAGTGGCTATAGAAATGTGGATAATTTATAGTTCCAGTAAAATGTTTTAATTGGAGCTTAAACTAGTGAAACCTGTTAGCTAATTGTCAAGGAATATCTGAAGCGAATCTGCACGTGTTATTGTGGTCAAAGTTTCTAACTAGTTGTGCGTGATGAAAGCTTGTTAACCAAAATCAGTATTAATAGTGAAATATTACATTTGAACACGACAGTAAATAAATGCGCTTTACAGCGGAGGTACGGTAAAATGGCATAAGCTTTTCGGGTAGCTATTTAAGGTATTTTCAAAAAAGAAACATACTTTCAACAAAGCTAGGAGAGACAATTCTACCGGTGAGAATGTTTTGCATACAAGAAGCACTAATACGGTTTCTTCCTTGAACAAGCGTCACAAAGTCATGCTTCTGAGTTAGCTCGCCGTGGGGTACGCCTCGGATAGGATGTTGCTCATCGTTCTTATATGATGGATATTTTAAAAATTTGCGCTGAATCCGATAAGATTGATTTGGATGTTGTAGAAAAGATACCAGGCCACGAATGCGTATTCGAGCTTGGAAACCACGTAAACAAAGAAAATGGTCTTTATTGCATCAAAGCTAGTAAAATCCTTGCAAGTGCGAAAAATAAATCCTAATAATTTAGAAGCGGCTGTCGCGACATCTGAGGCATGGTTAGAGAAGGTAAACTTTTCATCGTATATCACACCTAAATTTTTAATAGAAAATTGACGAGCTATATTAATTGGTAATACAATACACAGAATCGATTCTACACACTCTTTTTGTGAAAGACATGAAGAAGCACTTATCTATATTTAATTTTAAATTATTATACAGACACCGGGTATTAATCATGTCCAAATTACGCTGCAGAAGGTCAACATCATTGAAGGAGTGGAGAGGAGGATGAGGTTATCAGCAAGAGCGAGATTTTATAGGTGCTTCGGAAGAAAATGTGTAGGGAGAAGAAGTGTAGACAGACCAAATAAAAGGTGGATATCGTTAAAGTGCTTAAAACCTGACGTGAAGCAGAAGAAGAAGGAGAAGATGAAAATATTTATTGACTTGTCTCTATAAGTCCATTTCAAAACAATTATACTGAGTGTTCCGAAAACCCAGTTCAAACATAATCTTTCGCAGCATTACCTATTTTAGGCAAACACGATTTTATTTAACATAAAATGTAAAAAATCGTATTCAGATTAGTTAGATCCGAAAAAGCGCTCAACGTTGTTTGCTAGGTATATTTGTTCGTTTCTGAAAAGGGAAAAAAGAGACTACCTTCTTTGTTATGCTCTAGCGTTTGGAGTTTTTACGAACGGTCGCCAAAGAAGAGAAAACGAGAATCATTTCGGTCTGGTGCCCTAAAAGTAGCACTGTATTAAAATATGTGGTGCTTAGTATTCTTGTCGGGAGTTTTCGCAGTAGTCTAGTCGGTGCTAAATCAATAAAACTTTTGAAATAGTACGATTTCAAAAAGGAAAAATCACTTACGACGAATGGTAAAACTTCGTAACGGTAATATACTGTGCCAATAATTTCAATATTACCTTGTGAAATTTGTATTAACCTCGAGTCTAACTGCTATATGTTAATGTTGGTCTGACAACTCTTTTATACACTTCTTCCTTTATTTGTTTTAGTATTCTTCTTTATCTAGGAATGTATTTCTTAATGTATTATATTTTTGCGGATTTCCTTATTCTCTCATTTATTTCTTTCTCTATTCTCCCGTTGTCTTCGATGATTGTTCCTAAGTAACCTTTTAAGTTGTTGCAAGGTTGTTTCTTCGATTCTGATGTTATGTTTCTTTTCTTTCACCGCTATCATCATTGTTTGTTTTCATCGTGTTTATCTCCAAGTTTATCATTCTTAGTTCTTCTTGGTATATCTTCGGGTATTGCTGTAATGTCTTTTCTGGATTTGCTATAAATACCATATCATCTGCAAACATTAGTTTCTATACACTAATTGCATTCATTTCCCAGTTTCCTACATTCATATTTTTCCCTTTTTGTTTGGCTTTTGTTAATAGCGTCGTTTATTAGTGTAGAGGATAACAATGGACTTAATCGAATTCAGCAGATTCTGCGTTGGAGGTTCTGACTTTATTCTTGTTATTTTTATACAAAGCCTTAATCGTTTCTATCATTCCTTTCTCTACCCCCATCCTTTCCAGGCTCTGCCATACATCTTCTCTTCTTACCTTATCAAAAGCTATTTTGGGATCTATAAAACATATATGTGTTTCCTTTACTTTTCGTGTTAGTTTTTCTCGTAGTCGTCTGATTATAAATATTAAGGCGTGGGTGCTTCTTCCTTTTCTAAATCCATGTTGTGTACCTTCTAATGGCGTCTTTTTTCTAATGATCTTGTCAATACTTTTCCACGAATGCTTGTTAGCGTTATTCCTCTGTAATTTGAGCATTCCTTTGTGTATCCTTTTTTGTATATGGGCATAATGCTGTATTCCATTCCTTTTGGTATTTCTTTTTTTAATGATGTTTAACAGGTAGATAGTTTATATAGATAACAATCAATTATAGTGCTCAACAATATGCACGTACAAATACTTCTTAAAGGTACTAAATTATTGTTAGTTTTAATTTCATATGGTAAAGCATTATATAACAGAAGTCTGGGTTCTATAAAAGGGAAGTAATATAAAAATCATTGTAGTTTTTAGTGTTGTAAGCATGAGTATCATGAACCGTTTTCAATCTTTCACTAAGGTACATAACTCTTTTCGTTTTGTCTTAAAGACCTGTTTAATTCGGGCCCATACCGAATTTCTAACTCTTGACACAACAATATCACGCCAAGTGTAATTAACATATCTTTAACTGGGGTGTATCTGTTACATTTTAAAATTATTCTCATGGCTCTATTCCGAATTTTTTGTATTTGCTGGATTTCGTTTTTATTTAGATTAAAAAGTACTGTTGTACAAATTTCTATATGTGATGCAAATGCAGATTTATAAACAAGTATTTTTATATAGTGATAAATGTTTTGCAGGTTCTACGCATAAACTCTACTTTGTTCGACATAATATCTTTTGCATCTTCTAAATCACTGTTATGAATTCTTATCCTAATACTGTTATATCTATATTATTTAACTTATACATGCTACCTACAACCATTTTGATTTAGTAACCTTAATACTTAGTTTATTTTCCCACAGCCATTGATATATTACAAATAGTTGATTATTCATAGTCAGCGTCATATCGCCAACACTACTACCACTTATATACAACATGGTATCATCTGCAAACATACATATATTACAGCCTTCCATTGTCTACAATAAATCATTAACATACAAGTTAAACAATAAGGGACCTAATACCGTCCCTTATGGAACACTATTACTTGTATTTAAACTATCAGATATCCTATTGTTATATTTCACTTTCTGAGTTCTATTATTTAAAGATGAATCAAACCAGTCCTTAACTTTGTCACAAATACCATACATTTCTAATTTCTCCATTAATAGTTTTCTATCAATAGTTTCAAAAGCCCTACGGAACTTCAAAGACACAGCTATCACAACATTTCCCTTATCCATTTCTTGCAACCACAACAAGGTCATTTAGATTTTTGTTACCCTTGTCTCCCATACATTTTATCATTTCAGCTGTAATTCTACTCTGCCCAGCTACTTTCTCCAATTTTAGTTTGTTAACTGCTTCTCTGACTTCTTCATCGCTTATTAGTGTAATACTGCGTATTTGATTCGATATCGATGTCTAACAATACCAAAAGGAATTGTCATCCCTTCCCTTTAACTTCACCAAAGTAACTTTGAAGGTAGATCGTTAATCAATTACATAAGTCAACTTTGATAATCTCTCTTTCAATTATACAACGGTATTCATACAGATATTTTCATTAACAGTTCGAAATATACGAGTCAATTTTTCTCCGCATGCTGATCTGTGACTTTCAATTCATCATCCTCATCGTCCCACGAAATCCACTCGCCTAGTGCCTTTCGATACATCAAAGCGAACATCTCGAAACGTCGATTTTCAGTCGACTATCCCATTGTGTCCCTAGCAGGTTATTATCGGCGATACGGTACCAGATATCTCGTCTTTCGCGTAGGCGGCCGTATTATATTTAGTTATTCAGATGTTCACTTGTTTTTGGCGAACTTCATCTGCATTCTCCGCAACCCCTCACCCTTTAGCTATTGCGTTCCCGTTCAACTCTCGCAAACAACGATGATCGGAGCGCCTCCTATCGAGAAATCCGAATCAATCATTTAGGGCCGTGTTTACGGTTGGCAGTACTGTTGATAATGGTGATGGTAATCTTCTGTTTTTAGTCGCGCATTGCTTGATTTTCGCGATGGAATAATGACAGGCGGAATGTTTCAAACAATGCACAATGGAAGCGTAGGGATTTAAAGGGATTTTTTTCCTTTTTGTGTAGGCGAGATAGATGCTCTTCTATTGAAATAGGACGACTAGAATGGACGACGTGTGCTATGTGATGGCGTATAATTTTTCGATTTAGTTCGAATGGGGATTTGGATAGGTTGTGAACGAAGGATTTTTGCTGGCTTACACACAGATTTATGTCAATTTCAATTTTGAAATTCGCTTAAATGCGTAAGGTGATAGGAATTTTGTTGAAGCGCCAAATTTGGAAACTGCAACGAATTTATGCTTTGCAGGCGATTAGATGCCAAAACAAATTATGTGTTGGTATTATTACTACATAAATTTAAATGTATCCTTTCGCAGGTATAATGACTGCTATTTTTGTTGTGTAAACTTCAAAGACTTTAATCGCAATAACCGGTATAAATGGGTATACCCTAACATGGAATCAGCAAGGAGACCGTTTCCTCATTCTGAAGAAATACCTATTACAACGTTCAGTAACTCACCTACGCTTCCGGAGGATGATTCAGATACATAGTCTGACGAGGTGCAGAAAGGTGAAGGTGATAGTGATTTTGAAGGACCATCAACGAGTCCCCAATCTTCCAGCCAACAAGAGCTTAATGACCTTGTTAGAGATCTGAACCTTTCAAAGGAGTCAGTATTCAGCTAGTAATATTACATTTTATCGTACCAGAGACGAAGATTTGTTGCCGTATTTCTCTAAAGAAAGCAACTTATGAGGGGAGGTCAAGAAGTTCGTGGAATGGAGGGGATGGAGTGGGGATAAGGGCGCTCGCTAGGTGTTATTCTGATTGGCGACTCATCATTAGCATATAAGTCAAGTTGCAGCCGTATAGAGTCAGTCGTTTAGTTGCCTGCTAAACAAGTCAATCCGGAAGAAAACTGAAACTAAGGAGGAAATTGAACACCGTGCTGTGATAAAGTTCCTTACAAAGCAAGGAAAGAACGCTCAAACCATATTGAATGAAATAGAAACCGTTTATGGGGAACAGTGCCCTAGTAAATCAATGATTTATAAGTGGCATGGTCTTTTTAAACATGGTCGGGACTCGATCGAAGACGACTCCCGCTCAGGACGGCCAGTTTAGGCCACCACATCAGACATCGTCGAAAAAGTGCAAAAATTTCTACTGCAAGATACCCGTTTGAAGAAAAAACAATTATCTGCATTAGTTGGAGTATCAGATACCACCATTTTGCGTATCCTACATGACCACCTGGGTATGACAAAAGTAAGTGCAAGATGGGTACCGAGAATGTTCACGCCGCTACAGAAGCAGCAGCGTGTCTGTGCGTCCAAACAATTTTTGGAGCTGTTTGGAGACAAACCTTCACAGATTTTGGAGCGGATTGTTACCGAAGATGAAGCATGGGTTCATCACTTTGAGCCTGAGTCCAAACAGGAGTCCATGAAATGGCATAAAAAGGAGACACCACCGCCAAAGAAATTCAAAGTGTCAGAATCGGCTGGAAAGTTGATGGCTACTGTTTTTCTGGGATTCTGAGGGAATATTATTGATTGATTACAAAGATAAAGGTAGGAGCATAACTGGAGAATATTACGCAGCGATATTAGAAAAATTAAAGGAGGCCATCAAGGAAAAACGTCGAGGAAAATTGACCAAGGGTGTGTTGTTCTTGCAAGACAATGCGCCGGTTCACAAGAGCAAAGTTGCAATGGCTGCTCTGCACAAGCATGGCTTTCAATCAATAGTCCATCCACCCTACAGTCCAGACCTGGCACCTAGTGATTTTTATTTGTTCCCCAATTTAAAAAAAGACTTACGTGGAAGACAGTTTTCCGACGACAATGAGGTGAAGAAGGCAATTTTGGCCCATTTTGAGGAGATCGTATTGCAAAGTTAAAACATGTACCAACTACATCTGTGGATGTTGAAAGAAGCTTTTCTATTTCGAAACATATGTATTCTGATAGAAGACAAAACTTTCTTTTACACAATTTTGAGAAACATTTAATTATAAATTGGTTCAGAAATATGTTGTAAAAAATTTTGTGCAATAAAGTTAATGTTTAAATTTCTGCTCTTATTTATTTTATGTTAAAAATTTTGCATATTGTCGCAATTTTTTTTTGCATATATGCCGTAGGTTTATGCATATTTTCTCAAAAATCAATGCATATATATGCGCATATATTCCAGTTTTTCTTTGCATATAATCCGGTCTCTATTAATTCAAATTCAAAATTAAAGAGAACCCTCGAAATAGAAATGTCATATGCTAAATAATTTGCATGTTTTATTTGCAAAATTTAAAACCTCCAGCTTCCTTAAATGTACGATATGTCAAAAGTAGTATATACAATTCAATTATATCGTATTTCACAAAATACTCCCATTTTACATATTATCTTGACATTGTGCATACATCCATTGTGCGTATTCATATTTCAAGTTAATTCTCACATATTACAACGCACCCTATTAATTGCCTCTAACTTAACTCCAAACTAACACCGCCAAAGCCGAATGTATGTTGCGAAAATCTGGGGGATAGCGTTAGGGGTAACCGTATTCGCGCTGTAGTTGAGCAAAGTTATTTACATGAGTTTACAGGGTCAGGTTCGTGCGTTCCTTCCATATCTAACGCTTGAAAACATTCACGTATGGATTGGCGGGAAAGTATTTGATGAGAACAACGTGCCTGGAATTTATAATTTCGTAATAATAGCGAAGTCGGAAACAATCGCACGAAACGGGTAACGTAGGGAACTGTACAAATATGTCGTGTATACACATAAATCTAAAATTTCTTACGGGAATGGTGTTGATTTTCGGGGAGGGTTCCTACATCGTTTCGATGGATATTTGCTAGGTTTTATGAGTGGATGTTTTCGCTAGAATTTTCAGAATTTGTTGTCGTAATTAAAGGGGGCGAATATAAAATAAAATAACGTTACAACATTCTGAATAACGATTATTCTTGTAGTGTAAACTAAAATAGCTCGAAAATTTGAATTAGCTGGAAGTTACATGTAAAAAAAAGAAGTCGTTGTATATTTTAATATAAATCTTTTGCGTGAGAATTATAGAAAAACGAAAGAATTTCTAGATCTTTGTCAATTTTCCAATCTAAGATTTTAGAACCAACAAGAGTGTAACAGCATCGTTAATATCTAACAAAATGCTGCTAAATATGGCTAGTTATGGTATTTGTGAAATTAAGTTTTTAAATCAATAATTAGACAACAAGCAAAATTAGAAGGAACATGTACTTACAAAAAGATGGCTGGAGAGTGATCCCTTCAGAAATTCAAATTTACCGTACTGAATCAAATCTTGGCGAAATTCTGTAGTGTTTTTAAACGAATTTTCTTGTTTTTCTCCTTCCGAAGAAATAGCACAGAAGTTTTCTAAAAATTCGATATATTTGTCTTATCTAGAGATGTAGTTACAATTTACATTTGGTTGCGCGCCGAAAGCTTTCTCACACCTAAAATTTCGTGTAGGATATGGCCAGCGCATTCTTTCGAGATGCATATTGTCTTTGCTATCTCTTTCAACCTCCACTGCATGGTTCGTCACTTGTGCTTATGCGGTCACGTTTGAACTCACAAATGATGTACATGCGCCATGAACCTCTAGCAAATTATTTTGAATTTCCGTGGTCATTTTCCCAACCATCCAGAAGTGTTTTATCATTGCACGAAATTCGATTTTATCCATTTTGCGAAACCTCCTGACTTGCTATACAAAACACACTATTAAGCAACAATTATTGACAGTAGACGTCTGAAATTTTGACAGTTGGCATAAAAAAGGCTGCCCTTGCCCACAGATGTATCCGGTTCAACCTTCGTGCGCCATCTCTTGCTACTTCCCGAGACATTTCAGGACGCCCTCGTATAATGTGCATAACTAAGTAGAGAAGCGAGCTATTGCCCTACTAGATTAGTTAGGCTAAGGTTAAGGACATCCGGTGTACTGCTTCTGATGGAGCAATGGAGCTATGACATTTATTGTCTTACAGTTTCTTTTTTTACTGAAATACATGTATATGTAAAGGTAGACATAAAACTTGGAAAGTAAACGCCTCTAATTCATTCCTGGCGTTCGACAAAGCACGTATCCTCACTAAAGATATCCAAGCGTACGAACACCTAACCAACTGAAACACAATTTTCCAAATTTATAACTTAATTTTTTCTATGCTTTTAATACCGTAAACCGTGGTGTAATTTTTCGACCGTACGCTCGAGCTTTCAAAGTAATAGGAACTGTCCCAACTCTAGTGGTGTATTTATTGCCAAGGAAGATGGAGCATACAGAACATGTTGCCATCACTTCGGAATTTAAATCGTTACATTTGTAGAACGCCATTTCAGCAAGATTTCGAAGCTTAAACTAGTCATTGACCCTATTATTAAAAATAAGAAAAGGAAAGGAATAATGGAATAAAGTGTCTAATAATTGTACGTAGAAAATAATGTGCAATATAATCCCAACACATAAAACTGTATATATTGTGCGATGTTTTACGAAATTTTGATATACTAAACAATGATTTAACAGACATTTATTAGTTATTAAAATTTGGAACGGCTACTTGTGAAACGGTGCGGTACTTTAGGCTTCAGTTCGTTTATTACTAACTCTGGCCGTGGAAGCCTACGTATTCATTTCGCTTCAGGCTTGTTAGGCCAATCGTATTTATAATTTTTTCAAACGCAAACTGGAAAGCAGTTTTCGACTTTAACCCGGAAATTTTAACTCTTGATTGCTAACGAGGACCGAAACTTATAATTGCTTGGCGCTGAAGTTTGCTATAGAAAAGTTAAGTGTACTAAACGAGAAAAAATATTGCTTTTGAGTCGATATTAATTTTATTCTGGAGAAACTTTGAACATTTCACTCCAGTGCTTTGCAATACAGTACACTCTAAAAAAAAGGATGCAGTAAAATTACATGTAAAATTAATGGTGCAGTTAATGCAAATTTACCATAACATTTAATGTGTATGTAATTTTCATGGGTAAAAAATAATGCACATGTAATTTTCAGAAGGAACATTAAATTAGCATCAAATTTTACTACTTAAATCTATATTAAGAAAATTTGTGTTAGTGGCAATGGCGACCAATAATTAAAATTTTAATTAAAAAATTGTTCTAACAGGCGGAAGGCACAGCGATGGGTAATCCATTATCTCCTTTTAACACATGGGCTGAAAAGTCCCGGGCCTAACAAAGAAAACACGGTGTTTTGGTTCAAAATTAGCTTTATTCATCAACGTAATCTCCATCAAGAGCAACGCAATCATTCCAGCGCCGCTCTAACGCTGCAATACCACTTTTGTAGAACGATTTATCTTTTGCCTCAAAATAGGCCTCAGTTACAGCGATAACCTCTTCATTCGTGCGAAATTTCTTACCGGCGAGCATTTTTTTGAGGTCTGCGAACAGCTAGTAGTCGCTGGGAACCAAATCTGGCGAATACGGTGGATGTGGGAGCAATTCGAAGTTCAATTCATGTAGTTTTGCCATTGTTTTGATTGACTTGTGACACGGTGCGTTGTCTTGATGAAACAAATTTTTTTTCTTTGCCATACGCGGTTGTTTCTTTTTTCAATTTCGGCCTTCAAACGCTCCAATTACGCTATATAATATTCACTGTTGATGGTATTTCCTTCCTCAAGAGAGTCGATGAATATTACACCACGCACATCCCAAAATACCGAGGCTATAACCTTTCCAGCCGATTGTTGTGCTTTCGGGGGCTTTGGACGAGGTTCACCAGTTGCTGTCTACTCAGATGACGATCGTTTTGATTCCGGAGTGAAATGATAGATCCATGTTTCATCCAGTGTCACATATCGACGCAAAAATTCCGGTTTGTTACGTTTAAACATGGCCAAACACTGCTCAGAATCATCAACACGTTCTTGTTTTTGGACAACAGTGAGCAAACGCGGTACCCACTTTGAACAGAGCTTTCTCATAGACAAATGTTCATGCAATATAAAGCCAATACGTTCTTTTGATATCTTTACGATGTCAGCTAACTCACCTATCTTCACTTTTTGATCATTTAAAACGACTTGGTGGATTTTTTTGATGTTTTCTGGTGTTACCGCCTCATTTGGACGTCCACTGCGTTCTGCATCATCGGTGCCTGTACGACCACGTTTGCAGTCAGCAAACCAACGTTTTATTGTTGTTTCTGATGGAGCGGAGTCCCTATAACACTTTTCAAGCCATTGCTTCGCTTGAACGGTATTTTTTCCCATCAAGAAGCAGTGTAAAATTAAAACACGAAATTGTTTTTGATCCATTGTTTTGAAAATAACAAAAGTAGCGTGACTCTTAGCACAATAACTCACAAACTAATGAATAGAATATCATGAAATTTTAACAGCTGTCTTTTGAAGGTTAGTACTAACTGAGAGAAAGGTGACTGCAATAAAACTAGCGTCATCTATGTGTTAGGCCTTAGGGACTTTTCAGCCAATGTGTTATTGCGAACCTTTTCATGAGCAAATTTGAAACGAAAGAAACCAAATATTTTCCGAGAATTTGGTTTAGGTACCTAGATGATATTTTCGCGGTGTTTGATACTAATAAAGGGAAAATACAGGATTTTCTAGCAGAACTCAAGATTCACTACGGTCAAGTTTACTATTGAACAAGAAGTAAAGAATCGGATTCCGTTTCTAGACACTCTCGTCATATGTAATAATAACAAATTAGAACTAGACATCTACAGAAAAGAAACTAATTCCAACAGATTCGTCACTGTTGATTCGCACCTTCGCGAACGACAAAAAATGTCCGGTCAATAGACTCGTTAGATTTCCGCTAAGCAAGAGTAGGTACAAAAAAGAATTAAAATATATCAAAGATGTAGCGAGGTAGAATGGCTTCTCTTCTACGGATGTTGACCGTATCTTAAAGAAGGTCCAATACAAACAACACATCAGAAACTCCACGACCTTGACATTAACACGCACCGGTAATAAGAAATTTATAACACTACCTTTCCACCCAACAGTAAAAGCGTTAAGTAAAATTTTCCGCCAACAAAATATGAACGTGGCTTTTGTATCAAAACTTAACTTAAAAAATCTCTTGGGCAATGCCAAAGATAAACTGGAGATGATGAAAAGGTCTAAAATTTATCAAATATGATAAAGCTTATATTGGACAAACAAAAAGGAGTATCGAAACGAGGTTTAAAGAACATATTAGACACTATCGTTTCGATAAACCAGAACTGTAAGTGTAGCACTTCATATGGCAAAATCCGAACCTAAAATTGATTTTTAAAATTCTTAAAATTTTTAAAAACGTAAGCTCGTGTAGAGGATTAGACGCGTACGAAACGATTTTTATCAAAAAGAACAGAAATTTATTGAACAGAGAACCACCCCCAATTGCACACTCGAGTCTGATGATTGTTTTACCATAAGGCCTGTTAAAGATAAGGTTCGCTTTCGTTCCATCCTTTCCTGAAAATATACACATACCCGAGACCATCTATAGATTCTAAATAGTCACATGTTTTAAGAAATTTTAGGGTCTGCGTAGGAAATAATTTGCATGAGTGATACAGTTTTTACATTCAGTCGGAACACAGCGTGCCCTCGAAACGCTGCGTTCCGAATAATTAATAAATTTGTGTAAGTGGAGTTTACTGCTATACTAAAATCTTTTGCCTAAATATTTTATTAAATGTAAAAAATCCCATAGAAAACCAGTAAACTGAAATTTACATTACTTATCATCGCAAATTTAGCATGTTGGTACCAGTAATGCTCCTGGGTGATCATAGTAAAATTACTATAATTTTTTTTAGCGTAAATGTAACGTATTACTATATTAATAACACCTCTTGTCCATAAAACTCCGAACTCCGATAATAGAACAATATCTCATTTCAAGCCAATCAAGTCCGATTTGATTAAGACTACCCATAATTTCGACAAATTTCCAATCGCTTAACAATAGCTAATAAAACGCGGGTAATTGGCAGTTTTTATGGTTTTAAATTTCTATAAAAGTCGTTGCTTCAACATCTTGAACAGATTTCAACTCCTAAAGGTATTTAGAAGGCTAGTAACTAGCGATAACGATTATTGAATATGAATTCGGTGTGGCTATTTTTACTTCTTGCTATCTTTGCGGTAATCGCGGACGACAAGGTAGAAGAAGAGACAACTACAATTGATATTTCGGCTATTCCAGCACTTCCGAGGGATTCTAAACAGAGGAACGACAACAAGAATGTAAGTACATCGGTTTACAAGGATGGTACGATAAATATCAGTAATTATTTAAATAATGACCAAATGTATTAAGTAGATATGGTAAAGGAAATTATATACCTTGTAATATTTTTGGAAGAAAAAAGTGATATTATAGCTTGATCAATTGAAATAGGTTATTCTGTTGTACTGAACATATAATCTGCTTCCTCTTCAGATTCCGAATCAAATTCTTCTTCGTTTTGTTCTGTGTTGTTCAACACAACGTCTTTATTTCAGTTTTTCACCTCAGTTTCCTCATACACAACCTAAAATAGATATTTTTATTTAGTTACATGTCTATGCTTCTGCATTTTACCATTTTCCTTACATTTGGTTCAATATTTTGCAGAAGTTTTAAAACCATACTGCCTGCATTATGTGTTTCATCACTGAGTAATTTTAATCTTAATTCACTTAGTGGAATATTTTCTTCCACATCTTCTCTTGTAGGCATAATATTGTGCCAACATTTCTCTAAAACCATTTGTTTCAAACTGTTCTATACCATTATGGGATTTAACACAGCATCCCTTAAACTGTAATTTTGTAATGAGGCACTAATGTTTGTATCTTTTGCTAGCAGTTGTGTTAATAAGTTTCTCCTATCGTAAAGCTTGGTTATTCTTATTGCATTCTGATCTAAAGGTTGTATGAGAGGAGTAACATTAGGTGGCATATAGATTACACTAATCAAACCTCTTTAACTCCTCTTCCGGTAGATTACTGTGGGCGTTGTCTAACAATAATAAAGCTTTATTAGGTAAATTGAAATTTCTGTACCTAACAAAGTCTCAATGATTCTATAAATTTAACACTTACTTCAAGAATAAATACATCAGCTTTTAAATATTTAACTTGTCATCTATACTGCCTTAGAACTTTTGTAATAAATGGGACAATTGAAATTCCCAAAGCATCTTGGGTTTCTAGATTTGCCTATCACCAAAGGCTGCAGTTTATGATTTCTTGTTGCATTCGTCCGCAAATAAGAATATAATTCTTTTTCTGTATTTGTAACGTAGGTCTTGTTCGGTAGAAGCTTCTAATAAAGACCCGATTCTTCGGCATTATATATTTGATCTGGCAATATGGCAAGCTCTTCAATTTTATTTTTTAGTTATTTTTTTAATGGATTTGCCAACTCTGGTTGAGATGATAATTTTTCGCCCGATATTGTTAAAAGTTGTATTCCGTAGCGTTATTTAAATCTATTCAACCAACCATTGGTTTCTGGCGTGTGGTGATGCATCCAATGTTTCATCTACAGTCACATAGCGTCGCAAAACTTTACTAGTTTGCGCTTAGACATATCCAGACCCTACTTCGAAGTTATCACACGTCATCCCATCTAGCCGATAGTTTAATCATACGAAAGCTTTCGTGAGGGATGTTTTGCACGTGTTAGTGGAGATGTCTACCATATCAGTAATAGTCACTTGAATGGAACGATCTGGCAGCTTCTCATTAAAAATGGATGTTCGGCCATCTTTGAAATGATTAAACCAGTAGTCTTTATAATCTACATTAAACTTCTTTTAGATTTCTGTACACGTTTTTCTAGTAAAAAGAAATAATAAATCAAATCACCGACAGGTACGGTTTTTTTTCAATGTTTTCACAGACACATAATCTCGCTAATTTTAAACAATTTTCTGACATTCTTCTTCGAAAAATTCTGTGAATCCCTTCAAAATTTCTGTGAGAGATCGGCGAAAGGATAGGACTTACAGTCGGTAATGCAGATTTTTGCATAAAGCGTAATCTGTCTCCAAACACGGGCACTCCTTATACCATCCGAGTATATATCACGTATCCTTCTCGTTGGTACTACAATTGTGTCCTATTTCCAGGACAAAGAACCTTTTGAGGAGCCTCTTCATGGATATCCAAGACAACGACGACAGAGCAAAAAATATTTTGAAACAGCTCAAGAGCGAGTTTCCGAAGGATAAGTATCTGGTTGCCATTAATCCGGGGGGTGTGTTGAATCATGGTGATGATATAACGCGCACCATCAGTTTCTCCATACCCGCGTTTGGATAACTTGTGTGCAATATAAATAGAATTTTATTGTAAGAAATGCGAAACCAATAAAGTTGCATGTCAAGGAAGTGTTAGTCTTATTATCTCCCAAAGAAAGAATTTCTACGTTTAACTTTTAGAATTGTTCTAAACAAGCATATTTGCAGGTTGTGCTTTTGACGTTGTATGTGTCATATATAGTCTCGGTAAAGAGGGACAAGTTTCAGTGCCGTGCGGAGAAAATCATGGAGTGGTGAAGCCCGCGGCACAGAGAATCGAGTAGCCGTATCAAAACAGGCTTGTTCAGTATTATTCGACTGGTCGTTGTGAGTGCTTGTCAGTACACACATATTTATTTTTCGCACTTGCAAAGATTTTACTAGCCTTGATGGAATAAAGACCCTTTTCTTTGCTTACGTGATTTCCAAGCTCGGATATGCATCCGTAGCTTGGAATACTTTCTGCAACATCCAACAACATATAAGAACGATGGGCGATATCCTACGCGAGGTATACCATACGACGACCTAATTCAGAGGCATGACTTTGTAACGCTTGTTAAAAGAAGAAACCGTATTGGTGCTTCTTTTGTGCAAAACATTCTCACTGGTGGTGGTCTCGTTGTGCCACGCCTGGAATCGAGGTTGCATCATCTGGTACGGATCCCGACAGCTAGGACGAACGTGCTGTGGCGAACGTCGTTGGTACACTCGGCAAGAAACTTTAATAGTTAGAACTTAGATTTGCTTTAATTTATCATGTTTTCATTCTTTTTGATTTTGATGTTTCGTATGTATATATGTTTGATTATATGTATTACCTTTTATTTAATATTGTGTCCATATTTGGATGTTCATCTGTTGGGCGTTTAATAAATTATTATTATTTTCATGAGGTTGTAAGTGAAGAAATCCGTAAGGTGAAAGTGTTCATGTTCCTTATGCATCACGATTTACAAAAAAATATTTGTACCTTGAAACCATTGAAACGTTTCCGTTTCTTTTCTTTGAGAAAAACCTATTATTAATTTGCATGTTCGGATTTAGCAATTTACGGTCTGTTGTAAAACGAGATTACCCCGGACCGTAGCAACTGTTTGTTTACCTAAAGCGGATTGTTAGCATTCCAATCAAATTTCAGCCAAAAAAACAATGGCTAATAAAATATTGTTTCGTGTTGATGTTATTATTTCTTGCTTTTAACTTTTCGTTCTATGAAATCAGTTAGTGACAATACACCGAAGTTTCGATACAAAAGAAATCTTTGACCATGAATCTGGCTTGCGCGGTTTTACTATGCGTTATCCTCGCGATTATGGCTGAGGAAGGTGCAGAATTAGAGGCAACTGCTTTGGAGAAGGCAATACCTGCAAATATTTCCAGTAGGGCACAGAAGAAAGGAAAAATAAAACCGAAAAATGTGACAGTTGAACATACAGAGGTATGCATCTACATATTTTGTAATTATTAGAATTTATTGGTCCTGCGATGAATTTAAAGAAATTATACTCTACTTTACATCTCACCTTACATCCCACATTATACCTTCTATACTTTGCAAACTGGTTTAATGGAGAGTAGTGCTATCTTCTGCAGATAACAAGTGATTTATGATTTATGTCTACAGTCCGACTAAAAGTAATGTCTCAGCTCAAACAGCACTGAAGTTTTATTATGTACACATCAAGAAAGAAGAAAATAGCGCGCCAGATTCAAAAGAATTACAAAATATATAGTATTTTGAATTTAATTGACACTTTGTTAACCTTAGATACAAATTTATAGTAATTAAAGAAGCATAGCATATCCCAAACATCTATATAATTATCAAAAAAACACCAAACTAAAACAAAAAAATTACAATTTGTTATTAAATTTATTAATTTATGTTATAAAATGATATAATGCATATACACGCAGTGAAATTTCTGTAGTTCCATATGAACTCTTGAAGAGAATATTTTATTTTCTTAATATCTAATTTATTCATCGAAGATAATACTACAGGTACAAAGAAACGTAAATGCAAAAAAAAAACAATATTAAAAAAATAAAAGTTATTACATTTTATACAGAGAGTATTTACAGTACTGGTAACAGGAAACAGTGAAATTTTTGTAGGTCCACAGAGCCAGACAGACATCTTACGTAATCAGGTCTTACCTTTTAGTGTAAAAAATCGTCCAAAAGTAAGTGACATTTCTTCCTAGCAGCTCTAGTTTTTGAGATACACCACGGTGAAATTTACTAAATATTTAGGACACCTAAATTGTCTATTTTCACCTGAAATTGGAATTATAATATAATCATAATTTTCAGTATTCCCCGTTACTGGAAAAAATCTACATGTCTAACCTAATCCAGCCGTAATTCCCGCTACTTCATTTACCTCTAACATAGGGTTCCCTGTATCTCTGTCTGCATTCCACAGTTCGGTTTGGTATTGTGCTTTCGTGTGATAACTGTGTCAGTGTATACTAAATATTTGCTATAAATTGTTGCATTGAATATTAAAAATTCGAATGACAACAATGCCTTCTACAAGCAGACGGAATTGTGTGGACCCCCAGATGTTTTTTTTTACATTTGTGGTGAATACATTTTTAAGGAAAGTAGCAAACTCATATCTCTCTTTATAAAAAGGGCATATATGGCATGGTTTGGCGTCCAGTCAGGAGACCAGGATAAATCTTGGGCACCACATTTTGTATGCAAAACATGCGTAGAACATTTACGACAGTGGACAAACGGAAAAAGCAGGAGCTTAAAATTTGGAGTAGCAATGGTATGGAGGGAGCCTAAAAATCATCATGAAGACTGCTATTTTTGTTCTGTTAACATCAAAGGCTTTAATCGCAATAACCGGCATAATTGGGTATACCCTAATATGGACTCAGCAAGGAGATGTCTCCCTCATCCCTCCAGATACATCGTCTGACGAAGTGCAGTTCGAGAAAAGTGAAGGTCAGAGTGATTTTGAAGGACCATCGGCGAGTCCACAACTATTCAGTCAACAAGAGCTTAATTACCTTGTTAGAGATCTGAACCTCTCAAAGGAGTCGTCCGAATTACTTGCTTCCAGATTAAAGGACAAGAACTTACTGTGTCCAGGCAGTAATATTACATTTTCACTTACCAAAGAGAAAGATTTGCTGCCGTATTTCTCTAAAGAAAACAACTAGTGTATTGTAATGATATAAGAAGTCTCTTGATGAAAATGGGGTTAAATGAATACACGCCAAGTGAATGGCGTCTTTTTATAGACAGTTCATCTTGAAGATTAAAATGTGTACTTTTACACAATAGTAATAAACATGGTTCTATACCTATTGGACATTCCACCACTATAAAAGAGGTATACGATGAATGATATCAAGTATGAAGAGCATCAGTGGGTAATATATGTCGATATAAAAATGATAAACTTTCTCCTCGGGCAACAAAGTGATTACACAAAATATCCCTGTTTCTTATGCATTTGGGACAGCAGAGCTAAGGTCCAGCACTGGATTATCAGAAACTGGCTTTTAAGAAAAGTTTTAGTTCAAGGAGAACACAACGTTCTTAACGAACCGTTGATTGACAGAAACGAAATCATCTTTCTACCACTGCATATCAAGCTGGAACTTATGAAGCAGTTTGTTAAGGCTTTACCTTGAAATGGAGAGTGTTTTGAGTATCTGAAACAGAACTTTCCAAGGTTTAGCACAGAAAAATTGAAGGCTGGAATTTTGGATGGTCCTCAGATAAGAACACCTTTTAAGTAACCCGTAGTTCACGGAATCAATGAATGAGGGTGAGTCTAACTCCTGGTGCTCTTTTGTTGAAGTAGTTAAAAATTTTCTTGGAAATCATAAGGCAGCAAATTATGTCGAATTAGTAGAACAGATGGTCGGATATAAGATGAACATCAAGATTCATTACCTTCACAGCCACTTAGATCGTTTTCCAGAAAACTTAGATGATGTTAGTAAGGAACAGAGGGGAGTGATTTCACAAAGACATCAGCATTATGGACGAAAGGCACCAAGGAAGATAGAATACCCATATGATGGCCTATTACTCCTGGAATCTTTAACGATACTGTTCCGGTAAACCTTACGCAAGGAAATCTTATAAAAGGAAATTTTTAATTGGTAATTGAAAGTTGTAAATATTCTCTGCATAAAATACATTTTCTAATGTTATCCTCCCTTACATTTATATTTCTTTGTAGTTCAGCATTAACTTCGACGCATAATTTGTTCATATGGAGCTATAGAAACTTCGGTGAATGTATCTATACACGCATAAAGCCTCTTACATTTAGCAAATATGCTAATTAATGGCATGCTTTGTTCATTTGATGCCCTAATTTTAGACAATTTAGACAAGGCTTGGCCTTTTTTACCTGTCTTATACGCTCATCAATAGATAGATCAATGAAACTTTGGTATTGATAGAGAACATGATCACCAATACACACAATACGTCGTCTGGCCTGATTGACGACGTGTGAAACTGATAATTTTTGATTCTTACTTCTTGTGACAGCAATCGACGCACGTCTCGTAGTTTCCAGGGTGTTTAGTCTATGTCTGAGAAACTGTACAAGACCCGAATATGTAGGAATCTCTGTTATTTTGTCAACGAATGTATGCGAGAAGACTACACGAAGCGACTTAAATTACACGTATAAAACTGAACTCTAATTCTAACCGTCACTCTGACTGACTGTCTGTCACTATATATCCAGATCTAATTCTGATATTTAAAATAAATTACTTTCGTTGAGGACCAAATATGCTTATTTACGCGTCTAGTAGAATTCACTTCTATTTCTGCCTACAGGCTATTTTTTCCTGGTTTGCGTATCTTGCCAGTAGAGCTATTTCAGTTACTCCCTCATGTTTATTCTCTGGCGGTTCAAAGAACAGTCTTAATTGTATTGATCATTCACCCGCTTCCTTCTACCTTAGGGACAATCATTTCTCTAACATTGTTACTATTTTAACTTGAAGTCTTTACTATTGGCCATGTCACCGTTCTAGATCGTGACGCGAATCCTTGACGGAAACATGCCTAAGGGTAGGATGATCGTAATACAGAAAGCTATTGGAGAAGCCTTTGACAATGAGTTTAGCGATCATAAAAGAACCCAAATTATCGCGAAGGAAATGAAGCAACGGCTTACCAAGGCGAAATGGGTCGTTGCTGTGAATCCTGGCGGTATCTTCTTAAAGGACGCGAAGAGGTTCACTTATATAGAGGTGGAACATGACGAGATACTTCGTTCCTATGTTTGGGCAGCCTGTTTCTCATGCCCATAAAACTGTTAATAAACTGTCAATAAAGCATGTTTAATAAAAATTGGTTTTATTTTCCCTTACATGCAGTTGCTCTAAAGAATCTGCCCACCAATGAGATCTCGTAAGAATAATAATAATTTGTCTTTATTAGCAAAATTATTACAAAAATGGGAACTAGCGAAGTCCGGCAAATGCTATTCCACTCAACCAGACCCTACAAGATAATACAGAACAAAAGCTTGAAAATAAAATAGAGAAACGGCAATCATAAATAAAAGCAAAACTTAGGGCAATTGCATAATAATAAGGAAACTAACATATATGCGGGTCCATTCACGAGATAACAAGAGACAAAATTAAAATCAAAATGAAAATAAAAAATGCCATGTGTCAATGCAAAGAAAGCAGCTAAGTTTTAACAGTCACATTAAACCTTCTTAAAGAATTGTTCCAAGAGTTGCAAGTTATAGCAGCATTATAGCTAAAGGATCTTTTAAATAGAGATGTAGGATATTGAGTTAGTTGATATCGATGCGTAGAATTCAAAACATAAAGAAAGTGGCGAGGGATTGGAAAATCTTTAATAAACAGAGGCAAGAAGGGCTGCGGAATCAAACCTTGAGCAAAACAAACTAAATGCAGCTTACGACGGTTTTTCATATTTAGTCATTTCAAGTTCCTAATGCTTTCAGATCTCAATATCTACGAAGGTTAAAAACTAGCCTGTAATAAGAGTTTTGAAGCTTTTGTATTCTGCGGATATCACGAAATAGCAAACATGGCACATAAATAAAACCGATGATTCACGAAGTGGTAACTTTAGACTAGAATTCAAAAGTTGTCTGTTGGCGTATAGCAGCTTCAAGAAAGTGTAAGACTTTTTAAGAAGGCACGTGATCTGTTCGATACATCGTAACTGAGTATTAACGTATAATCCTAGGTTTTTAGACACATCAGTAAAAGACAGAGAATTACTAGAAATTTCTAAATTAAAACCAAGTTTTAAAAATTGTGTATTGTATTTAGTACCAAATAATGAGACATTGGTTCTTCTAAAATTAAGACATAAATTATGATTGAGTGATAACTTGCGAATTGTATCTAAATCTCTTGATAGCATCCATTGCTTGTCAGTAATCACCAATGGGAAACGAGAAAAACAACTGAGTGTCGTCTGCATAGGATTGAATGCTACAGGTTTGCACAGCGTTTAAAATATCATTTGTGTAAATTATAAAGAGGACCGGTTCTAGAATTGAACCTTGAGGTACACCTGAAGACACATCCAAAGTTCTCGACTGATTATTGTCGTAATGTATTGTATGCGTTCTTCCTGATAAGAATGACCGCAGAAGCAGTTGTGATTCCTCAGAAAACCCATAATAATTGCATTTAGCAATAAGTAATTCATGGTAGACCATATCAAAAGCTTTGGAATCGTCAAGTAATATTAACATATTGCATAAACTCTTGTTCAAAGAGAGCATAATATTATTCAAAACATTAGCAAGCGCAGATTCAGTGCTGAATCCTTTTCGAAAACCTGCATGAAAACTAGGAAAATAATTATTAGTAGTAAAGAAGTCATAAATTTGTTTATAGAGAACATTTCCAGCGCAGAAGGATTCGAATGGGATTGTCCTTGCAACACCTCTCTGCCACTTCCAGAGTAGAAATGCGAACATGACTGCTGAATCATACTGCAGAGTTTTGTTGTTTCTTCGGGATGACCCATGCAAAAATTGCAGAATTAGGATGGGAATCTCATGAACATCCAACTTAGAGTCCCGATCTAGCTTTAAGCGACTATCATCTGTTTAGTCCATTCAAAAGGCATCTTGGCGGGAAACATTTCTGGGGTGATTACAATGTTTAACAAGAAGTACGTGGTTCAACCGGCAACCCAAATACTTTCATGCAGCAGGCATTGGAGCAGTGATAGAGCGATGGCATAAGTGTATTGATATAGGTGAAGACTGTTGAAAAATATTATATCATTGGTTTTTGGCTAACTATTTCTCTAATTATTTTTATAATAGCTTTTTGCGACCAACTTACTAACTTTCCCCTCGTACTTAAAACAATATGCTATAAATAAATGTTTTCTGGGCATTCCTTTATTAATAACAGGTTTTATAATACAAACTTCTAAAATTTCATTTGACGAAGCAGTTGTAACCACCTACCCAAACGTGGGAATTGAAAAGTATATTACGCTTAAGTTTTATATGGGCCCAAAAAGCTGCTGCTTCGAGTTTGATAGCGTTAGGATCTATAACCGCGAACCAATGTGTTGTCGAGTATTTTCGTTGTAGCTCGGCTTGTATAGCATTAACTCTGTCTTCGTCATTTGTAAATTCTTGAAAACTGTTCTCGACTATCTTTTCAACTACGCTGACCATTTCTGGAACCATTTTAACTTTTATAACTTCGCCCTAAAAGACATTGTTTGATTATTAGCTTCGCTCTGGCTATGCTGTTTTATTTTCTAACTTCTTAAACGGTGAATAAATATTATAGGTGCCTTTTCAAGGTAGTTGCGAATCTGTTTAAGAAAAATGATAAGATTGAATTCTTGACGATTAGCTCTCTTGGAATAATTTCAAAGGAAATGGTGCGATACAACAACTCTATTGCAAAGTGGTACAACGAAATCCGAAAATTATTGTTATAGAAAAGAAGTAAGTTGTATGCCATTAACTGTCCCATCAAAAAGATTCTTGAACATATGCATTCTTGAAAACGAGTGCTGAGATTTTGCAAAGCACGTTAAAGCACCTCAATTCGTATTACAGTAATTTCTTCTAGAATCTTTCTTTCCTTTTTAATTTAATAAATGTTGGTAAAAGACTATTATTCCTGATGATTGGAAAAGAGTGAAAATAGTCTGGTTGTTCAAAAATAACCCTCAAAAAGTGACCATTATATTATGAGCCATAAATTCCATTCAATTATTGAAGATTTGGTGCTCGAAGATCGCCGTTTGAAAGTTATGGAATTAGCAGTCAAACATCCGAAACAAGTATTTGCCGAATTTTCCATGATCATTTGGGTATGAATAAAATTAGTGCAAGGTGGGTACCGCGACTTCTTTCTGCTTTCTAACGTGAACGTCGAGTCGAATGTGCGCGGTCGTTTTTAAACATGTGTGGAGACGACCTAGAATCGATTTTGGAGCCCATTGTCACTGGAGATGAAGCAATGGTTCTGTTTTACGATACTCTACCGAAAAGGGAGTCCATGGAATGGCGGCGACCTGATGAACCTCGTTCCAGCAAGTCGACGAAAAAGGTGATGGCCGCAATATTCTGGGATTGTGAGGGCGCAATACAATTGTGAATGGCACATATCATGCGTCTTTATTGCGTTAATTGAGGGACAGTATTCGTGCAAAACGTCATTGAAAATTGACAAAAGGTGTGTGATTATTGCACGATAATGCTCCCCTCCATACTGCCCCCGTTTCATAAGCTGCCATCCGCGAATACGGCTTTCAAGAATTGGAACATTCACCGTATAGTCCGGATATTACTCCATGTGATTTTTATTTATTTTCTAATTTAAAAGAAGAACCTTGGGGGTCGTCGTTTTAAGGACGACAGTGAGTTGCAAGCAGTTGTTACGGAACATTTTGACGGACAGATTATTTTTACAAGGGTATCGAAATATTAATTAATCGTTGCAATAAATGTATAGAAGTTAGGGGAGATTACATTGAAAAATAAAATTTTTTATATTGTTCCAAGTTTCTTTTTCTATATCAGGCCGAGAATTTATGGTGCCTACCATTCACATTAAAAACTGTCTACTTACTGTTGTAAATGTTATAGTGAACGACATGACTATAAGAAACAAAATAATGGAACCATAGCCCATTTTTAACAACTATATACAATCTCCCTGTCAATGTTTCTCTAGCAACGATACCAGTGCGATTTCAAGTGAAGTTGTCCCGATTAATTTGGTTTACTAAAGCAGTTGTAAGTTACATATACAGAGAACGAATGAAAGTTAATTTTTGATTAGCTATTGTTTACGTGCTGTAAGGCTCATAAAATTGAGAATGTTTTCAACAATCCGAAGTAAAATATTTTCAAAATTTGTAGTTTCTAAGATTTATTTTTTTTTCTGAAAACAATCTAGTAAGGAAATAATGACTAATAAAGTAATTTTTTACGGCTCTATTGTTTGGTTTCCTTAAAAATCATAAAGATAAAATGAATTAGATTTCTTTTCAGGTGATATTAAACAAGCCTTAAGAATGGCTCGTTTTTACATGGCGTTATTTCTCATTGTTCCTTTGTTTTTCCCATCGGAGACACGAGGACCAGTGAGTAGATTTCTTTTCGTTTCAAATCTGAAGACACCCTTAGCTACACACGAGAGTGAATTTCTAATTTTGATGATCTATTGTTCATTTTATTAAATCTTTCGTTTTGGATTCCAAAGATATAAACCAGGGGTCTGCAAACTTCTACCCTAAAAATGACACTGATTCCTTCACTAAGTTTCAAGGGCCAACTCATTACATCGAGATACCGTAGTGTTGAATTATCAGGACGACTTGAAATGTTTCTGGAATCGACAAGAGAATCACGGTATTGGTGTGGTTTTTTATTTTTCGTTGTAGTCTCCTTGAAGATCAATACACTTCTTGAAACGGTGCTCCAGGCCGATGAAGCGGTTTTTGCTTTCTTCGGAGCCGATTCGTCCGGAAAAGTCCACTGCTTTAACTGTTCCTTGGTCTCCGGCATATAGTGGTGGATCCAAGTCTCATCCACGGTTACAGAACGCATTAAAAAATCCCTTGGACTTCGTTCTATATTGGGGAGATACTCCTCCGAAATGGTCACCCGAGCAAACGCAGTACTCATCGCGCCGAAAGCTTTTTCATACCCAAAATTTCGCGTAGGATATGGCCAATCCGTTCTTCTGAGATGCCTGTTGTCTCTGCTCTCTTTCAATTTCAATCGGCGACTGGCTAACGCGACATCATGAGTCCTGTCGACCATTTCATCGCTGGTAGTGGTTTTTGGAAGTCCACTGCGTGATTTGTCACTTGTGCTTGTGCGTACACGTTTAAAGTTGCCCACCCAGAAGCTGATGGTCGAAAATGATGGAGTACATCTGCCATGAACCTCTAGCAAAATATTTCGAATTGCTGTTTCCGTTTTCTCAGCCATCCAGATGTGTTTTATCACTGCACGAAATTCGATTTTATCAATTTCTGCAAAACCGCCTGACTTGCTACACAAAACACACTCTTAAACAACAACTATTGACAGTAGAAGTCTGAAATTTTGACAGTTGCCATGAAAACGGTTGCCTATTCCGACCAATGAATCCACTTCAACTTTCGGGCGCTATATATTACCGATTCCTGAAACATTTCAGGTCGCCCTCGTACATTAACACGAGATTAATAAATAAACTAAATATATAAAAAAATTGTAATTCTTTGTAAACTTAGTACTGTTTGATCTTCTATTCAAAATAACTTCAGTCATCCGGATCTTAATACTGTCTATCAATCTGGTCAATGTTGAAATAGGTATCGCTATGGTGTTGTTTATTATTGCTTAGATGATGGGATCGTCCTATTTGCTTAACCGTGGTTCGCTTTGAAAACCGTACCTCTTTATAACAATGTATATTTGTCTTTTCCTCCTCGGTTAGCAACTTACCTCTTGATCTTGAGATACAGCAAATGATAATTTAAGATGCTTCTGCTTAGTATTGATATTAATTTAAGGAATTTAAAAGAGAGAGTAAAAGAGATGAATGATAATAGGAATTAATCCAAAAAAAATCCCTCAGGGTGATGGGCTCTTTTTCTCCCACTCTATAAAAGTTTTCTTCCAGAAAAGTGTGAGAGTCATCAGCGCCAAGATGGCCCAGAATATGCCTGCTACAGTAGAGAAAGTTATTACAAATGCTTACACGGAAGTCAAAAACTCGGAGAGGGTGGGATTTATATACAACGCGTTGAAAAAACATTACCCAACGTTGCATTGATTTGTTTTTATACAGCCTAGAGCTCTTCATATAGGGAATATGAGTTCGTACCCTGATGTCAAGGTTAGACAAGATTTAGCCCCAACACGTCACGTTTGGATCGGTACCATTTGCTAGATGAAAACGAAATTTTTGTTTCTCATGTAAGCTAATAAATCATTTAAGAAAACCTGTACAGTTGTATAATCTTATTTATCCTTCAGATCCCACATTTACACACCTTAAAGTCTGGAATGTGTAAATATGCATAATAGTTAATAGTTCCTTTTAAAAGTACATTTCCTTTAACCGTAGGTCTACTGGGTGGATTCAGTGGACCCATAACGATTCTCATAATGTGATTTACCGAAGAGGTCCAATGTATTCAGAAGTCTTAAACTTAGGTAAGGATATTAGGTTTTATACCCAGTAGTCGTTCGTTTATAAATTTTTGGGCTTCCCCGTAATTAAACTACCTTTTATGCAATTCCCCGAGTTTAGTAAAATGGGAGAAGCATCTCGTGTATTAGTAATTTTCCAGACGGAGTGGTAGTAAGTTCTCTCGTGGTGTAGACAAAATGTATATGTTCGTTCGGTTGCGGTTTCTGATATGTCTTCATGCTGAAATATACGAGGTAGTTACTTCTAAGTTTGATATTTCCTACATTCAATTTTGGTCATTACCAAAAGTGATATATCGCTTTCTGTAGACCATACTCTGGTTCTGTTAGGAGTACTAAGGTCAGCATATAAGATAGCATATAGCGTGGTGTTCTGGTCTAAACGTGTTCTCTTTGGGCATTTCCTTTTCCATTAATTTATAATAGCACCAATATTTACGAGGGTAGATCGCTATGCTGTACCCGTAATCCCCTTGCAGTAAAACTATAGTGGCATTATATTTTCTTATTTTTCGACATAGCCTCCCTCTACACTACTTCACTTGGTCCATCTATGTTCCAACATCTCAACAGCCTCCTGGAAAAATTTTTGTCTTACCTCTGCAAACCACCTTCCTATAGTCCACGACACCAGCATTTGAATGTATGAGAGACTGCAGACTCACCAAGAGTTGCCATAATGTCCTTATGAATTTGAGATTGCGTCATGCCCTTTTTCTAGAGGTATTTTATTACGGCACTTTGTTCTACAGGATCAACTTATATGAACAATCACGACATACAATTTAAGAATTATCCACAACACAACAACACTCTGAGATACAAACTTGGTATTATGTAGATATGATTCTGACACTTTGAATTTCTTTAGCGGTGGTGTCACCTTTTTACGCCATTGCATGGATTCCTGTTTGGACTCAGGCTCAACGTAATGAACCCAAGTTTCATCTTCGGTAACAATCCGCTACAAAATCTGTGCGGGTTTGTCTCCGCATAGCTCCAAAAGTTGTTTGGACGCACAGACGCGCTGGTGTTTCTGCAGCGGCGTGAGCATTCTCGGTACCTATCTTCCACTGACTTTTGTCATACCCAGGTGGTCATGTAGGATACGCAAGATGGTGGTATCTGATACTCCAACTAATGCAGATAATTGTTTTTTCTTCAAACGGGCATCTTGCAGTAGAAATGTTTGCACTTTTTCGACAATGTCTGATGTGGTGGCCTCAACTGGCCGTCCTGAGCGAGGGTCGTCTTCAATCGACTTCCGACCATGTTTAAAAAGACCATGCCACTTATAAATCATTGATATACTAGGGCACTGTTCCCCATAAACGGTTTCCATTTCATTCAATATGGTTTGAGCGTTCTTTCCTTGCTTTGTAAGGAACTTTATCACAGCACGGTGTTCAATTTCCTCCATAGTTTCAGTTTTCTTCCGGATTGACTTGTTTAGCAGGCAACTATTCGTAAACAACTGACGCTATAGGGCTGCAACTTAACTTATATACTAATGATGAGTCGCCAATCAGAATGACACCTAGCGAGCACCCCTGTCCCCACTCCATCCCTCCATTCCACGAACTTCTGGACCTCCCCTCATATATATATATATATATATATATTTATGTATTCCCTGAAAAGGGCAAAAGTTTATAAACATTTCTTAATCGAAAAGTCTAGTCTACTATATTGGCAGCGCATTTGTAAACAAGGTGATCCAAGTAAACTGAAATGAAACGTTTATCTTTCGTCTTGAATCATTTTCTTTATCGCTATGAACCTACGATGATGCTTAAATTATTACAAAAACAATAGTGAATGCGTTCATAAAAGTACCGTTTATAGCCATATCTAAATTTTTATTGTTAATCGAGTCATCGAAGGTGTCTCCGGCAGATTTACACATTCCCGAGACGCGTCCTGTGCAAAATCCTCATAAAATGAAGGCAATTTATCGCGTCTTATTCTTCGCGAGCCTTATGATCGTTGGCACAAAGGAGAGCCAGTCTATCAAGCGACCATATAGAGCAAATCACCCTTCGCAGAGACGCTTAATATCTCCAGCTAGCGGACTTCGTTTTGTAAGTACCCGCTCCTCCTATGATGCAACATCACATTCTAAACGTGTTCCTCCTTACTATAGCACCGCGTAAAAGTCATCGATGGAAGTATGGTTCCTGCAGTAGTTGAGATCGTGAAGAAAATCGTTAACGACGCTTACAATAATCGTTGGGAACCGGAGAGCATAGTAGCATACATAAGAAGGGAGCTTATACGTATATATCCGATGGGTAACTGGATGGTAGCCTTAGATCCGAGGGCTATCGATATGGGCGAACCGAACGTTTGGGTCCACTTTGAGGTTAGACAGTATTTGCTGCTGAAGGACGATATCTTTATTTCCTACGTTCAGAGGAATTGAAATCTTTAAGTTTTATGCGAGTTGTCTAAATGAAAATAAAGAGTTATATCTCTTTTTAATTTTTGTATTGTTTATCAAATATTTTCTTCGCATTTTTCGATTTTGATCAAATTTTTGTTTTAACATATGGAATCTCTACCCGTATTGGTTCGCCGTTCTTAATATTTAAAATTTACAGTAGTTCCTAAGATAAAAATTACTTAAGAAAAACTTTTATATCGAAACTAAATAAGATACAAAAGCAATAAAAGGAAATATTGCACTCCCTAGATATACGAACACCAACACAAACTTTATATGAAGAAACCCACGAACTAAACATTAATCAGTTACTAACACTAAACAAGCGACTGATGCTCTATAAAATTGAAAAATGCCTTTTCAAAACCAACGAAAGTTATCTAACAATAAAGATGTATACAGCCATAAGAACAGAAGAAAAACATGAGACATTTAAGAAGAAAATATCATCATATGAAAGAATAATGGTAATACATACTTGGATAAGCAACAAGTAAATTGCCTACCTGTACTTGTTATGAGATTACTGGTCAACCACATAAATTTGTTAAACGTTGCGTTAGCAATAAACTATTATTACTCAGACTTGTAAAATTGATTGAAAATGAACTTAATAATTGCGAATCCGTGATTATTTTGCCTCAGGAAAATATAAAAGTTGTAGAAGAGACACAGTTAAAATCATCTACCATTTCCTTTCATAATAGTGAGTTCCTTTCATGAAGTTATAATAATTTCTCTTTAATTTATAGTCCTCCACATACACCACCTTTATCCAGAAAACATGCACATCACTGATAGGAAAGTGTTTCTTTTTAGGCTCAGGCCGTAGGTATAGGGATCTGAAGGCTCGAGCATCTGATGAAATACACCCTCGAGTTCGTAAGTCGTTCATCCCAGCTGGAAGAGCTCCACAAATGAAGCAGTTACTTCAGCTACAGGACATGCCTCACTGTGACGGAGTTATTTCCTTGCTGCATAATCGTTGGCCGCAAATTGCTTATTTCACTTTCCACACGCTCTTTTTCCGCTTTTATTAAGTCAGTAGTTTCCTTTATAAATTGGAACCTGACAGCTCTACAATATCGAGTTGAAGAACATATTCTAAATGAAGTTATAAAGTTTTAAACAGTGATGATTTACAAAACTGCGATGGGAAGTTAAAGATTGTATAAATCTGTAAGATTGAATATTTCTTAGATCGGATCAATACATTACATCAGCATCGCAGCTTTAGACACGCTATTATATTAATTGTATTCACAACGTACGATACACGTATACATGTTACATGGTATAAAAATAGGTCAACCTGAACATACAGCTCGTTGAATGAATATAACGTGCCAGTGATCAAAAGAACTTACGTACTGCCAGCCCTTACAAACACGTAAGCCTTGAATATATCTATTCGCTAGTTAGGTTGGACATTGAATTCTCCTATGGTTTCAAAAATATTAAGAAAATATCGTTAGCTTTGATGATGGCGGTAAGTAACGTTTCTTAAAGAGGGATGCTAAGGAATTGCTGCCACCATATACGAGGGTAAGCTGAAAAATTCGCTAACTAACTATGAGATGGCGCTGTGTAAAAGCAATTGATTTGAATTGCATGATTAGAAATAGGGCGCAGTGATCAAATACCTGTGAAAAAGTGTTTCTCCCGCAAAAAAAATCATGCTAATATGGTAAATGCGTTAGGTGAGGATACCCATTCTTTAAAGACTGTTTGCGAATGAGTGAATGAATTTAAAAAAGGTTGTACGGGCGTACATGCCGATTTCGGTTCTGGACACCCAAAAACAGCCACTTCTACAGAAAGTGTGCAAAAAGTTTTGAAATTTATGGAAGCTGATTGCCGATTAACTTTGAAATATATCGTTAAGGCTGCAGAAATCTCCAGAGAACGGGTGACCTACGTTTTAAATGTTAAATTAAACATGTCTAAGCGGTGTGCAAGATGAGTGCCACGTTTGCTCACACCACTGCAAGAACTCAAACGCGTAGAATGTTCTATAGTCATTTTGGAGTAGTTTCAGCAAAGTCCAACAGATTTTTTACGCTAATTTGGGACTTGCGATGAAACGTGGATCCACCACTACACATCGGAAAGTAAACTGCGATCAAAACAGTGGACTAAACCTGATGAACCGCCTCCAAATAATAATAATAATAATAATAATAATAATCTTTATTACCCAACAGAAAATAATTCCATTTACAGGATAATGTGACAATAACATAAAATAGTATAATACAGCATAATGTAGTAATGATATAATATATACAGTGCAGTAATAAACTTAAATTACAAAAATGATACAACTGAATCATGAACATAAAAATAGCTCGGTGACACCAGAATCCAAGAACAAAGTAGGACGACATTGTAAATCCATGTAGACACTTCAACAAAAAGGATCATCGAGTAATTCATTGGCATTCCTAATTATATGCGTAATGGGTGCTTTAATAATAATAATAATAATAATAATAATAATAATAATAATAATAATAATAATAATAATAATAATAATAATAATAATAATATATTTATTGCCCAACAGAAAATAATTCCATTTACAGGACAATGCGAGAATAATGTAACCTAGCATATATATGTAGTAACAATATACAGCGCAGTAACAAATTAAAATTAGTCGAAAAAGATACAACTGAATCATAAATATAATAATGGCTCGGTGACATCAGAATGCAAGAACAAAATAGGACGACAATGTAAATTCATGTAGACTCTTCAACAAAAAGGATCGTGAAGTAATTCATTGGCATTTCTAATCATATGCGTAAAGGGTGCTTTAAGCAGAACATTAGTTTTGCATGAAGGGACCTTAAAATTAGGGAAGGACCTGGTATCGTACTGAGGTACCACAAAATTAATTTTGGAGAGAAGGGATGGAGCGTCAATAGCGTGATTAATTAGTTTAAGTAGAAATTGACTGCTAAATTCCTTCCTTCGATCCGATAACGATACAAAGCCGTGTCTCCTCAGCAGACCAGCATAATCAACATCGCGTCCAGGGTAAGTGCCATCAATTTTGAAGGACAGGTATTTCAAAAATCGTTTTTGCACTCTTTCAAGTAGTACTTGCAGATGGAGATAGTGAGGATACCAAATTATGGAGGCATACTCCAACCCAGTGCGTACAAGCGAATAGTATAATACTTTTAGCGAGGCAGGATTATTGAATGATCTGCAGGATCGTATGAGAAATCCTAAGGATTTCATCGCAGAATTTCGTATGGATAATATGTGGTCTGCAAACGACAAATTTGCATCAAACTGCACGCCCAGGTCCATCACAGACGAGTGCCTAGGAACAATAGCCTGACTTACAGCATAGTGAAAATTGTATAGTCTATGACATCTGGAGTAGCTTACAACAGCACACTTATCCAGATTCAAATAAATTCCATTCTGTGTACACCATCTAACAATTGTATCCAGACTGTTCTGGAGAAACAGACAATCTGCCGGGGAGGTTATGGTATTGTAGATCTTAAGATCGTCCGCGTAAGCCAGTACATTGCAGTCCAGCCCCTGTAGGAGATCATCCAAATAAATATTAAACAAAAGGGGACCCAAATTGGATCCCTGGCACACACCAGAGGAAGCAGAGAATGTTAAGGATGTATATCCATTGTAGTGAACATAGCATGAACGATCAGTTAAATACGAGCGGATCAATTCTGTTACACTTGGCGGAAAACCAAAACTACTCAGCTTAGATACCATAAGGGAATGATTGATAGTGTCAAATGCTTTACTAAAATCGGTGTATAATACATCTACTTGTTGACGTCGTTCCATGGATTCGGCAATATGCTGTGATAACTCAGCAAGCTTGGTTGTAGTAGACCTTCCTGGAATGAAACCATGTTGTCGCGAAGATAAGTAAGGCTTGACACTAACGTAAATTCTGTGAAGAAGACCAAAGTCATTTTAACGGCAGGAAAGGCGACGGCTTCCGATTTCTGAGATACGAAAGGAATCTTACTTATCGATTACTTTGCAAAGGGATATACGATTACTGGACCGTACTATTGTAAACTTTTGGATTGATTGAAGGCAGCTATCGTCGAAAAAAGACCGGGTCTCATTTTGGCAATAGTCATTTTCCATCAAGACGAAGCGCCGATTCACAAGAGCGGAATTGTCGAAGCAAAATTGGTCAAATTAAAGTTCGAAACGCTTGACCATCATGCTTTAGATACCAAATTTTTCAGGTTACTTTCGTAACCATAAGTTCATACAAAAATTATCTAAAATTAAATGTTTTCCCTAAAATAAGATTTCCTACAAAGTGCACAATAAAAAAATGTTCTTAATGAAGGTGTTGTTAAATGAAATGTTTTGTTTTAATTTTAACCGGACTATATTTTAATCATGTTTAACAAATACTATTTAATTACTAATATCGACTGTGTGTCTTGTACTGTCTGTTAATTATTATTTGTTAATGGCTATCTATTAATGCCTACACTACCGGTCAGGTACCGAGCACGACGCTATCTATAAAGGGCGCAATTTAAATATATACAATAAATGAGATTCTATATATAAAGGAGTCTTCTTAACAGGTATGCAGTAGGCAAACATCAGCTACAGTGTTTATATAATTCTGATTCAGCAATTCAAACCGATATCCTCTATATAAAATCAATAAACTGCAACGAACGCGATTTTTAGATTCATCTAAATTCGATCCTCTCCTAAAATGCATTGATTTTACATCGCGTTAAATCAGATCATATGCATGTACCGTTTCATCCGATAATAAGCGAGAATAACCGATAAAGTCCACGGATGCGGAATCATCCCGACGGGGATATTAAGTACGTTTAAATAAATATTTAACGGACGCTTAAGTGGAACTACCGAACCGTGGGATACCGAATTCGATCTGGTTGTTATGGCGAATTCGCTTCTTCACATTCAATATTTGAACGACAAGATTGCTGCTGGAAGAATCCAAGACGAATATACGAGTTCGCTTTTGTTGTAAAAGCAGAAAAGAGAGACAGACTAATCCGTTGGAATTGGATAAATATATTGTAGGTACAAATTCTGTGCTGTGATCCGAGTTGGTTAGGGAGTCCTGCTAGGGTGTATATGATATATATTCGTACACCCAGGGACGTGAATATGAGGCACCCCTTAGATGTTTTAATATAGCGGTATTAACAGACAAATAGTCATTACCTGCCGCTTCTTAGAAATGCCTGTAGTAGTGTAGTAGAAGGGTTGGTGGGAGAAATACGGTTGTTAATCCATTTATTGCTGTATTTGCGGAACTAATTGTATTGTACACTTAGTATAGTTCGGTAAACTGACCGGTAAACATCAGTATTTTTATTTTAAATTACATGTGCGTTTGTTATTGGAAAACGAAAATATTTATCCCCTGATTGGTTTATGTGTACGTATCTGAAAATGCCGAAAAGTTTCAACGTGCTCAAATTATTACACTACATGCCGAGGGATTATCCCAAGTGATGATTAGTAAAAAAGTAGAATATTCACGGTGGGCCGTACAAACAACAACAAACAGGGTATGCTGAATCAAGACCGGGAAGAGGTACAGAACGTAAAACGACAGAAAGGCAGGACTGGTGGTTACACGACACTCTCTACAGAATCGACGTCAAACCGCGACAGATTTGGCTGGCGCATTAAATCGACAACTCAACGTTAATTTATCGCCTAAAACAGTAAGTAGACGTCTTAGAGAAGTCTGTCTATCATCGAGAAAAGCTAGAAAGAAACCGTGGCTGTCGGACGTAAATAAAAATTAACGATTAGCATGGGCTCATAAACACAAATCGTGGACAGAGAAGGACAGGGCGAATGTGATTTGGACAGATGAGTGTAATATAGAGGTAAATATAATTAATCGTTTTATATTCAGTATAAGGTAACTATATTATAGAAATTTAAACGAATTGTGTTGAAAAAATTAACTGGATAGGTTTATTACAGATTTTTGGTACACCTGGTACCGTGCTAATGCGTCGGAGGCCTGGTGAAGAATACCATGCCGATTGTATGGTGGGTACCATACAATAGTAGTGTCATGATATAGGTGTGTATGACGTCGACAGGGATTGGAGAGTTGTTCGTGTGCACTGGTAGAATGAACCCGAGGACCTACGCCAGCATGTTTTACTGCCCTCAATTGAAAAATTATTTGGAATGAACATTGACGAAGTTTTGTTTCAACAAGATGATTCACCAGACCACACTGCCGCTTCAAGTTTAGCGTGCTTCCGGGAACATTAACATCTTGGAATGGCCACCCCAAGGCCAGGATCTACATCCGATCGAGCATTTGTGGGCTATTATATAACGAAAAGTATGCGAAAAGTATGAAAGAGTATGGGAGGACATTCCAACTTCAACGTGCCATATGTTAGTGGCCAATTTACCTAAAAGGATTGAAGCTGGCATAAAAGCCCGCGGGGAGCCAACCAAATGTTGAATATCTAGTATTTAGTAATAAATAGAAACCGGATTTATTTTATTTATTTATTATATTTTACGTCTATGTATAGATGTATTACACTGATTAAAGTTAATTAGCGTTAATAGATGTAACGGTGTCTCAACATACACTTGAGGATTACCATCACTCCAAATACGGCAGTTTTGTTTATTGACGTATCCATTCAAACAAAAGTGAGCTTCATTGCTAAACAAAATTCACTTATGAAAATCGGGATCAACGGCATTCTTGTTTTGGGCCCATTCACCGAATCTACGCCTTGCTAGATGATCGTGTGGCATTAATTCTTGCACGAGTTGGATTTTGTAAACACGCAAACCAAAATCTTTCCGCAAAATCTTCCATAAAGTGGATGGACACATATACAATTCCTGTGCACGATGGCGTATAGACTGATTCGGGTCTTCCTCTACGCTACGCTCTACAGCAGCAATGACTTCTTCTGTACGCACTGTACGACGTCTCTGTGGATGCGTATTATCATTTAGAGTAAACGTGGTGCGAAAACGTTCCGTAGTTAATCGAATTAATTGCTCTGATGGACGATCATTTTGACTGTAAAGTGGACGTAGTGCGCGATTCGTATTTCGAACAGAACCATGATTTTCAAAATAAATTTGTACAATTTGAAAGCGTTGTTCAGGCGTCAGTCTATTCATGTTGAAATGCTAAACCAAACTAAATATAAATCACTTGACAGCTAACAAAATGGTTGCCAGTTAAAAAAGTGTTGCCATCTTAAAGTTTTATACCTCTATAAATAACACCCTTTACCATGATTCTGTAGACCTCTTATTAAATGATATGTATACCCCTGTTCTTTCATAGTATCTCACAAATTACATCTGTTTACATATCGAAAACCTTCGCGAAGTTTATAAACCCTATCTATGTTTCTTTGTTGTACTCCCTGTACTTTTTATATAAATTGTTGTGGAGTGAATATTCGATTTCTGGTTCATCTGTCATTTCTAGTTTCCATTGGTTCTTCTGCTATTATTTTCAACCTGTTGTTTAAAATTGTAGAGTAAATTTTATATATACTTGGTATTAATATTAAAATATGTATATTGTCTGGTTAGAGGTATATCTGCAGCTACTATTACATCTCTTTTGTTTTTACTTATATGGCAACTTAAATGAGGAATTTTTCAGACGATCTCCGTGGTGTAAATGGATACACACCGGTCCATCGAACTCGAGCTATAGGTTCAAATCTTACCGGGAACTGTGAAATTGTTATTCATTGACAGTTTCACAAACATCTAGTCCGATTAAATAGAACGTTGGTAATAGCAAGCAACGGAAGCTATTCTAATAATTTAATAATTTAATAGAAGAAGAAAAGGATCCCATCAATTTTCAACTGCTTACAGTACTTCCAGTAACAATCAAATCAGTAACAGCGAGGCAAGTGACCTCACCATTAATAAGAGAATAAAAAAACAACTCTTACCTGTACAACATCCTCTCTTGTCTATCAGCTTCTACGTAGATTCTATAATACATGAAGATCATCACCATTCCTGGTACCCAGAAGCTCACACTCGAAGATATCACCGAGTACGTCCTGTTGACCGTGAACGAACAAAGATGCGGATTCTTCTTCCTGAACAATAGATTCTCCTCGGTGGTATACCATTCCATGAAGATCGGTAAAAACGAGACAAGTGCAGGACTACACCATACTACGCCTAGCATCATCGCAAGTCTGGCGTTGGTCATGATGAGAGGGTAATCTAGCGGTTGTACTATGGCGTAGTATCTATCGACGCTGATGCAGCACAGATGGAGTATCGACGCTGTCGAAAAATAAACGTCTAGCGAATTCCAAACGTCACACATGAAATACCCGAACAACCAGATACCCCCGGTTACTTCGACGCTGAAATTGAAGCACATTGCCCAGATGGCGACGAGCATATCGGCTAGTGCAAGGCTAACTACGAAATAGTTCGTGATCACGCGCAACTTTCTGTGTCTCATCACCGATACGATCACTAGAAGGTTTCCGAAGAGCGCCGCCACTATTATCAGCACCATGACCATGGTCTTGATCGAGACCAATACGAAGAAGAACCATGATCGCGAAATTGTTTCGGTATTTACTTCCAGGGTTGTCGTGTAACTGTAGAAGGTACTGGTGTAGTTGTAGTCAGTTCTATTCACTGACCTATCGAAACCAGTCATAGTTGAATTTTCTCCTGCATCGTTGGATAGGTTCGGTATTATGATAATCTCGTTCATTTTGGGATGGTCTTCGATTTTAAACGACCGTAACTGCAATTTTATGGCTTGCAAATTTCTGATACACTTTGGAAGTTTTTATCGAAATAATTTTGTATTGAAATCTCAGCATTTTGTTGACGTTAGGTGTAAAAGAATCTGAAACATAAGGAAAACAAGTATGTAAGTAATTTTTATGACTCAATGGTAAGTAATAATTAATTTTCAAAATTTCTGCAGTGAATAGCATCAAAGCTATAATTAACACGTTGAAAAATGATGGATTAACGACCAAAATTATTAAGGATGGTGCTCAGATGTCTGCAAATAGAATTCTTGACATAGTGAATACTTCACTCGATACAGGTACATCACCGGAAAACTGGGAAACATCGTACGTTCTTCCAATTCCTGAAGTGGCAGGCACCAGAGTATGTGAGAAATTCGGGTCTATTAATACTGTATCAAGTTACGAAGAAGTTCTGGAACTGTGCGTAAAAGACCAATTATATTCATTTATGTGAAACTGTTAGTGTAGATATACGTCACAAGTGGTTGCAAGGAATGGATAAGGGAAATGTTGTGATAGCTGTGTTTTTGGACTTCCGTAAGGTTGTTGAAACTATTGATAGAAAACTATTAATAAAGAAATTAGAAACGTACGGTATTTGTGACAAAGTTAAGGACTGGTTTTAAGGGGTAGACTACATTAAGTACTTGGAAGTTACCACAAATAAACATTTGCTATTCAAAGAAAATCCGGAAAATATTATGAAGTAAAATATCGAAAAAAGGAGAATTTATGAGTAGAACTTTTATTATTGTATATAAAATTATAAATGAAATCCAGCAAATACAAAAAATTCAAAATAGAACCATGAGAATAATTATAAAATGTAACAGATATACCCCAGTTAAAGATATTTCAATTACATTTAATTTAGTGAATATGCGTCAAAGAATTTTATTTAAGAGTCTACTGTTTATGCATAAAATGAAAAATAATTTACTTCCAAGTTACCTTGGTGAAAGATTGAAAATGGTTCATGATACTCATGCTTACGAAGCTACAGCAAGTTTTGTTACTCCCTTTCGTAGAATCGAGACTTCCAAAAACATATTTGTAAGTGGTATATAATGGTTTACCATATGAAATTAAAACTAATAATATTAGTACCTTTAAGAAGTATTTATACATGTATATTGTTGAGCACTATAAGTGATTGTATATTGCATTCCTTTGTTTCTATCGTATTGTACAGCTTGTTAGCTAAATAAACTATCTATCTATCAATTCCGTCTAAATTATATACAAATTTTTAAACATTTTATTGTATGACATTTAAGCATTATATGTATATACGTATACAACGGATATCAACTCTTCTTTTTAAATACACTCAATATCATGGATATCTCCAAAAGAAATTATTCGATTCATCTTCTAATAAATATAAATCTTTGGATGTCATATTTTCTATTAAATCATTGCTTGGCTCAAAGTTTGAGTAATCTCCATCTAACTTAATACATTCAGAAGAGAGTATTAACTCATTAACTGTTTTGCTTATGAGTTTATTTCTTTCTTTTGTTTGTATAAGATTCATTTGCGAAAATATCCTTTCATAACTACTGTGTAGATATATTAATAAACTGAGAACAAATTCAAATAAATTTCCAAGAATTGGGTTGCTTTCAAAATCTGTTAATTGTCCTAACTTAAATCAAAATGTATCAACTCTATTGCGTAAAACATTATTATTAACTATTCTAGGAACATGTTTAATTTGGCTACAAACTTTAATCAAAAAATCTCTACATCTTAAAGGAAAGGCTTGCTTTTCTTCAGCAGATATAGAATCTATACACTGCATAACCTCAACACCCGAATACGAGGGGAGGTCCAGAAGTTCGTGGAATAGAGGGGATGGAGTGGAGATAGGCGCGATCGCTAGGTGTCATTCTGATTGGCGACTCATCATTAGTATATAGGTTAAGTTGCAATCCGATAGCGTCAGTCGTTTACGAATAGCTGTCTGCTAAACAAGTCAATCCGGAAGAAAACTGAAACTATGCAAGAAATTGAACACTGTGCTGTGATAAAGTTCCTTACAAAGCAAGGAAAGAACGCTCAAACCATATTGAATGAAATGGAAACCGTTTATGGGGAACAGTGCGCTAGTAAATCAATAATTTATAAGTGACATGGTCTTTTTAAACATGGTCGGGAGTGGATTGAAGGCGACCCCCGTTCAGGACGGCCAGTTGAGGCCATCACATCAGACATCGTCGAAATAGTGCAAAAATTTCTACTGCAAGATACCCGTTTGAAGAAAAAACAATTATCTGCATTAGTTGGAGTATTAAATACGACCATTTTGCGTATCCTACATGACCACCTGGGTATGACAAAAGTCAGTGCAAAATGGGTACCGAGAATGCTCATGCGGCTGCAAAAACAGCAGCGCGTCTGTGCATCCAAACAATTTTTGAAGCTGTGTGGAGACAAATCTGCACAGATCTTAGAGCGGATTGTTACCGGAGATGAAACATGGGTTCATCACTTTGAGCCTGAGTCCAAAAAGGAGTCCATGCAATGTCATAAAAAGGGGACACCACCGCCAAAGAAATTCAAAGTGTCAGAATAGGCTGGAAAGTTGATGGCTACTGTTTTTTGGGATTGTGAGGGGATATTATTGATTGATTACAAAGATTAAAGAATTAATTCATAGATCTAATAAATGTATTGTGCTTAAGGGTGATTATATTGAAAAGGGGAAATAGATTTATTGTTTTATTTTATTTAAAACCCTTTCATTCCACGAACTTCTGGACCTCCCCTCGTACATGTTTTCAATTTTTAGAAATTGTAAATTATTTACATTTACTTTACTTATACGGTTCTTATATCCATATACGTACATAATCGGTCACTATATGATTCACAAAGTTCTGTATACATATCGCAAATTACAACTGTATCACTTTGAAGATATATGTTTAAACTCTTAAGTTTTTGCAAAAGACAACCAGTAACAGCTAAATTTAAAAGCATGATTGTTTAAGTGATTATAAATTTCTTAACAAAAGATTAAGTTTGATTCTTGAAATTTTGACAGGAAAAAAGTGCTTAATGCTTCCCATTGTTTTAAAACTCTATTAACATCTGACAGTAACGATAATCACCCGGTTTGAGTAGGCCTTAATAACTTGCGTGGTTGTATATTAACAACATTTTGAAACTGTGCAAATGAAACTTGCCTCTTATGATTAAAATAATTAAAAATGCTTCTTACTAATTCTTCTAACCTCCTTGCCAATTTTTTTCATGCCTAACTGCAACACAAATGTAAAGAATGACAAATAGATTTTTGAATGATGATCCTAAGAAACTTTCCTTTTAATCCTTTAACTACAGAGTTCTTACTTCCAAACATTGTATCGCATCCATCATCTACAAATCCTATGATATTTGATTAACTACATATTACAATCTAATCTTTCAATTAATTTATTAAATAGTTTTCCTGCTGTACTACTTGGATTGTCATCAGATAGTTGCAATACTTGTTGCAAATCTCAGAATAAAGTATTAATTTTGCCAATTTTATCATCAAAGGATCTAACACATACGCATAGAGATTTTATATTACATATATTTGTAGACTCGCTTATTATAATCAAGCATTTACTATTAGATAATATTTTTGTTAAAACTTTAGTTTAGTGTGCACCAATAATATTTGTTGCAATTGCAGTGCACTTGAACAGACTAATTCAATTTGTTGTACTATTTTTGAATCTAGAAACCAATGTTTTAATACAGAGCACAACCTATCTATTATATTAAAAGAAATGTTATTTTCCGCAACAAAACCCGACAGTATTATTTCAGATCGCCTAACAAGATTATTTTCATTAATGTTATTTTGATTTTCAGTCCCCAAGAACGCCATCGACAGCTTGTAGCTTTTCACTCGGTTTAAGAATCTATTAATAAGTCCATTGACTATACCCCTCTCTTTATTCACATTCAAAAATTGGTGTTCAATAATCGTAAATATTCATTGCATCACCCTGTATTAGGGTATCAATTTGTATATAAATATATCTGACAAGCATATTTTTTATAATGTACCACCTACAAGCTAGCATAAATGAAAGAGCTTATTATAAGAGGTTCTTTCAACACAATCGTAAAGAACTGTTTGGTAATTACTTGAGAGTTTGTTTGCCGGAGATCGTAAAGTTGGCATTTAGAAAACGTGTGGGTACCTACGTCGGTGTTATTAAATGAATTTGTGGAAATATTCGCTAGCTCTTAAGCTCCTTTAGTTTTGGTCTTAAACGTTGTCTGTTCAAATTATTACATCGAAAAAGATCGTTACAATTTTATGTATTTCTACCAAACATTATGGGCGCAAAATGTCTGTTTAAGAAGTTATATTCGTCATAGGCTATTGAAGTATTATAATAATAAATTCACAAATTATTAAAGTGCTTTCACCAAACTATTCTCTATTTTTCTTCACGTCTTTGGACTCTCATCTTCCAGATATTGATTCCAGCTTATCTCTGGAGTACCTCAAGGATCGAACTTTGGCCCGTCCCTCTTTAATAGGAGACGATCTTTTAAAGTCCATTAACTGCCCTTTATTAGCCTATGTTGATGATATTAAAATCTACCACGCCGTTAACCCCTTCAATGATGTTGAACCGCTGCAGCGTAATTTGGGCGTGATTCATACTTGGTGTGTGCCAGATAATTTAAAATTAAATGTAGATAAGTGTTTCTTCATGTCTTTTACAAAAAAGGTGTGCAGAATCGATTCTCTGTATTGTATATACAATAGTAATATTGCTCGTCAATGTGTATTGACATCTCTTTATTCACATTCAAACATTGGTGTTCAATAATCGTCAATATTCATTGCATCACCCTGTATTAGGGTATCAATTTGTATATAAATATATCTGACAAGCATATTTTTTATAATGTACCACCTATAAGCTAGCATAATATTTTTTAAACAACCAACTTTAGCAGCTTTTATATTCTCTACAATTAAATTCAGTATGTCTTGTACGAAGAAAGCCTCTGCAATATTCTCCTCAATTTGGAAGCTTTCTTCTGAATACAAAGCCCCATTAAAACATTCAAACGTCGATAAAAGTATCTCCAAATTAAGAGCTCTATAACCCGAAAGAACGAAAGTGAACCTTTTGATGTTTGAAGGGAGATAGGTGCAAGAGACTGGTAAGCGGGCAACGAGAGAATTAATTCAGTGTTTTAGATCCCCCATTCGCGACTAATTACTTATTTTACGAAAGAATTAGGTCCGGCAAAGTGAAAATTATAAACAGAGGACGAAACGTTAGGAGACAAAGAATTGTAGATGGATGGGAAAAGAAAAGTAGGTTGTAATCGAGTTAATTTAAAAAGGTAAGATGAATGTTTGGCATGTTTAAGGACAGCAAGTCGTAAAACGTACATTAATTTGATTATAGGCAAGTTTATAAACTCTCTAATTGGCGCTTAAATAAAACAAGGCGTTTCGATGTGTTTTGGAAGATAATGTGACCGTTTAGCGAGTAAATATTTGGTTTTAATGACATCAAATTCACGTTGAATGTTGCCCAGTCAAAAGAAAAGAGTCTCCAGTTGTTACGGTAGATACTAATTAAGTTGGTAAACAATCACGTAATGAAGTCCTTGTGCCAGATGGTTTATTGCCTTGCTTGAAGGTAGGAAAAAAAGCAGATCACTGTAAATTGCTGGCGAATTAATGCTGACATGTATTCAAAAAAGTGGATATTAAAAGCAGGTTACCCAGATAAGGGTGTTAAAGATTGTAATGCATAACTTCTCATATTATACCCGTAAATTTTAGTAGCAGATGATAGTAATAATAATAGTAATTTATTTCCAACAGGTACACTACCCAATTACAGTAAACAATGAAATTAATATGCATGACAGCAAAATACAAAAAGAAAAAGATATATATGTATATACAAGGGGAGGTCCAGAAGTTCGTGGAGTGAAAGGGTTTTAAATAAAATAAAACAATAGATCTATTTTTTCCTTTTCAATATAATCACCCTTAAGCACAATACATTTATTAGATCTATGAATTAATTTTTCTAAACCATCATAAAAATACCTCTTATCTTTCGCCTCAAAATGGGCCAAAATTGCCTCCTTTACCTCATTGTCGTCGGAAAACTTTCCTCCACGTAAGTCTTTTTTTTAAATTGGGGAACAAATAAAAATCACTAGGTGCCAGGTCTGGACTGTAGGTTGGATGGCCTATTGATTGAAAACCATGCTTGTGCAGAGCAGCGATTGCAACTTTGCTCTTATGAACCGGCGCATTGTTTTGCAAGAACAACACACCCTTGGTCAATTTTCTTCGACGTTTTTCCTTGATAGCCTCCTTTAATTTTTCTAATATCGCTGCGTAATATTCTCCGGTTATGCTCCTACCTTTTTCTTTGTAATCAATCAATAATATCCCTTCACAATCCCAAAAAACAGTAGCCATCAACTTTCCAGCCGATTCTAACACTTTGAATTTCTTTGGCGGTGGTGTCCCCTTTTTATGCCATTGCATGGATTCCTGTTTGGACTCAGGCTCAAAGTGATGAACCCATGTTTCATCTCCGGTAACAATCCGCTCCAAAATCTGCGGAGGTTTGTCTCCACACAGCTTCAAAAATTGTTTGGACGCACAAACGCGCTGGTGTTTCTGCAGCGGCGTGAACATTCTCGGTACCCATCTTGCATTGACTTTTGTCATACCCAGGTGGTCATGTAGGATACGCAAAATGGTGGTATTTGATACTCCAACTAATGCAGATAATTGTTTTTTCTTCAAACGGGCATCTTGCAGTGGACATTTTTGCACTTTTTCGACGATGTCTGATGTGGTGGCGTCAACTGGTTGTCCTGAGCGGGGGTCGTCTTCAATCGACTCCCGACCATGTTTAAAAAGACCATGCCACTTATAAATCATTGATTTACTAGGGCACTGTTCCCCATAAACGGTTTCCATTTCATTCAATATGGTGTGAGCGTTCTTTCTTTGCTTTGTAAAGAACTTTATCACAGCACGGTGTTCAATTCCCTCTATAGTTTCAGTTTTCTTCCGGATTGACTTGTTTAGCAGACAACTATTCGTAAACGACTGACGCTATAGCACTGCAACTTAACTTATATACTAATGATGAGTCGCCAATCAGAATGACACCTAGCAAGCGCCTCTATCCCCACTCCATCCTCTCCATCCTCTCCATTACACGAATTTCTGGACCTCCCCTCGTATATATAATAATTGCTGCTAAGTATTTAATGTCTGAAAAATATGACTAGTACGCTATGGTATAAGAGGATATATAAAAAAAAGGATTATTCAACTAATACTAAAACTAAAATGGGTGATGAAAAGTTGACAAATGTTAGGGGGAAGAGACCAGACGAAGAAAGACTGCATCAGTGATACATTTAAATGGGTCAGCGTTGATGTCACAAAGATCAGAGATGCTGTTGTACATCAGGTACACTGGGGACCTTATAAGAACATTTATTTCAGTAAGACCGCAATAGAAAGCAAATGACGCTGACTTGGAGCTAATTCTAGGAATAAAAAAAATTACACCTATTCAAGAGCCAGAAACAATCAAAAAGACAGGGTGGTATCAAAAACAGCACTCCCAAATTTTTGAGAGATGTTGACACCTGGTGTGGTGTTCCGTCAACGTTATAATTGTAGATAATAACCTGCTGACGCTTAGTAAATGTCATGGTAGTGCATTTAGATGTATTTAAGGACAATCTATTAAATTTACACCAACTAGAAACACAATCGGTACTTCTCTGAAACAAAACAATCTGCCGTGGAATCAATACTTAGAAATAGTATATCATCAGCGTACATTAGCGTTTCGCGTTCAACAGTACTAGCAATGTCGTTAATGAAGAGTAGGAATATTAGGTGTCCAAGATTAGATCCTTGGCGTATACCAGAAATAACGATGTGCTTAGATGAGACGTAGTTCCTATAGCATACTTAAAATTCTTTATTGATCAGGTACGACTGTAAGAGTGAGCATAATGGTCTTGAAAATCCAAACGAATTCAGCTTTCGTAGAAGAATATAGTGGTCTATCTGATCAAGCGCTTTCTGGAACTCTAAGTACATAGTGTGAACTTGGCTTTTGTAATCTATTTCTTCACACACATATTGCGTAAAACAAGATAAGGGATATAATAATAATTTGCCCAATAGAAACACATCTAATTACAGAACAAAAACAAAGAGAAGACCAATTTGTTGAGATAGTTACGGAAAATTCAAAAAGTAAACTATGAATATACGTAAAACCTAATTCTAAAGAAAACTTACTACATTTTCTACAATAAACTAGAAAGGGAAGTAAAATTGATATCAAGATTAATGTCGGTTAAAAGTATAGTGTTCAAGGCGGTGTATATTCAGTGGATTGAATATTTTAAAATAGTGTTGGCTTTTGCTTGCGGGCAATAAAACGCATTATAGAAGGGGTTAGCTGCCTAAGAGTTGAGATGCATCGATATTAGAATGAAGTAAATGTGGGTAGAAATTTAATATCAACTTGATTTCGCCGACTATGTGGTGACATCAGGTCAAATTTTTCCAACAATACCGCATGACTGTATCCTTGAGGAGGATACAAAGCAGATTGTCTGAAATGCAAATATTTTAAAAATTTTCTTCGGATAGCTTCCAACATATTTATATGCACTACATAAATGGGCGACCATATTAGTGAACTGTATTTCAGCTTAGAGGAAGAACAAAGGGCCTAGAATGCTTCCCTGAGGAACTCCTACGGTAAGTATAAAGAAATCTGATTGATAGGCATTTCAATACACATACTGTTGTCTATTTAACAGGTACGTCTGGAGCAGTGATGTTAGACGTGGGGCAAACCCAATGGCAGCAAGTTTATCCAGCAATAGCCAATGATCAATACCATCAAAAGCTTTAGAGAGGTCTGTATATATGAAATCGATTTGTTCGTTAGTGTCCAAAAATTCCGAAAGATATTGTCTCAGTATGGATAAGTTGGTATTAAGAAATGCGTATCATCTTTGATTTCCTTTTTTATAGTGATTTTTTTCAATATAGGAAAATTGGGATTGTCCTTTTTTTCTTACAATAATGTAGTTAACAAGCTTCTTGAAGTAACAGAACTGTGAATTAAAAAATTATTTTAGTAGACATACGTTTCGTCCGTTTTACGGTCATCATCAGTGCAAACTACATTCGTTGTGAATATCATTTTTCTAGTAAAACGTGATAAAACACCAAGATACTGGGACTTCGGAATCTCAAAATCGCGGGGCTGCACTAGTTAGCTAATTGTATTACTCGAAAGCAATAAATGGACTAAATTTCCTCCACGAACAATTCCACAAAATAGATAATTACAATTATATAATTTTCTGGTAAGAGGAAAAGTCTGTAAGTAGGTCACCAAAACCTATTATAAAAATAGTTAGCCAAAAACACGTTTTATTTTTCAACAAACTCGCTATCTACACTAATACATTTATCGCATTGCTTTACAGTGCTCCAATACCTGCTTCATAAAAATGTTTGGGTTGCAGTCTGAACCACGTTTGTACCTCTTGTTGAACATCGTTATCACCTTCGAAATGTTTCCCGCCAAGATGTTATTTGAGTGGATAATTGCTTGGAGCCAGATCGGAACTGTAAGCCGGAATTTCAAGAAGTCCCCACATTCATTCAATTCTCGCCTGGATCAAGTGTGTCGAAATCTGAGCGTTTTCGTCGAATTGCATCCTGAAGCAACAAAAAAACTACGGTATGATTCAGTAGTCACGTTTTCATTTCTATTCTAGAAATGGGCTAGAAGCACCTCTTGAGAATTCTAGAACACGGTAAGCAAAACCTTACCAGCTGAGGGCGCAACCCTAAATTTCATTATTGATGGTGAAGAGGGATGTTTCCATCGCATTGAAACACGCTTTTTTCGGGTTGATACATCATCATCAACCCGAAACTTGACACATCACCAATAACAATCCTGTTAAGCATGTCCTTCCCTTTCTTTGCGTACCTAGAGAGGTGTTACAACGACAAACCCATTTGAATCTTTCCGAGTTCCTCGCTTAGTGGTCGAGGTGTCCATCGTGAGTAAACTTTTCATACTTGAATATCATAAAGCTAGATTGTGCTGATATCTAGTGACAGTTAGAGAAATACCTCACCTTTATTTTCACCTCTCCCACAGCAGTTTGTGGCTTATTTAATGACCTTCCCTCGTAATTTTAACATAGAGAAGATCCATTTACCGAAACTGCAATAGCTTCATCGAATAATATAATTAGAGCTTCATATGCAATTAGGATTCAGTTATTTTTTAACTGATAAAATTCGTAAAATCTAAGATCATGATTCATTTTTTAATAAAAACTAGTGCAATAATTGCTGTAACCGTATTTATCAATAGCAAAATTGAAAGTGAAAGAGTCGATTTCCATTTTAAATGAGTAATCTTCGTAAGCCACTATCAGAATAATTCGATATTTCACAAAATCGCTTTCGACATTCTATCGAAGCCTATGCATCCCTCAGATATGAGGACCATTCATCAATCTTATTTTTGAGGCCTCGGAAAATGTTGCCTGTCACTTGGAACGTGATGGATTGCAAATAAATTGCGTAATGTCTTAATAAATTGGTAGTACGACAGGTAGAGGGCGTTTGGTTGAAGTAAAATGTAATTATGCTAGATCTATTTAACGCCATCTCTCGGAGAAACTTCCATTACAATTATATTGGCTTCGTTACCATGTTTTTGAGTCGACACGACAACCTTAAGATTAGATGCGTCATTATAGACCTCCTTCAAAGGGAACCAAGATGTTTCCGTTGGGAGATAAAGTAATTGCTTCGATATCTGGGGAGTGAGTAAAGTCCTTAGCCAAAAATGATGCTCTATTAAGTATATTAAGAATAACTTGTAGAAAATTAGATCAATCGAAGTTGCAGGTTGCCTGTCACCTACCTTATGCACCAGATTCAATCCCAAATAACTTCTAATTATTCTCCAAAGCGAAGATGAAGGGAATGAAGGGAAGTTTCGATTATATGAGGAACTTATTGACGAGATGGTATTTTGGAAATCTTAATATGGCGAAATGGTACTTCAGCATTGTTGATGTAAATCTTTGAAGGTAAGACGAAATTTTCATGAAAAAGCATGGTCGTGAAGAAGCTCAAAGCTTAAGTTTAGTTAGTTTAAGATAAAGTGGACGTTTTAAATTTGTTTAATTTTGTTAATTACATACACCATACCTACAATTAAATTTTCATTTAGAGTAACCTATGATTTTGATTACATTTGGGAACACTGCAACTTGATTGGTAAGTAGAGTATGTTGAGATTTGAAAATAATTTTTTTTCTGGCGGGGTGACACCTCTTCGAAAATTCACAGATTTTCAGTTTTTTTCTTGGATTTGACTATTGCTAAATCCTACTCTAATTTTAGAATATTAAGTATTTCGTCATGATTTTCCTACAATCTAATGGTCAAAATCTTCAGTTGCATACGCATTTTAACATATTTTAGATGATTTCGATTTTTCGCAAAAAAACGTAATTTACTCGAAATTTCGCCGATCTTGGATTTGGTTCAAGGTTCCCCGCGAATGCTATCTCCAATCATACAGAATACGATTCTTAAACCAAAATTGGCACAAGGACTAATCTAGACGGTATTCGGTTCTAAAGATTTCAAACCATGTTAACAGTGTAATGACTATGCCTAAATCCTCTTCTAATTTTATAATATGTAGTATTTCTCTATGATGGATAGTTTTCCTAAAATATAATCATCAAAATCTTCAGTTGCATACGCATTTTGACATATTTTGGATACACAAAAGGATACGCTCTTAACACTAACACACGCACAAGCAGGCTTATTTAGAAACAGAAGCATTTATCAATATACAATACACTTTCTGGTGGCTTGCTCCCACCTGAAAGAGTATTGTAAATTTATTCCCCAAAAATAATTCTATTTGTGGCGACGAAGATTATTTTGAAAATTACTATATTGGGTCATAAAACATAACAGGTTTTTAATCGTTCCTTAATAGATTTTGTTGGAGGTTTGTCTGTTTAATTAATAAATAATAAGCTTGACAAAAGACATAATATAAATGTTATGTATGCATAAAAGCAATTATATTATCTTTCAGTTGAGCTTACGACACTTTACGGAGTGTCCGAAGTAATATGGACGGTGGTGTATATATAGTACGTGCGTAGCATAAGATATAAATTCTTATGTTAGTATCACCTTTCGAACACTCTGTATAATTAAAAATGCTTTGAAATCAATAAAGGATGTAAAAGATGAACAATTTACGTTAATTGCTCTTCCACATTGTTATAATCAACTATAGCATGAGAGAGTAACGTTTAGATACAACACCCTGTATATACCACATTCACGTGTCCTGAAAGACCTTTCGATAAGATAAAAAATTCTCATTGAAATTTCTATTCCAGCTATTTTCGTTTAAGAATTAAATCAAGCTATCTGAAAATTTGTGAATTTTCGAAGAGATGTATCACCGCCCCCCTCCCCTCTCCGGGTGAATTTGAGCACAAACAAGAAATATTTATTTTCTAGTCTCGACATGCTCTACTTACCCACCAAGTTTCATTAAGATCCGAATTTGACACCCGAGAACCTTTCCTTTTAAGTTTGTAAAGTTTGACTTTTGAAAAACATTGCTGTCCAACAGTGTTCCCAAATATAAATAAAAATTATAGGCTGCCCTAAATGAAATTTGGTTAAATTGAAATAACGTGAATATAGATCAACGTTAACTGTTGTAACTTTGTAGGTATCTAAAAATTATGTATCTGTGCAATTCATGTAGTGTTTGATTTTGAGGAATTGTTTGTAAAATAACGAAACCAACATATTTGTGGTAAATTCAATAGATAGGGATTATCTAAAGTACTTACGATTTTGTTTCTTTACACTATATAACCATTAATAAACTGTCCTTCGTGCGCGACCGATTAGAAACACGCTACTGAATTCTCAAGTCAATCCTATCGCGATAGTCTTAAAGAACTTATTAGATTATAATCACTTTATATGGCTTTAGTTTAGCGTCTTTAAAAGACCACAAGCGTTGCTTAACACCTTACGGTATCGTACATGATGGTAACGATGAAATCTCATCAACAATTCTTCGAATAAGTACAGTTAAACGCGTCTACAAACGAAAATTTAACCGGTAAATCGACTAATCCGCAGAATAACGTCTTTTTAATCTAATCTAAACACATCAAAACGTGGTAAATTTCGTTTTCTGCGTCTATATAACACGCTGCTGCCGCTCGAGGTGCTGCAGCGAACATGTTCCTTGTCCGAATGTAACTACTCCGTGGCGCTTTGAGTGGTTACGCCGGGACGCTTGCTGTGGCGCAAGGTACGTCTTTAAAACGCTTGTGCGGTAACCGTCGGCGTGCTGGATCCTAACGTGTTACTCCTACGGTTTCAGTAGCTGTGGAGGTAGTTTGTAATTCGAAGGTGGACTGGTGGGGACTGTTTTTTCCTCGAGTATTGGGCGTCTTTTACCGCTCTATAGGCTACCTGTTGTTTATCTAATGCGGGATGGTACTAAGAAGCCCGTGGGGATGAAATTTTTGTTTCGAAATAGTTTGTTTTGGGTTTACTTCACATCTGCCGGGCCGTAGATAAGTACTTTGCTCGATATTTCATGGCATTAACTTGATGAATAAGCTCTGAAAGAGGGTGGCATTTAACAAGCGCTCCGTGGCTATGGTAACTGTGGAAAACCTTCTGCGTTACGCGAAATGAAAGAGCTTATTATAAGAGGTTCTTTCAACACAATCGTAAAGAACTGTTTGGTAATTACTTGAGAGTTTGTTTGCCGGAGATCGTAAAGTTGGCATTTAGAAAACGTGTGGGTACCTACGTCGGTGTTATTAAATGAATTTGTGGAAATATTCGCTAGCTCTTAAGCTCCTTTCGTTTTGGTCTTAAACGTTGTTTGTTCAAATTATTACATCGAAAAAGATCGTTACAATTTTATGTATTTCTACCAAACATTATGGGCGCAAAATGTCTGCTTAAGAAGTTATATTCGTCATAGGCTACTGAAGTATTATAATAATAAATTCACAAATTATTAAAGTGCTTTCGCCAAACTATTCTCTATTTTTCTACACGTCTTTGGACTCTCATCTTCCAGATATTGATTCCAGCTTACCTCTGGAGTACCTCAAGGATCGAACTTTGGCCCGTCCCTCTTTAATAGGAGACGATCTTTTAAAGTCCATTAACTGCCCTTTATTAGCCTATGCTGATGATATTAAAATCTACCACGCCGTTAACCCCTTCAATGATGTTGAACCGCTGCAGCGTAATTTGGGCATGATTCATACTTGGTGTGTACTAAATAATTTAAAATTAAATGTAGATAAGTGTTTCTTCATGTCTTTTACAAAAAAGGTGTGCAGAATCGATTCTCTGTATTGTATATACAATAGTAATACTGCTCGTCAATATTCTATTAAAGATTTAAGCGTGACTTATGATGAAAAGTTTCCCTTCTCTAACTATGTCTCAAATGTCGCGCAGTTGCTTCTAAATTATTGGGATTTATTTTTCGCACTTGTAAGGATTTTACTAGCCTTGATGCGATAGACACATTTCTTTGCTTACGTGGTTTCCAAGCTCGAATACGCATCCGTGGCTTGGTATTCTTTCTGCAACATCCAAATCAATCTTCTTGAGCGGATTCAATGCAAATTTTTGAAATCGTATAAGAACAATGGGCGATATCCTACTCGAGGTATACCCTACGACGACCTAATTCAGAGGCATGACTTTGCAACGCTTCTTCAAAGAAGAAACCGTATTAGTGCTTCTTTTATGCAAGACATTCTTGCCGGAAGAATTGACTCTCCTGGTTTGTCGTTTGGAGTTGGTGTCTCATTGTGCCACGCCTGGAATCGAGGTCGCATCACCTGCTACAGATCCCTACAGCTAGGATGAACGTACTGTGGTGAGCGCCCTTGGTACACTCGACAAGAAACTTTAATAGTTACAACTTAGATTTGCCTTAATTTGTCATGTTTTCATTTTTGTTTTGATTTTGATGTTTCGTGTTATTGGTATTTATTATTTAATTATTTCTTATTGGTATTTCATTTTTCTTTTCGGTATTTACTTAATGTATTGATATATATATATATATATATATAGATGTATATATATAGATGTATATATATATATGAGGGGAGGTCCAGAGTGGGGATAGGCGCGCTCGCTAGGTGTCATTCTAATTGGCAACTCATCATTAGTATATAAGTTAAGTTGCAGTACTATAGCGTCAGTCGTTTACGAATAGTTGTCTGCTAAACAAGTCAATCCGGAAGAAAACTGAAACTGAAATTGAACACCGTGCTGTGATAAAGTTCCTTACAAAGCAAGGAAAGAACGCTCAAACCATATTGAATGAAATGGAAACCGTTTATGGGGAACAGTGCACTAGTAAATCAATGATTTATAAGTGGTACGGTCTTTTTAAACATGGTCAGGAGTCGATTGAAGACGACCCCCGCTCAGGACGGCCAGTTGAGGCCACCACATCAGACATCGTCGAAAAAGTGCAAAAATTTCTACTGCAAGATACCCGTTTGAAGAAAAAACAATTATCTGCATTAGTTGGAGTATCAAATACCACCATTTTGCATATCCTACATGACCATCTGGGTATGACAAAAGTCAGTGCAAGATGGGTACCGAGAATGCTCACGCCGCTGTAGAAACAGCAGCGTGTCTGTGCCTCCAAACAATTTTTGGAGCTGTGTGGAGATAAACCAGCACAGATTTTGGAGCGGAAACATGGGTTCATCACTTTGAGCCTGAGTCCAAACAGGAGTCCATGCAATGGCATAAAAAGGGAACACCACCGCCAAAGAAATTCAAAGTGTCAGAATCGGCTGGAAAGTTGATGGATAGTGTTTTTTGGGATTGTGAGGGGATATTATTGATTGATTACAAAGAAAAAGGTAGGAGCATAAGCGGAGAATATTACGCAGCGATATTAGAAAAATTAAAGGAGGCCATCAAGTGAAAACGTCGAGGAGAATTGACCAAGGGTGGTTGCTCTTGCAAGACAATGCGCCAGTTCATAAGAGCAAAGTTGCAATGGCTACTCTGTACAAGCATGGTGATTTTTATTTGTTCCCCAATTTAAAAAAAGACTTACGTGGAAGAAAGTTTTCCGACGACAATGAGGTAAAGGAGACAATTTTGGCCCATTTTGAGGCGAAAGATAAAAAATATTTTTATGATGGTTTAGAAAAATTAATTCATAGATCTAATAAATGTATTGTGCTTAAGGGTGACTACATTGAAAAGGAAAAATAGATTTATTGTTTTATTTTATTTAAAACCCTTTCATTCCACGAACTACTGGACCTCCCCTCGTATATTTTGGTTTGTTTTTAATGTTTTATATGTATTACCTCTTATTTAACAGTGTGTTTATTTTTGGATGTTCGTCTGTTGGGCATTTAATAAATTATCATTATCAATATAAGAATAAAAAGGCGGATGCGCCGGTATTTCTAACGCATTATTAACAGTTTAAACATTTAAAGAACGTAACAGTCTACGTTACAACATCAATTTATGATTTGCACGTAATCAATGAAGTCCGGGTTTTTTATTCGACTCCTTCCCTTTTGTCCTATCCATCTTCCTGAACACGGCGAGGATTAATCCTTCATAAACCGCGCTGATGGGAAAATATGGACGTCCCACACGACGCAGCCTCATCTTTCATGCTGGATACCTCTTCTCCCCTCCACTCTTTCGAAACGTAAACATCACACGCACCTCTTTGAGGGGTATCGCCCTCCCCTGGCCCTCCTATCCTCTTATTACCTTCCGGTTGTGATTAATGGACCAGATTTATAACGGAGGAGCGCGCTCGGAAAGGTGGTAGTAACGACAGAGGTAGCAGCATCACGCGTAGGATCGTCAGGTTGAAACACACCGAGCGGAATGGTTCGCGGAGGTGTGGGGGAGAGATGGGGCGGCGTAGAAAGAGAATAAACATGCGGTGATCGACCGTATAGCTCCGTAGGTGATATTACCTACCCTTCGAATAAAAGCGGTTTGAATAGTTTGAGTTTGGAACGTTTATGCGTGTTGAATTTATGGGTAATCGTTTTTATATCGATTTCTACGGATATTTAGGGATCATGTTGGAAGTGGTTGAAGTATTTCCTGCAATTTAAACCAAAGGTTTTATAATGTGCTATTTACTCTTGCTAGACAATCTGTTTTTGCCATCTCGTCAACTTACATATTATCTTGCTGAAGTATGGAGGAAAAAACCTAGAAAAAGGGCTACTAAAACTCTTTAGAAACCTCATAACAGAGCAAAAAGTACGAGGGTGACCTGAAATGTTTCCGGAATAAGCAAGAGAGTGCACGAAGGTTGAAATGGATTCATTGGTCGGCAAGAGTAATCATTTTTATGGCAACTGTTAAAATTTCAGACGCGTGCTATCAATAATTGTTGTTTAAGAGTGGTTTGTGTAGCAAGTGAGGCGGTTTCGCAAAAATGGATAAAATCGAATTTCGTGCAGTGATAAAACACTTCTGGATGGCTCGGAAAACGGCTACGGAGATTTGAAATATTTTGCTAGAGGTTCATGGCGGATGTACTCCATCATTTTCGACCATCAGCTTCTGAGTGAGCGGGAAATTTCCGCTATATTGATTCCTTGTATCGGATAAAGCATCGAAATTGTGTAAAGATGACCAAGCAATATTATCTGTACTTCTGTCTCGATAAACTTCAGAAGTCTTAAAACACAAATATTTTGAAAATCTTTTCTGAATACGTTCAAATGCCTTGTGTTAGTAGGTATAGTATGGAAACCATACTATAGATGCATATTCCAAACAATTCCTAAGTAATGAATAGTAAATGTTTTTACTGTAGCTGTGTATCGAAAGTTATGACACCATAGAATTGCAAATCCAAGTACTTTCGAAGCAGAAAGGCATTTATACATTCAGCAAATAGTAAATAGCTATCAAACAGAATACCAAGATCCTTTACCGTAGATGTTCTGGTAATAACTCAATCTTCCATTACATAATCGTAAAGAATAGAGTTTTTGGATTTAGTGTGTGATCCAACCTGACCACTCTTCAATATTTAAAGATATTCCATTTTGGTTACACCAATCATTAATCTTTAAAAATTGACTGTGCAGAGATATACAGTCATCGGTCGAGTTAATTGACCTGTATATTTTTAGATCATCTGCACATGCAAAGTAATTGGTGTCGAGGTTTAAGAGTAAATCAGTTAAATATATATTAAAAGGCAAAGGACCAAAGTTAAATCTTTGGGAGACACCAGAAGGAATTGGAAATGTATCTGAGGAATATCAATTATAGAAAACATATGCTATCCGGTTTAAGTGATGTGTAGAGGCTAATACAGATTAACTAACAACAGCTAATGATCTATGAAATCGAATGCCTTTGAGAAGTCTGTGTATACAACAGTTTGGGTTTGTTGATCCATAGCTAGTGAAAGATACTGTGTTATACATAGTAAGTTTCCTAGCGCTTTACCAAAATTACACAATATACTTATAGGCCTATAAATCCCGATGCAGAATTTATTTCCCTTCTTAAAGCTGGGACCTTATTTGTCTTCCAAATATGTGGAAAAGTTTTTAGAATTAAATGAAATAAAAGGCAGGGGATAAGCAAAGGCATTAGTGTAACTGTACACTGTCAACCTCGGAATAGGATCTTCCCTCGAAGTCATGTCCTTCTTCAAACGCAAGAAGTTAACAATAACTTCCTCTTTTTCGATGGTACCAAATCGCGTGTAACCTCTACTGAATTGCATAATATTGGTTTACTATAAATAGTTTTTCTGTGGTCGTACAATCCTAATTTTTTATAAAATTAGGATTGTATTAAATGAGAGCTTCATTGAATCGATTCAAGATGAATATGAAAAAAAAGACCGATGTAAGGGTAGAGAATACCGTTAAATAGAGATAACATATTCACACACAATGCCATTGCAGAATAGCATGCATATTTCTCGACTTTGTTAACTTATAGAAATCTCATTTCATCCTCTTCTTAGTCACAATTACGCCCATTGACACGTCGAAAGTACGCTCATGATATATAACCGAACAAAAAGTTACAGCGGGATTATAAACGATCCTATCACAAAACCTTTAATACCAAAAGCCCGTCCATGACCATCCAAACAAAAGAAAAACAATACAAAACGGGACATTATTCAACCTAAACTCGGTGAGGGTTATTTATCGTCGTTGCTTACCGTGGAAATAAGCCCAATCCCGCTTCTCCCCTTCCGAAATGGAGGCTCCATTTTACATTTAAACCATGTAATTACTCCAAGATACTATCCTAACGCCGTCGTGGAGTTTCCTGGCGTCGAGCAGGTGTAATTTAAATTAAGATACACATACACGCGTAGCAGAGATACCTTACTTGTCACACCGACACCGCCACATTTGCAGTTGACCCCAATCCGTTGACGAATGGTGGAGGCGCCCATATGATTTCGGATGTACGGAGAACAGAGCGACAGGAAACGTTGAAGGTATGAGAGGGACATTCGGTATATAATACAGTTTGGTTTGTTTTGACGTTGTTGTGATTCTCGATTAGAGTTCGGATGTTTCATAAAGGGATGGGAATTCTACTGTTTATGTTGATAGTCACGCATTTGTCAAAAGTATTTTGTCTCGCACCAGTTGCTGGGATTAAGTTGAATTTGCACAGAAGTAGCTATCTTTTATGAGGGCGCCCTGAAATGTTTCCGGAATTGACGAGGAAAACACGGTATTGGTGTGGTTTTTTAGTTTTAGTTTTCGATGTAGTCCCCTCGTAGATCAATACACTTTTTCAAACGGACAATGAAACGGTCTTTGCTTTCTTTGGAGCCGACTCGCCCGGAAAAGTCCAGTGCTTCGACTGTTCGTTGGTCTCCGGTATGTAGTAGTGGATCCAGGTCTCATCCACGGTTACGAAGCGCATTAAGAATTCCCTTCGATAGCGTTGGATCCTGGCCAGACACTCCTCGGAAACGGTCACCCGATTTCATTTTTGCTCCGGTGTGCGCAAGCGCGGTACCCATCGCGCTAAAAGCTTTTTCATACCCAAAATCTCGTGTAGGATATGGCCAACGCGTTCCTTTGAGATGTCAGTTTCAATCGGCGATCGGCTTACACGCCATCATGAATCTTGTCGACCATTTCATCATTGGTTGCGGTTTCTGGGCATCCACTGGGTAGTTCGTCACTTTTGCTTGTGCGGTCACGTTTGAACGAACTCACTCACCCAGAAACTGATGGTCGAAGATGATGAAGTACATCCGCCATGTACCTCTAGCAAAAAAAAGTTCTGAGTTTTCTGTATATGTTTATAAGTGGTTCGTCCAGTAGAAAACTTGATACGTGATATAAGTTGAAAGTATCTGCAGCAAACACTAAAGTTAGTTAACTTTTACAAAGAGACCGATTAAGTTACCAGTTTAGGGTAAACATGTTTAGCTTATTGATTTAAGGCTTAGTTTTTCTATTAACAACATTTTATCGCATCACTTCGTTGTTACCATTAGGGCACCATTGTTTTATGGTATAGATTATGTATTACTATTGTTTAATGATACGAAAATAAAAAGAATATTATTTTCCGTTAGTTTTTATAATTATAGTATATTTTTGCACATAGGATTCAAGTTGAAATGAATTTTTGGATATATGTATTTCAAAAAAAAGTTGCTACGATTACTACAGCTCTATGTATCCATTAAAGGTGTACCATTTAATATTTTCTTACGGCATCAAGAGCATATCGTTCACTTTTCTTGGTTCTTGGTGTTTGCCATTAAGCGCCCTCTGGAAGGCTCGAAGGCAGTAACGTCTAACTTCGGAGGAGGAATATTCATGTGCTAGTAGTTCACTATAGATGAGCAATTGTTACACTTAAATATTTAGATTCTTTTTCTCATAATATATAAGAAGTAAAGGGAATTGGCTAGCCAAATCTATTTATGTCGATTATGAAACGTAAGCAACTTAAATCATTTTCCATTCGATAAATACGCTACTGAAAAAGTGAAATGGCTGTGAACTTTATCAGCTGTAACAAGTATCAAGCTTTCAAGTACATTAGTACTTCTTCCCAATATATTGTACATCTATTGTACTTAATTTAAACTACATAGTCGATAAATTCCATATTACAGATATCTATAAACATGTTGAGGTAATAATACAGTTTCCTGATTTATTACTTACAGAAATCTATTTCATCGAAGATATCAATCCAAGTTTTAGTAATATTTATAGAAAACTGCAGTTATAGAAATAGTTAGCAAGGATTTTAATTTCATATAATATTTATTGATTAATTAACGTTGTAAAATTACAGAAAACTGTAAATTTGCGAGTAGTTTATATGGATACTTAAATACTTGTCGTCTAGATGTCCACCAGGGAGTTAGAACAAAGTAAAAAAATATTTAAATTTATACAAGTTTAGGTGTTGAATAGTTAAAGGATTGAATGTGTTAATGGTTGCAAAGGATCGATTGAAATGATAAAATAGAAACGCTTTAACAAACAATGTATTTTTAATTACATTATATTATATATAATTTAGCTTACATCATTTGTTTGTTGTTTTCTTTTACATGTATTTTTAGTAACATAGATATACGTGTTATTTTAATTTATTACCTTAAATATCCATATTTTCTCTTTCACATATTTTACGCTAGTACTTGTAGTGTTATAATTATGTTATCGATCTTTTACATTTCTCCTCTTTGGAAATTTGGTAGTTGTTTATTTAACGCTTTAATGCTCACATTTTTAATACTTGTTTTGTACAAAATAGGCCTACGAGATTGTCATTTTAGAACAATGTTTTCACACCTACTTATTAAATAAGCAAATAGAACTTTCTGTTTAATCTAGGATTTATCTACGGAGGAAATAGAATAGAAATGTTTAGTTTGGATAGGTTTCATAGTTAATGGTCTCTTTCTTGGTTTGAGGACCACTTTTTTTTTGGGAATATGATTAATACAGAGTGTCTCGGAATAGTGTATATGTTAGGGATGAGGATAATCAGGCCAAATATGTATTCTTTCTGTTATATAGAATAATATGCGTGTTATTTTAAAACATGTCGAATTCTAACGATGTTCATAACAACTTTGTAGTTTTTCAATAGTTTGTATCCTTGTAAAAACTATTATGGTATCATCCTTGTTAGAATAACAGGATCAGGAAGTTTTGTGAGTATTTCTATATGATATTTTTTTCCGAAAAATCGAAGTCATCTAAAATAGGTTGTAGGAAAAATGTCCATCAAGGTGAAATACTTCATATTCCAAAATTACAGAAGGATTTAGCAACAGTCATTACACTTTTCGCATGGTTTCAAAACCTTAGAAACGAATACCGTCTGGATTAGTCTTCTTGTACCTATTAGAATCATATTCCGTACGATTGGAGATAGCGTTCAGTGAGCCTTGAACCAAATCCAAGATGGGTGAAATTTCGACGTAACATGTACATCTTACCATAACAGCTTTATAACAGCACATGTTAAGGATACATACTTGGCCTGAATGACGATTTTATAAGCGTTTCTATGTTGTTATTGCTAAAAAAATGAATGAATTGCAAATTGGAAAACTCCTTCCTTCTTTCCAACACAGCTCATAAGACTACATTATTCGAACATGGTAATAGATTCTAGAATCTCCACTCCTACAACCACCCCCAAATAAAACAAGACAAGGGCTCACAAAGGTATCCCGAAAACTTAAGTTCAAATGTAAAGTAAAAAGAGCATGGGAAAATTACGTGAATGATTAGTAGCTGGGATTCCTAAACGTATTGATGCTTGTCATTATCTGTGAAGTTCTTTCGTAGTTTGGTAACACCTCGAACACTCTGTATTTGCACACCAAATAAGTTTAAGGTGAAAATGAGACAATGATGTGTTAGTAGACAACAAGATTTACTATGACAATTTTAGGTACTAGGTCTGGTTTGGGTATCAATCAAAAGCTGTCATATTCATCTGATATACAGGATGTATCGGAAGTAATTGGTATTAATTTGATATACAATAATAGGCATCGTATTAAAAAGAATTATAATAATAATAATCTCCTTCTGCTAAAATTATGTATAAAAAATTAATTGTTGTTGTTAGTTTGTTGATCTGCAAGTTTACATTTTAATCTTAAATTCCATTAAGATTAAAATGCAAAATTAAGCTCTTTATTTGTTAAAAATGTTGATGGTTGAAGAATGCTAGAACATTGCCTGAGAGAATTTCGATATCATTTAGACGGTTCAAAAAAAACCGTTGTATTTGAGCATTTACGTCTGTTACAAGATCTAAAGCGTATAGTTTAGACGTTACAGTATGTCGGAAATATAACGGAGCTTAAATTTACAGTTACTGACGTCATCCATTTAAACAATATATAATCTCAGAGCTGTATATGCCTTCTACAAAACGAGACCGATACCATTAAAATCGATGAAGTGGTAATTAAGTTATAATGCTTAAAGTGACAGTACATTTTATCGGTTCATTATAAACGTATAATGGAACAAGGAGCTAGTTTGCAGAAATATTAGAAAAATAAATAATTTTGGAAAAATGACTAGTTATTTCTTTTTTATTTGAAAAGTTCCGCGATGTTTTTATTTTTAAAAGAATGGTTCATATAAAATGTGGTTCTAGGATCATTACTCATTAACATTGACACTTTGTCTGGAGGTATCTTATCAATGTATTTAGCAAGACAGAATCTACGTATATTATATAACGGATTTAATATTGTTTTTACTGTTGTGGGACGGTATCCCAGAATGGACATGTTTTTACATATGCGCATATTCTTTCTTATCACTCCAACTGTCACATATTAAGTTATATCAAATACATCCTGTATAGTGTTTAGTAGGAATTATTATAGCTATAGTTAGGGTTAGTAAAGGAGTACTAAAGTAGAGTTTTTAATGTGATGGTACCACTTTTTTAGAGATAAATTATTATTCTTTTTTCGGTTTATAGTCCATTATGTACTTTGTAGAAACTCGATAAAAGGAATTCTCAATAAAGCATGTTATTTTAGGGCGCAAGGAAGTGAGGTGAAAGAAGTTAAACGTACGGAAATTATATAGGAAGACCAAAAGATATGAATGAAGCGATTTATATGAGACAACGCAACACGTGCTTATATTTACATAAACTATGGTCATTTTACTTTAATTACTATTAATATTTCGTCACTAATTACGATTGCGTTACAAACAAATCCTTGATCATAACAAAAATACAAATTCATCTAAATTTGTTTTATTTACATCTTCTACTTTCAGAATTGTACGTATCTTCTAGTTATTTTATTTACAAAATATTTGCTGTTATTACACGTAGTAGAACAACAACCGTTCTTTATTATAGGCAAGCTGAAATTAATTAAAGAAATTGCTTAGGTAATAACTAAAAGCTACAGCCATGGTCCTATGTATTGTAACATGGAAACATCAAGATTCTGTTTTATGCCAAAATTGTTTCTTCTGGCATCGCTTGTAGTGGGGGGATGATTTATTTTAGATGCAGTTAGTGTAATTCCACACTAAATTTGGTTTGAAAGTTTCAATTTTTGCGCAAAATATTGTAGCTATGGTAAATGGAAAATCTACAGATTTTCGTTATTGTGGGCACCTGCTGTTGATTACAAAGAAGGCAACTGCTATTTTTGCTTAGGGAATGTGATAAAAACGAAACCTATTACAAATTATTTCAAATATGGGAGCTCAATAGAAGCAACAGAACAAAACACCACAGGGATTTATCGAACAGTACCAGTACCAATAAGAATTCATCAGGACGATACTATGAGCCCAGCTTTGTTCAACCTCATTATGGATAAAATAATTAATGGTATAAAGCAAGTTGCTGGAGGGTATAGGCTGGAGCATAAATCAATAAAAATATTATGCTATGTTGACGGTTGAATATTGATGGCGGATAACGAGGATAACCTACAACGACTGCTATATCGGTTCCAAACAAAGGCAGAAAGTCTTATTATGCAAATATCTATGGAGAAGACAGAATCAATGGTCATAGCAAAAGAGCCCACTAGATGTAAATTGGCTGTAAACGATAAACCCATTCCTCAGTGCATGCTTACAGCGGGAAGTTACGGCGTAAATTAATAAAGCCTCAAGAATCTTTGGCTACTTTAGGGGCCTCCTATAGAGGAATCAATACATCTCCGCTGAAAGTAAAGTTCGCATATAAAAGACAGAAGACTATTAAGGGAGTGAGTCTGAGGGACAAGATAAGAAGCGAAGTAATAAGAGAAAATCTCGCAATTCAGGACATAGTACGGTTTACGAGGGTGAGATCACGATTTTGGAGGGACAACGTCGACAGAATGACTGAAGGTTGATGGCCGAAATGGGCAAAGGATGAAAGGCCGAATTCTAGGAACCTCCCAGCCGAGCTCCGAAGATATGGTGCGAGAACTGTACATCTGCTTCCCAAGACGCTGATTAATATTACGAAGAGTAGAAGAAACAAGACCGTGTCTTAAGAAAAGGGAAATAAGAAGAAGAAATATGGCAGCTGTTATAAGACTAGCAGTACACTAAAGATACTGGGAGTATTAAAGCTACAGGTAATTGTGATCATACGCTGTTTAATACTGAAGGATTATATGTGTTAGTTTCTGCCATTGGAACTGAATAAAGTAAAGAATAATTTGCTTAAAAATAAGAAGGTCAAATTTAGTCTTACTTGCGATGAGTAGACATCTATTCGGAATCGAAGATGCCTGAATATATATGAATATTATCTGGTCAAGTCAAAAAGTTGTTTTGATGAGAAAAAATCTTAAAGAATTTAATGTCTACACTGAAGAAGATATTGTTTCGATTATGACAGATGGCCTCCAAATCATGGCTAAACTACGGAAATTGTAGTAACTGGCCAATACCTATACTTTGCTTAAGCAGTACAATTGGGTATAATCGATGTGTTGAATCAGAAAGGCGATTCAGATCTAGATTTGCTTGAAGAACACATTAAAATTGAAGAAGAGCTGAAGAACAAAATACTGAAGAAGTCAATAAAAACACAGTCAAATTTCTTTGATATCCTCAATGATACATATAAAAGGCAAGGTTAGATACTGGATTTAGAAAAAAAATTATTGATAAGATTCGGAAAACAGTAAAACTTTCTAGAAGATATCCAATTAATAATTACAACGCTGTGCGAAAATAAATCAAAGAACATTTGAAAATTGATACCCAACTGCAAGCCTTGATAGAATTGCTTGACAGACGATGATTCAAAATTATAATCTTCAACAGAAAATTAATTCGGGAAAGTTCTTCTACCACCAAAGATTGCTGTAAGATTCACAGGTGTAGCAGTAATTTTAACCGATTTGGCAATGAGAGCCCACGTGCTCTCGAAACGCTGCGTTCCGCATAATTAATAAATTTGTGTGAGTGGAGTTTACTGCTATACCTGTGAATTGTACATCCACACAGTCCTTGCAATCGTCATTGCTGTAAGAATTTTAAAAAGAAATCGACTTTATCAACGGCATAGTTGACTTTTTCTTTTGTAACAAGGATGTTTTAAAACCAAAATACTCCGTTGAATATGAAATTATCCCAAATTTTAATTAACCAATGACGAACAAACTTATTCTATTTGATATAAAGAAAAAAAGATAATCCTAATTTTCATGTGCCGACGAAATTCAGTACAAGAACCGATAAATTTCACTAACTGCTAATATTGCTTATTACTGATGAAAAGTTTATTACTGTAGAATAAAAATTTAGCCGGCAAAATGATAGAGGTATGCAGGCAATTCTAAGGAAGCTCCAGAAAAAAAATAAAAGGCAGAGGCCAAATTGCCCAAATTCATTGCTGTTGAAGATTCGCTCTCGGGAAGTCCAGATTTTAATCTGTTGGACTACCGCCTGTGTAATGCTTTAGAGCAGAAGGTCTGCTTCAAACCTCACTGGAATATCGAGGCATTAAAAGAAGATTTGGTAAAAGCAGCGGCTTCAATACCTCTACAAGAGTGGCAGGAGTGTGTAGGCTACTTTATCGTTTACGCTGACGTAACGCATTGCAACGATATCTGTACAATCGGGAACTTTGAAAATGTCCTGGTATTTGCAAATTTTGTATCTACCTACATAAGGATGACATACTTGCCGATATACTCAATATTTTTGTTTGAAACAGAAGATAGACAGTATGAAGAGGCAAGGGGATAATTAGATTATGCGAAACGTATTAGACAAGGACCTACCTATTTTATAGTGTATATGTATTTACATGTGACCATGGCTGTGTGTTACCTTCTTTTCACATCAGTACCTTTATTTTATATACACAACCTATACATAGAAACGTGTTTGTTCTATATAAATGTACACAAAGAAAATACAAAAAGGAAATTAAGGTTTCTATTCCATTACATTATATATTTACATTTGTTTATATATATATGTATATATCTACATTTATATATATTTCACGTTCATTTACATATCACACTGAGTTCTCTTTTAGTTTCTATTAAGAAAATAGGGAAGAAATTAACCAGGATATATACATATATGGTACAATACATTTAAACTTAAACAATGGAAAAGTGATGAGCGAAAAAGGAAAGTAACATAGCGAAATATTACCGAGTTTAACTTGATATAGATTTTTTTTAAGAATTAACGTTAATACGATGAAAGTATGTTTATTGGATGATAAATTTTGTGCTTGCAAAGAAGATAGGAATTTCGAGATTTAAGAGATTTTAAGTTATTATCTTTTACTTTATTTTAATCTTATAATTAAACGTCTGATATCACAGAAATAAGTTTTAAACATATTAAAAGAGTGCTTATTTACATATATTTTCAATCCAATTACATACGTAAGGGTTGAGCGCAAAACTGACTATATATATCTCATTATTTTTGATTAAATCAAATTGTTTTTGTTTTAAAACTCCAATTGCTTTCAAGGGAAAGCTTCGCTTATTATTTAGCTATAAGTTGAAGTGTATACAGGGTGTTTCATAACAATGTTTTATTTTCGAACTTGATTGATTGTGTTGTTATTTGAAAAACTTCGGACCACTGAAAAAAGAAGAAAGTTGTGTTGGATACATTTTGAATCAGACCGAAGATATATGGGGCAGATATGTTGTTGCAGAGGGAATGAAATTAACATCCACAACTAATTGATCTTCGAGAAATTGTCTATTTCTATGTCAGACAATGAGACTATGACGATAAAATTAGAATCTCCTTGCAATTAATTAACGTTTTTAAATGACTGAAAAAATATCAATTCCGGTAGAATTTGAACCCATGACTTTTGCCTTACTAGCGCATCGTGCTACCACAATACCACCACTATGGTAGCGCGTTGGTTAATTATAAAGAAATTCTATAGACCAAACAAGATATCAGTTTTGCCCTTAACCCAGTTAACCATTTCTTTACCTACATAATTTTTACGCGTTTCTAGTCTCTTTCCTGTTTCATTTTGACATTTCTTACATCCTTTCCTCAATATTTACTTTGTACATTTTATTATACGTCTAAATCGTACCAAAAAACTCTTTGTCTTGTATAAACTTCATATTAGTTCTTTTTTGTGTAAACATCTTACAAATATCGGAACTTCTTTGTATAAGTATCCGTATGTATTATAGTCTCATAAAAGGTTTATCAAATACACCAAGTCTCACATATTATTGCTTTTTGATATAATATTGTTTTAGCCTAATAGCTTCAGCTTTCTTTCAGTTAGTGATTTCATCCTTTGGTATATCCTTTCGAAGGATTATACTGTATAATTTTAGAAAATCGAGATATCTACAGGCGTTTGCACTAAACAAGAACAAAATTCATGAGGTACAAGGAATATTGAAATTATAGGTGTAATGTTGTTTGTAATTGTTGCTATTATCAATTCTTATTCCAACTATCTCTAACAATAGGAATATTAGTCGGTACTTTGCCGTAGCTTGGGTCGGTTAGATATTCATAATATTACGTATATTGGTTAGGTTTGAGTTCGAATTTATATTTTATTGCATTATAGTCACCTTTTTTATGTAACTGTTCAAATAGATTGGTAATGATAGGATTGAGTGAACGCTATTATAAACCCCATTAACGGTCCCAACAAGGTTTTGTTTGAAAATTATACGCCGTAAAATATTCCTTGCTGTCCATTTATAAGTAGACTTATGTCTCTACTACTGATAGTACATAAGGAATCTGGTAGGAAGTTTGGGTACCAAGTACAACAAACCCTATTCGAACCTGCAAACGTTGTTATTCAAGCCTCATAAAAGTAAATTAATATAAAAAAAATCTAAATTAATTAAAAAAATTCCTCAAATAATTAGCGATGCCATCTATTCAGCAAAAATGAATATCACACTCTTTACAGATTATGTTAACATAGAGAAGTGAGTCAAACATAATATTTTTTCTACAAGTAGGTAAATAAAAGCACTGTTCATCCCGTGAAGAAAGTCTGGGTATCATATAATCAATATTATTGTGTAAGAGGTTATATAAGAATTTCAAGCTTAAATTTTACGTCTCGTTTCTAAAGACACAATTTGAAATTGAGATAACATTCGTGAATACCCATAACGTTTAACAGGGTTAATTTGATCGGTAGAAAATTTCAAAAATTGTCTCTGAACTCGCTCAATACTTGTGATATGTATAGAGCAAAAGGGATACCAGATCAGTGCCCCATACTCCAATTTAGATTGAACCAAAGAATGGTTTCAAGTAGTTTACGTTATTGAAATCGTTGCAGTTTCTATATATAAAACCGAAAATACGGTAAGCGCTGGCAACTATATCATTAATGTGGTTTATGAAACTGAGTTGACTATCAAAAGTAGTGCTTAAGTCTATTATACTAGAACAATGTTGAAGTATTGTGTTAGTTATTCTATATTCATACTCTATGTAATTAGTTATCCTAGTACATGTCATAACCTTGCATTTATTAATATTCAGGTGTAAATAGTTTAATTTACACCAAGAGTCAATATGGACCAGAGCTTCCTGCAGTAGCAAACGGTCATCAAAGAAGTCGATCTTAAAGAATATCTTCATTTCATCTGCAAAGAGTAGCTTTTGACAATGCAAAGTCTCGGCAATATCATTAATAAAGACCAAGAAAAGGATAGGACCCAGGTTGGACCCTTGTAGTACACCAGATGTCGGTGTGAACATTATTGAAGTACAGCTCAGATACTCAACATATTGTTGTCTATTGATAAAGTATGAAGACATTAGTTTGGATAAAGACGGGGAAAAACCAATGTCCAACAATTTTCGTAAAAGCACATAATTTAATTTGTTTGGTCATCGATCTGCTTTAAAATCAATAAAGGATGTTAAAGATGAACAATCTGAGTTAATTTGTTTTCCATATTAGTATAATCAGCTCTAGCATAAGAGGGTGGCGCTTAAATGCAACACCCTGTATATACTCACCTGTGCTAAAACACAATTCGATAAGGTACAACATTTGCAATTCAACTTTTGTTCTATTTCCTTTCAAGAATTAAATCAAGAAAATTAAACAACTGTGAATACACCATACATATTCTACTTACAAGTTTTATTAAGATCTGAATTTGGCACCAGGGACCCTTTCCTTGTGAGTCACAGATCCGGTACTTTTGTAGAGTTTCATTATATTTCGTACTTCATATTTTGTCAAATTAATACTGTCAGCGATTTGAGCAGCAGATTTACATTTTGAATGCAAGTGAATCATTACATTCCTTATTTCGCCAGAAACAGCTTTATCACGAAGCATTTTTATACGTTAAAAGTTATAAATGCACAAATATGTTCTGAAATATCACTACAGGTTTGTTTATAATTAATTAAATGTTAAAAGGTTATCATATGTTTTAAACTAACCAACGTAATAACGCGAAATCAACCAGGCGGCTTAAGCTGTTGTCGTGTACTTTGTTCAAATCAAATTATAATACAAAATAGCCAAAGCGGAGATGAATATATTCTAAAGTATTTTTAAAGGTAGTTTAATAGGATATACAGAGCCCCAAAACTGCATATTTTCAAATAATTTTTTCCTTGTATTATGGTTGGTCCAGCTACATTGAGCCAGATCCCGTACAATTTTCAAACACTTATTGGGAACCTTTTATGAGGGTAGCAGATTAACAGAATTACATAGATTTTAGTCTTCACTCAATCTCATTCTCCAAGTTATTTCTCTAAATTAATATTACAAAACATTTAATCAACGTAACAAAACATATAAATACCACCCCTTTGTTTAAAAAATCATATTCTCACGTCCTCAAACCGTGAAAAATTCGAAAAACCCTCGAAAATATTGCCCCGACGTTTACTCTAAACTTCCCTCTCAACGACGGCGTTCAGGAAAACTTTCAGCGGCTACGTCGTGTAATCTGTAGCAAGTATACGCTGCGTTTGCTTCTATAGATTACGGTAACGGCGGTTCAGTCTAAAGTTTCTCATCCCCGTGAGTCGGTGTCGGCTGCTGTAGCTGTCTAGCGGACTCGGACGGAGGTTGAGGCGCTTGAAGTTCGTCCTTCTGCTAGAGAAACCTGGCCGGGTTCTTCCAGCAGCTGAAACAGCACGGTAATACGCAGAGCAGCGTGTCTTTGAAGGCCTCCCTGAAGTCCCGGTTGAAGTAGGCGTAGATGACCGGGTTCAGGGCCGAGTTGAAGTAGCCGATCCAGAACAGCATGCCTATAACGACGCCCGGCGTTTTCAAGTCGCACAACGTCGATATCACGTACCTGAAACGGAAGAAGGAAGAACGGAAATTAGAATATTACAAACTGTGCGAAACGGATCTTTCTAATTAGGGAATATATTTATTTCTGGACGTCAAGGGAGATAGAGAGACAAAGAAGATTGCGATATTAAAAAATGAAGATATTAGTGTTAATAATGCAGGACTTGTAGTTATTGTCACCTAAAAGATTATGTGTAACAATGGCCTAAAAGTAATTAGAATAGTACGAAGGTTTTAATAAACCTTGAGGCTGGTTTAGGATGTGATATGCCTCGCAAACGTGGCCAATGTTGAGGAAAATAAATAGGCGGGAGGATCCTCATTCCCCACCTCTCCCCTACTTCTAATTGGTTATTTGATTAACGCTTTTGACATTTAGTTAACTGACGTCTGTAAATTATATCTATATAATATCAAGTATGTATCTCAAAGTGTTGTTATGCTGTGGCTAAATCTTGAATTATGTGTCGTAAAGATCCCAGGGATCCTCTAACATCGACCGGAGTATACGGGATTCCCTGTTCCTGTGGATTGGTATACATCGGCACTACGAAACGCAGCATTAACAGCAGCCTAAAAGAGCACAAACGCAACTGTCGCCTAGGTCAAGCAGACAAATCCGCAGTGGCCGAACACGCTCTTCAGGACGGGGATCATAACATTAATTTTGCCAATACCGAGGTTCTGTCAACAGTTTCGCACTACCACACCCGGTTATAAAGAGAGGAGATAGAAATTTACAAGCACCCCGGTAACTTTAACAGAAAAGAAGAGAAGCTTGCAATCAACAAGAATTGGTACCCGGTTCTGCGAAACGCGCCAGTCACACGCACCACTAACAGAACTGACTAGCGTAGGACATATAGCGGCTGCACGCCATCATTCGACGCTGAGCCACCAAAGCGAAGACTGACGAGAAATGTCCGGAAGAAATTCCAACGGACCACGGCTAAATAGCCCGGAAGAACCTTTTTCATATGTGTCGTGATTGTTCATAAAAATGAATCTTGTAGAACAAAGAGCCTTAATAAAATACCTCCAGAAAAAGGGCACGGCGCCAACTCAAATTCATAGAGACATCATGGCATCTATTGGTGAGTCTGCAGTTTCTTATGATATAGTCAAACGCTGGTGTCGAGATTTTAAATGCGGAAGAACATTATGTGAAAACCAAAGTTAAGTAAAGAATTAGATATGAAAAAGATGAGTGCAAGATGGATGCCCCGAATGTTAACCATTGATCAAAAAAGAAATCGGGTGTTGATTTGTAAGCGTCTTTTGGAAAGGGACCAAGCAAACAAAGAGAACTTTCTTAGTGGGTATGTGACCATGGACGATTCATGGGTGCACCACTATGATCCTGAGACCAAGCACAGTAGAGAGTGAAAACATCACGGTTCTTTTCCTTCACACAAATTTAAGGTCGTGCCGTCTGCTGGCAGGTTTTGCTATCTGTGTTCTGGGATGCTCAAGGAATCATCCTGACTGACTACTGGCAAAAGGGATAGAGTATTACAGGAGCCTACTACTCACAATTGATTTCTAAATTGCGAGGCGCTATTAAAGAGAAACGCCGAGGAAAGGTAAGACACGGTGTGCTGTTGCATCAAGATAATGCTTCCAGCTATACATATAGTATTGCTGTGGCTCCTATACACCATAGTTGCCTTAAGAAAGGTTGCCCTTGCCGACCAATAGATCCACTTCAGTCTTCGTGCACCATCTCTTGCCGCTTCCCGAAATATTTCAGGTCGCCCTCGTATAAAACACCCACCCACTATTTACAACTGTTACTTATTGGACCTTACAAACTTTCTAACACGAACACAATACCAACCGAGGGACTAGTACTGCATCTCGAACAATAGGATGTACATATATTTCATGGCGTAAAAACGACTATTTGTTAACGTCCTCTAGCGAGAACAAAACCGACGGTGCTACAACGTGCGGACCCCATTCGGCGATGAAAGGGGTGTTGGAGAAACTAAAAACTTGTCCAACACACGCAGGAATATACGATTTCATGGAGAAGGGAGTTTTGTTTCATGTAGGTACGCGTATATACCCAACGTACGGAAGTCTAATAAAAGCGGAACCGTGGAAAATAACACGTAAATATAGTAACAGAATTCCTCCAGCATCCTACTTTAAAATTAGAATAAACCGGCGGTAGGAAAAACGCCCTGGGATCCGTACGATTTTTTTTTTAGCGGATTCCGAGCTGGAAGTAGGTCAGACGATTCTCATAGGAGACGCTAAATGCGTTGTACGGTTTAGAGACGAGGGGATGGTTAGAATTAAAAGTACTGTAGTGGAAAATGTCTCAGGTGTTTGTAGATCTTTTGGGATTAAATTTTGTAGGTAAATATGCGTAAAAAAGCACGTAAATTAATTAATTAGCTTTTATTTTAGTACTTTGGTACGTCGAATACATTCTGAAATTTTGATGCTTGTTAAATTCCCACCAGTGAAATGAACTTGATTTAAAATCTTGTTGCTGAGCAGTTTAGCATCGTTTCCATTGTCCTATATGGCATCTTCTTCCTCAGCATTTAATTATCCACTCCTGAATACATGCCTTTCACTTAATTCTATCTTGTGCCACGCATAACCAGTTCTTACCAGCCATCTCCTTTACGTCATCTATTCATCTTCTAGATGGTCTTCCAATCTTCTGTGTCTGTAGTTTTGGCCTCAATTTGATGCCACTGTTTTCATGACATCTAAACTTCTTTTTTACTACTCTGTCTCTCATGTTTTTCTCGACCCCATACCTCCATGATGTCGCTGACCTTTCTCTCCTACTTCTACTTTGTGGTGTATAATTTAGTGCCCTCTTTGGCCATCTATCTTCACTCATTTTTTGTACATGTCCGTACCATATAAGCTGTCTTAATAACTCTTCCTTTTCTTCGTCGTATCTTTTCGTTTCTTTCATGTTCCAATTTTGATACTCCGCAGGCTCTTCTTGGTAAGTCCATTTCGATGGGCTCTTCATTCTTCTAATTCCTGCTTGTCGCCTGTCCGCTCTTTGCACCGTATGGTAGAACGGGCTCCACGGTGGTTTTATATATTTCTATTTCTTGTGGTTGTTTCACCGCTCACGTGTCATAACTTCCGTATAAGCTTTATATTTAAATTGGTTGGTGACAATTTGTAATGAAAACCAGGTGTGTCTTCACTTAATTTATTAATAACATGCAACACTTAAACCCGCGCACACAATACATAGATGAAAGACTCAAACTAACTATTTAAACTAAAAATACAATGAATCTTTCTTGAAATAACATAGTTGCTTACTGCATGATTACTGACTGCTTTAATAGGTTTGTGAGGCTTGTCTATTATATTTGAATATGTTAATTGATTATATATTGTATCTGTTCCTAATTACATCTAGACAATTGCAGAAGATTCCGGCTACAATCTTTAATATTGTGAAATGGAAATGATTAGGATTTAATGACATATGCTACTATTGAGGATTTCTAACTGATAAAAGTATGAATCTTAGATAAACGGATTTCTAATTTAGTGCTTAATAATGAGAATTGGAAAATGTATGTAATTGCAAAGGTAATTACTACTGAAACCAGACGGTTGCAAAACTACTAACCACTCAACTGTTTACGTACATACGGAATATTAAATATGTAAATTTAAATGTATAATTTAATATAACTTGAAACTAAATATTCGGCTGATGTCCGAACACTACCTTTGTATTCAGTCTTAATTCATTAGACCACAGCAAGGAATTTAAGGCCTGGGTTGCTTTTGCCCTTGATGTATTTTATTTCGTATGTTTATTTTCGATGTATCTTCCTCACTAGGTATATTTCTTAGGTATTTGTACTGGTTTGTTCTTCTTATTTCTCTAATTTGCAAGTCGTGGTGGTAATCTTCGTCTTTACACCCCACCTTCATATATTCAGTCTTTGTCATATTTATTGTTAGTCTCCAACGTTCGTATTTTTGTCTCAGTTTTCTAAACATGTAGTGTATATCTTCTTCATCACAAGCTATAATTACTTGACTGTCTGCGAAATAAAGACTTGTGAGAGAGTGTTCTTCCATCTTAATTCCCATTCTTTCTGTTTTTTTTTGTCCAGTTACTGAATATAAATTTTAAATAATGTAACTTATTTATGGGGAATGGTTTTGATCTGTTTCTATGTTGCATATTGACGTAGCTGGTATGAGCTCTACTTTGTTTAAAACTTTATACAATTTTTTTAAGGGTACCGTATCAAAAGCCTTTTCTAGGTCTATAAGTACAAAGTGAGTGGGTAAATTTCTAGTCATGCATTTTTCCAATGTTTCTCTTTTGTTCTTTCCCTTTTCAGAACTTTTATGTTTTTGTTACTCTCTACGTTTCTTTTAATTCTTAGCGCATTCTGATTCCTTATTTTCCTGTTGGACCTTTTTAATAATGGTTTTGTTTAACTCTGAATATTCTGGAGAAATTTTTTCTGTGTTCCTTCTTATCTCGATAAGTTGTTGTGTTTCGTTTGTTATTCTTGCTCCGAGTGTGTTAATTTTCAGTTTAATCGTGGTCTCTTTCGATGGCAAATTCTTCTTCAATTCTTTCTGGTAAAAGTCTATATTCTTCTTTAAGCATTCAACTGTAGGGAATCCCTTTGGCTTTAAAAGCTTATTGCTTTCTAGCTTAGTGTTTATCATCCCTATTTTAGCTCTTACAAATCTATGATCACTGCCAGTATCAAATCTGTTTAGGGCCGTTACGTCTTTTACAATGTATGTTTAGTCAGAGATTACGTAGTCAATGTCGTTCTTTGTGTGACACTTAGGGCCTCTCCAAGTCTGTCTTCGCTGCGGTGCTTTGCTGAAAAAAGTATTAATGCAGTACATGCTCCCTTTTTTTTTAAAGTTAAGTAACTTGTCCCATATTTCGTTTGCAGAACCAAGTCGGAAGTTTTCTCTGTGTGGAATGTTGTCCTCGTTTGAACTTCCTACCTTGGCACTGAAATCGCCAATGATCATGATAAATTATGTTCTTTCTTTTCTGTGCCAGTAGAATGTCTTCAGAAACTTCTGGGGAGGGGGTATATGCTTGAATAATTTCAAGTTTATATCTTTTAGATATTTGTGAGCTACATATATTAGTCTTGATGATGTCGATTTAAATTTGGTTATCATGTGTTTTGTGTTTTTTTATGTTTTTATGTACTCCACCAAGGCTTATCTATGGAATATACTCGACCAATGCTACATCCCATCTCCATTTACGCCGATAACGAGATTTCGAAAACCAATCACTTCCCCATTTTAATAATCACCAAGTCGGGACTATTTCCACTGAATCCTCTCTTCAAAAGGATTAAAATGAACCGCGCCATCATTATTCGCGGCACAGCAATCGTCGCAGCCTCTCTAGGATGCATAATGCATTCGCTACCGGTTAGTTGCAATGCAGAAAGCACTTCCCCAAACCAGAGCTCTTTAACGAGAAATGACTTGAGGCATTTCCTTCTATCCGAGGCCCCTACACGTATGTGGTTGTTTGTCGACGTCGAAGTAAGTTATTAGCAGAATAATAGATGGCGCTCTTGTTAAGATTTATCGCTTATATACGCCGGGAATGAACACGGAAAAGTTTGCTTTAGACGGGCGCCGGGGAAGCTTAGTCTCTTTGCGGGATAATTATACGAACGGTGAAGGGGAAACTCAATTTGACTTACGAAACAAGTTCGGGAAAGTTGCAATCCGTGAGGTATAGAAGTCGACGGGGTGATGTGACAGTGAAGGCCTCAAATATAAAGGCATGTTATGGTAAACGTTAGTGCCGTGTTATTAACAAACAGCGGGATAAATAATTTTCAGAATAATTTTCTAAGACATTGGAGATCGAAAATATGCAAACACGAAGTCCAACAGAAAACAGGTAATATATAAAACCCTCTAGCAGTTCGATAAGCTGACAGAAAGATCATTCACCACATTGATAAGAAGAGTGTACACACACTAACGCAAGAAAATATCGATCTTCAAAATAAATACCGATGCATTTTCTAGATATGTTTACAAGAGCCAAGTTTTTAATTGTCATTGGTTTCGCAGGGTCTACCCTTGCACCATATAAAAGATAATTGGGAATCAAGTCATCTCCGGACATTAATTTAACCTATAGTTCATACGTTCGTAATAGCGAAAATTCATCTTCCTTCTGTTAATTTGTTCGTTCTAAGCAGGACACTACCAGAATTCTTGTAAAAGTTTATGATGCAGTTAACGAATATAGTAATCCATCTCTAGTTGATGCTTTCGCTACATGGTTCTCTGTTGTTTCCCTCTCTGAGTCTTTGGGCTCTGATATCCCAGATATTGATTCTAATTTCTTACCATTGTGTTCGCAATCTGTTTCGGTAGATGAAATAATGCAGTGCAATAAAATTTTAAAGAATAAATTTACAGCTGGTGATAACAGTCCTTCCTTCTTTGTGAAGGATTGTGCTACTATATTTGCCACTCATTTGTGTATAGCTTTTAACATAGCTTTACACATGTGCACGTTTCCCGATACATGGAAAGTAACTATAATCTCGTCAATCTTTAAAAATGACCTGTGGTTGTAATTTCCTCTTCTGCAAAGGTTTCTGAACGCTTACTTTCTAAGCGGATCTCTTATGGTACAAAGTCTTATCCCTTTGTATCCCAGCATGGTTTTACATTAAATAGATCTACTGTAACTAATTTGGTGCATATTTCCCAACCAATAGCTGAGGTAGTGGATGGAGGTGGTCAACTGTATGTTATTTATACTGATTTTTCTGGGCTTTTGACCTGATCACCATAAGTTTTTGTTTTTTCGGTGTCATTAGGAATTTCGTAAGGTTAATTAGATCATATCTTCTAAGCAGAATTAATTATGGTTATTTTAATTGATTTAAATCTCGAACCTTTTACTCCGCCTCTAGAGTACCTCAAGGATCGAATCTTAGCCCACTCCTCTCATCTACTAAGGTCCATTCATTGCCCTTTGTTAGCTTATGCCAACGATATTAAAATCTACCACACTGTTAGTCCTTCATTGATTTTGACTTCCTACAACGTAATCTGAACAAGATTCATACCTGGTGTCTTCATAATAATTTAAAACTAAATGTAAATAAAGGTTTCTTTATGTCTTTTACAAAAAGGGTGCACAGAATCAATTTTCTGAATTGTATTTATAGGATTTATTTTTTCTACTTGCAAGGATTTTACTAGCCTTGGTGTAAAAATGATCCATTTCTTCGCTTACGTAGTTTCCAAGGTCGAATACGCATCCGTGGCTTGGTATCCCTTTCCGCAACATTAATCTTCTTGAGCCGATTTAGTGCAAATTTTTGAAATATCTTTCGTATAAGAGCTATGAGCCTTATCTTATGTGCCACTACATTGCAAGTTTCAAAATCAGATTCCCATAAGATGCTCGAAAATTCTAATAAGCGAGTTTGGTGGGACACTTGGGTAGTTAATTATATAATACACAGTTATAAACATCGTAACACTAATGGAAGATATTTTTCGTTTGAAATAAGTTCGATGACGTTAGAACATTGAAACTATTTGCACAGATTTAGAATTTTCTCTTAAATGCCAGTTAAATGACGAGAATTTTTAAATAGGCAAATATAGGCAGCTGATACTTTATGATTGCACTAATGCGTTCTGATTCTGACTTATTCGATACCAATCTAAAGCAGGGTAATGCTTTTTTTAATCGAATTATATGCATTAATTATAGCGCAAACCATATGTTTTAGGATTGTGTCTAGATGTCCATACCTAATTGATATTCAGTATTTTAAAACTAGAAATCCGTGTATTTCTTAATAATTTTAACTTAGATTTGCCTCAATTTTTTTATATTTTTGATTTGTTTCATTAATTGTATTGGTACTTCATTTTCCTTTCTGATGTTTACTTAATATATTGATATTTTCTTTTTTTTCGGTACGTTTTTAATGCATTGCATGCATTGGCTTGTCCATTATTGGATGTCTATATGTTGAACGTTTAATAAATTATTATTATTATAAATTCCAGCAATCCTATCTTTGCAGAAGCTTTGGTTTAACATTTAATTATTTTATTCATTGAAACGGGTAATGTGGTAAATGAAATTGGATTAGAATAATCATTGATGGCGCACAAATCTGGCAACATAGCCTCATTAACATGCCATTTTGTAATTTTTATGAAAATTGAAAAACGGTTTAATGTGAATTTGGTTGTTTGATATGTCTATTTCAATAGCTAATTGTATAAGTAAATTCAATTATATTAAGGTAATTAATTGTCAAATCTGTTTTCGAAGTAGTTATATTTTCGTCAAGCCGTGCAGATGGCGCTGTCTACTGTTTTAGAACGACTTTATTAAGTGCCCTTTTTGTATAGGCAACATGAAATCGGACTTCACCATTTCTAATTACTATTAAAAACGGACAAACACCAATTTAGTGAAATGCAACAAACGGTAGCAGCTACTAATCACCAAATAAGACAGGCGACTTACCAATTGCATTTTCACCAAGGCTTTCTTTAATATTAAAATATAGTGTTAACTAAGCTTTCATTCTTCTAGCTTATAACCACAATTTAAGTATACGAGGCAAATTATTTGTTTTTTTAGGTTTTTGTATGAATTAAACTGTCACATTTTAACGAAGTATTGACATATGTCAACGACTTCACATTCATAATACGAATGCAATGCTAAAAATCTTTGCCGTTGTTCTACTACAAGCGATTGCAGTATATACTTTGAAGCCTCCCGTAAGCAGAGCTGTATTAAGAGAAAGAATGAAGTACTTCGATAGGGCACCGAGGATTCTAACAGCTCGCAACGCTCACCTAGGCGAACATCCTTACGTGGTGAATATATTGCATGAGGAAGTCCATCTTTGCATTGGCAGCCACATCCGTCAGAGTTGGGTGTTAACAACCGCCCAGTGTCTTCGATGGGAGAGCAAAGACATGAACCTAACTTTGATCATGGGCTCGGTGGATTTGGACGGCTCGGGAGGGCAAACGAGACATTCCAAAGTATACTACGTCCATAGTATGTACAATAAAGACACGAGCCTGCATAATATCGGATTGGTACAGTTAAGCGAGGCCTTCCTACTATCGAAACATATAGAAATAATTCGATTATCGATGATCCCACTGAAATCTCAAAGTAACTCCTCTTGTTTTGTCAGTGGATGGGGAAGTACGGTGAGAGATACTGGGTTGGAATACTACCCGAAGCTCCAGGTGTCTACGCTCACCTTACTGTCGGATGACGAGTGCGATGTCTTGTTCGGGTTCTTCGATATGGTACCGGACATCGATAAGCCGACAATGCGCTTTGCTGCGGGAAACATGATTTGTGGAACGGAGAATGGTTGCCATGGTGAGTCAGGGGCTCCAGTTATTTGTAACAGAACGTTGGTGGGGATAATATCTTGGAATTCTGGGTGTGACCTGCAATCTCCAGCAGTCATGGAGCCTATCCATTATAATATTCCATGGATGGAAAATATTACAGGGTCTCTGTTTATGTTGAGAAGTCGAGCTTCTAATTTTGACGAAGTACTGTGTGGTTTATTCATTTCCTTAGGTGTAATTCTGTGTATTAAAACATGATCTAGAGTATATTAATAGTTCTTTTTTATCATAAATAGTACCAATTAGTTGTTTTGAAGATTTGACAATTAACCCAATACATGCCGGCAGGTTCTATTAGATACACAGCGATTTTCAAGAGCTGCTGGTAAAGTTAATATACTCGTATTCATAGACCCTTCATGTAGGTGGTGCATCTTATTGGCCTTATTGATGAGGGAAAGTTCCTGGATGTCAAATTCAGATTTTAATGAAACTTGGTAGGTAAGTAGAGTATGTTGAGACTTGAACATAATTTTTTTTTGTTTGTGCTGAAATTGACTTTGAGGGGGTGAAACACCTCTTCGAAAATATAGAGATTTTCAGTGTTCTTGATTTAATTCATGAAGGAAAATAGATAGAACAAAAATTTAAATACAAATGTTGTACCTCATTGAAAGGTCTTTCAGGACACGTGAATGTGGTGTATACAGGATGATGCATTTAAGCGCCACCCTCTTATGGTAGAGGTGATAATAGTAGTATGGAAAATAAATTAACGCAAGTTGTTAATCTTTAAGATCCTTTATTGGTTTTAAAGCATTTTCAATTATACAGTGTGTTCCAAAGGAATAGCGCAAGTCATAACTTATGCTACTCATACTAAAACCGTATGTATATTGCATATATGTATGTGTCTTCTATTAAGAAAAATCATGATTAATTAGTAAAATTGGATCAGTTATTATGCCCTAATGTTCATAATTCATCAAAATGTAAACATGGGATTACAGGTGATAACCAATCATATCCTATCCAATAATGAATAAAGTATTTATTTAATGCGTATTTAAATTATGTGTTTATGATTTAGTATGGTAATGAAAGCAACACCCTGTATATACCACATTCACATGATTGAATATTTGTATCTAAATTTTTGCTCTATCTATTTCTGCTGAAGAATTAAATCAAAAAAAACTAAAAACCTGTGAAATTTCGGAGTGTTCCACCCTCTCACAAAAATTATCTCTACTTCCAACCGCTAGAAATAAACGTTTCCCTTCCACCATTTTTCTTTCATTCTAGGTCAATGCCAGCCGATAATACGAAACCTTAGCTTCGTCTTCGAGGGCGTAATAGTACAGTTTCTCCCGTTAAAAACGGCCTCTCAACTCTGCGTTTTCCTCAATTAAATCCCCAGCGCACGTTTGTACAAGGTCACAGTCGAATTTATTCGTCCCTCGTTCACTAGGTTATCGAGATTCGGCTTTGAAAATCGACGACTTTGAGAGATAGGCTCGAGATACGATCTGAACACAAAATAGAACCAATAGGAGGGGGAGTTAGCGAGGGTTAGCGTTAGCGCGGAAAAAGAGGGGTATTTGAAAAGAAGTCGCTTGGAATAAGAATCGAATGGGTATCGTGTTTCTGTAGGTTATCCTTGAATGGGGAGGTTTTATTGCCAGATCGATTAACATGGGTCGTTTTTCAAGTTTCTGTAGGGAAACAATGTAAGAAGAAACTATTTAAGGGAGGCAAAAGAGATTTTCTTTTTTCTTTAATTTTTATTATTATGACGGTTTGTAAACAATTAATTTTTACATCTATCTCATCCCAATCACTAACAGGCTCTGTCCCTAAAACCATCTTCCCCCAGTCCTCTCTTTGCACTGCTTCTATAATTTTTTTTCCCAACTCCATCTTAGTCTTCCTTTCTACCTTCTATTAGCAAGCATGTATTTACAAACCCTTAGTGGTAGTCTGTCCTGGTCTATTCTCCTCATGTGGCTATAACACAATAGTTGTTTCCGTTCTATTTAACGTATTAATGATATGTTAACTTATATTATTTCTTTCATGATCTAATAATGTCTTCTTACAGCAGCATCTTCGTTGACATTATTTTGTTTTCCATCTTCTTATTCAACGCACAAATTACATTTCCATAAGTAACACAGCTTTCAACAAAATAGTGGAATATCCTGGTCTTTGTTTTTTTCGAAATAATGTCATTCGCCACCACCGGAAGTTAACGTAACTCCTGCTCATTTTTATCACTTTATTTTCCACCACTAACCGTGTTCCATTGTGAACCGATGCATTGTCTTATCCATACTGACCTCCAAAATCTATCTCATGTATTATTTCTTCAATTTCCTGAAGATTTCTTTCTCCAATCCCTCAGTACCGTCTTCACATATATTTTAAATAACGTTGGTGATATGCAGCAGCAGTGTCGCAACCCTTTATTTACAATAAATTCATCCGAATAGTTGTTTTCGACTTTCACTATGTTTTTGTTATTTTTATATGCTTATTTAATCGCGTTTATACATTTGTTTGTACTCCATTGTCCTTCATTGCCTACCATAATTGATTTATGGGAACACTCTCATAAGCCTTTTTTAAGTCTATAAATATAAGATGTAGTTCACGTTTGTGTGCTATACTTTTTTCAGTTAGTTGGTTTGGACAGAAAACATTATTAATGCAAGATATTCCCGGTCTGAAACTAGTCTGTTCTTCTGAGATTTTTACTTGTTCCTCTATTCATCCACACAGTCTGCACATAGAAGGTATAATACTAACTCCCTTTTTTTATTTTATTTTGCTATTTTTCTTGTGTGTCGAACTTACATATGCGATTTTCCATTCTTCTTGGACTTCACTACCAGCAGGATGTAAATAACTTGGTAATTGCTTCTAATGATAGGATTGGGGAATTCTTGGTAAGTTCGATAGTCATATCTCCTGGATCCCTGGCTTTGTTATTTTTCATGGTTTTCGTTGTTACTTCTCTTACGACTTGTTTGATCTGTCCCGTACCTGTTGATTACCCGGTACAAGTATGGGACAGGTACTTGTTCAATATCTGTTCCATAACTGTTAATACCTGTTTCTCACCTGCCCCTAGCCTGTTGAGCAGGCCCTATGTGCTAATTTTCTATAAGAAACAATGTTAATTTGTGCTTTTCATCCGCGTCCAACAAGTTCCAATTTGAATACGTGTAAAATAACACACAAGGTCATCTGCGCTTACCTGCGTATCGTCGCTATACCCCAAAGTAGAATTAACATATCATAATATTGTATAATTAAGCCTCGGTAAGTCTAGGGTAAAGTGCATTTAAAATACTCTTATGATAAAGGCATTTTTCATGGAATGAAGTGCACTCATAACAATAGAAATTTATACGAATACCATTGCTTATAATTAATTATTCGATAATTAGAATACTCAAGCAAAAATAAGTAAACGAAAGTAATAGTGTGTTAATGCTATATTTAAAACGATTTAGAAATCCAGAACTATTTGGTGTATGAATTGCGATTATTACACTAGAATTTATGCCATATTATCTTATGGATATTGTTACCACACCTGTTTCGGTGAATTCGCAATATTGCATAATCCAACAGCGGGAATGTTGTTGAATGTCAATAGTATTGCGTTCTCGAGTTCTATGCCTTTAAAGCTTCTATGTTTTACATATTGCCATTCCTATTATTAAAAAACATCCGCTGACATGCGATGACTGCGGCGGCGCTTCTCACAGGTCAGGTGGTGGGGATAAAATGTGAATTCGGACCTCCATAAGAAAATACATAGGATTTTGTGTCAGAACCCTTATAGCTCTGATATAGCATTTACCAAAACCTTTACAGTGTCATTCCACCAAGCATCATTTGTTCTTTTGATTTTCTTGCCTGCTTGCATCAGCACTTCGTTTGAGACCTCGTAAATACACTTTTTGATGAAATTATACAGTTCCGCGAGTATAGCATCTGTTGTTGGTTTTCTTCAATTCTTCTTCAAACCTCTCTGAAGCCCTCCATCGAATAATTTCTATTCAATTTAAATGTTTATTTAATTGTCAGTATTCACCGCTTCAAAGGATGTACAGTATCATCATGAATACAGTGCTACAGTAAATATTGAATAGGGATGGGCTAATAGCGATTTTGATTCACACAATCAAAAAGAATCTTCTGTTTGAATAGTTTTAAGGACGAAAAACATTCATTATAACACATCTAACAAATTTTATCAACGAATCAACTTGGTTACATAATTTTGTCCAACCTTGTACATACATAAATGCAAGCAATTTATCATTCGCTTTGTCGGAGTTATTTACCATTCTTTCCTGCTTAATGTAGACTCATTAGCATAACATTTTTCACCCTCCTGACGCCTCATCTTCCCCCTCCATTGTCTACCCAATGGAAATCGACGCTAACTCCCTCTTAATTGATAGCCCATCAATCTATGGCAACAACAACGACGTTATTGATTACCGAGTAGAAGGCAAGTTTTCCTTTGAAACCATGGCCTATTGTTATAGCAGCGGAGGTCTATATTAGATCGACAATGCTGGACGTAGGATTGGTCTCTATCTAATATTCGAGGTATAAATTTTGGTTATTACGGAGGATATTTCGGGTTGATAAGTTTATAGGAAGTTTATTCTAATCTATTTTGGATCAATTTAAGGTTTATTTTAGGCGAAATTAAGTTTTGATCGAGTTTCGACACTTATCTTGCTGTATATAAGTTTTCGAATTGATTATCGGAATTACATTCTTGTTTTAACATTTCAGAGTAATCATCACGAAATTATTAAAATGCGAATTCTTGTATTTATTAATGATTGTGTTAAATCATGCCATTAAGGAAAATGTCATAAGATCAGCAGAACATTACATGGCATTGTTTTAATCGAAAACTTCCGATGTTTAAGAAATTATTTCAAAGACAACAGAATACATTTTAAATACGTTAGGAGCTTTTAATTTATAATTAACCTGTGATGGAACATCCTTCCAATTTTTAAACTGATGATGTTACAGGGGCTCCTGATAATGTCCTTGGAATTAACTACCTTGAGGGGAGGTCACGTTTTTCAAATGTCATATTCATGGAACTTGATGTTCCTAATCAAGACCCCAGATGATAGCTTACGCTTAATTGAATTAAGTTTGGTTTCAACGTTGATCTTCTGTTTGGAATTTTATTTCGTTTTGGTGTCGTTTAGAGTTGGATCCGGAAGAGATAAGGTCATTTTACACGAATTTAATATTGCTTCGTATCACTCGTTTGCATCTGCAACAGTATTAGTGATTTCTTTTCATTAATTTATTTTAATTTTCTTTTAGTACAAGATTTCTAAAACAAAGGTTATGTACTTTGACGTTATTGTTTTTACAATTCAAAACTTATTTATCTTTTTTTCTTTCTTACTGGTACACTTGCTTTTAATAATCTTCATTTTGCGCAGCAAACCCTTAAGAATTTCCATTAAGAACATAGTGAAATCGAATTTCAAATTAAGCAATTTTTTTCCCGGTCATTAACTTCACGAAAGTCTGAGATCGTCGGAAGCTACCTCTTAAATACGTAATACGAGAAATCCATGGACTTAATCATCTTAAGGAAAAACTTTCGTGATTAAATTTATCCAAGTTATAAGGGCGAAAAATGAATTTGCAAAAATGCGAAGGCGGATCTGAAGAAATACTGATAAAGCGGCCAAAGGAGTTAAGCGAAATGTTTTTTTGAGGTTTTTGTGGTTAAAATTAGTTTGGGAAAGAAGATGTTATTTCTGATGTGAATGGGTAGTTTTCAAACATTCTGGCTGTTTGATATGTGAAGCTTTATTAAATTATATGGATGTAATAGTAATCAGGTCCAGAAATCAATTTGTTCCCCAACGATTTCATTACAGAAAACACACTGCGGATAGATAAGGCAGCAATATCTACAGTGCATCAGAACAATCGCCAGTGTCACTAGCGGAAAACGGATCAACTATTGATTGCAGTTGATCGGGACGTTCTCCATTTCTATACATAACTCCAGCAATTTCTATAGACTTTCTGCGTTGCCCGTTGAACGACCAAAAGCCCCCTGCATCAGGACACAATGGCGACTCAACATTTGATATATAACTTGTGTTATTTTGGATTTAACCAAAGTATGCAATCTCCTGAAATTCTCCAGGCCTACATAAGTGCCTGATCTCTTATATTTCCTATGCCGTCTGTACTTCATTTTAATGTTCTCAATAATTTGACGAGAATACTATACAGCATAAACTCTTTTTGACCTCCTACAATGGTTATAAGCTGGGACAAATCTATCAAAGAAACGATAAGTAATTCCATAAAACTGGGTACAGGCAGAGTCAATATCCAAACAAGTATTCAAAATAGAGCAGTTGGTTGCAGCGATGGCCTGATATAGAGCTGAGAAATAAATTCATCTGAAATTGTATGTTTTTTTGAGTGGCATCCATAGGAAAATTAATGTTAGATGCATTGCTAAAATCAAACGAGGGCGAGTAGTAAGCTGGCTCCTCACGAACCAACGGCAAACTATTATGAGTCACATTTCAAACAAAGGTTGAAGATATAAGATTCAATTAAGGGAGCTATACACCTTATTATACTGTTGCTGATGTCAAATGATGATATATAAAGTAATTTATCAATACCTCGAGTTCATCCGTGGAAGGTGTTTCTGGTAAATACAGAACAAAAATATAAAGATTACCCCTATTGAGAGAACACTGGCATTCAACAATACCAATGGTCCCGAAATCAGCTATCAACTACCTCATATCAAGTTCCTCAGTGAGAAAATCGGTTCTATGTCCCAACAATACACTCCCTCCCCTCCTAAAATATTACGGCGTGCAGAATAAATATCTTTTAACGATGAAAACGTCCGTTCCGCATGATGTTATATTTGCAAATTTAAAGTAATCCTTGTGACAACTAAATGGATCTCTCGAAGCATTTTACCTGACTATCTTGAAACATTTTCTAGCTTCTCTTGATAGCTTTGGCGTGTCTCGGATCGAATTGTAAAACTACCTTCTTTACATCATCAAAATGTTCGCTGTAGTAAAACCCAGCCTTTAGCCTTGTTCCCCAAGGCGTAGCAATCGGCTGTGGTTGTTCAGGCACTTTGGGACACAATTCGTGAAATCTTTTTGTACGTTTTGGGGACTTTAAAAATTCTGCTTTCGTATGAGCTATTAAAGCACTTACTCGTGGATAACTTTTAGGGATTAATTGCGCGACAAGGTTTAAAGCATTGATTTTACATGTTACATGTAACAGATTGCCACCTTCGTCGTGGGAGAGATCGGCCTAAGGAAGGGTTGTTAACGACACTTAAAAACATCAAAAGTTGGATTGTTGAAACGTGAAATTTGTCCAACGTCCTCAACAGCACTTTTAAAATTTCATTGCTAGCACATTTTGATACTTTTCATACTTTTTAGGTCGCATTCACACTTCCACCTGCTGGTACACTTCAAATAGTTGTCGCACTTTACACATTGAATTCTATCGCATTCGTATTCTAAATCCAACATGCTCGCTATTACGTTTTCTAGTTTATTCGAAATACGCCGTTTCCGAAGCTTACCTAAATGCGACATTTTCTAAGTATGTGTATACTGACAGGCACTCACAAGGACCAGCCGAATAATACTGAACAAGTTTTGATACGGGTAGTCCATTCTCCGTGCCGCGCGCTTTACCCCTCCACGTTGTTCTCCGCACGGCATTAAAACCTGCCCCTCCTTGCCGAGATTAGTTATTGCATTAAAGGTTCAACCCTTTTGTAATACGAAAAATGTGCAATTTTGAACACCAATATGATTTACGACCAATATTTCCAAGATACTACCCTTTAACACCCTAAAACGCGTTTAGCTCGAACGAAGCGAGCTCGAACCAAAAAGAGACGATCTAAAATACCGTTTTCGTATTCTACACTCTAAGCAGGTTTTTTCCTTCCATTAAAAGCACGCGGCAATAAAAATCGGGAAAGGTGTAGCTACGCGTATGTATGTACTTACCATAGAAAAAACGGCAACCAGCAGAGCAGGAACGCTCCCATGATAATCCCCAAGGTCCTCGCCGCTTTATGTTCGGCCCGCCAGCTCTTCGACTGCTGCCTTATTGTTGTACCTGGAACGAGAAAAGCCGGGAATTATTCCTTACGTAAACTCGCCGTCGCGAGAATGGAATTCGAAACGAGATACGGTGTAAAACTTGCCGGTATATGGAGACGGGGATGTGGATGTTGAATTTTTTATGATTATGTAGATTTCCTCGCACGCGAGGAATGTTGCTTTGGCAAGCTAGATTCTCTACTTTTTTCGCGAAAGGGTGGGTGTTGTACGATTTGCATTGGAAGGTTCGCGAGTGTAGGTCACCGATTTGAATGAAACTGGGAAGGGAGCACTTTATAAATGGTGATTCAATTTCGTGTTACTTTGTAGCAATCATAAAGAAAAGTGACCGTGTAGTGAGAAATGACACACAGGAGAAAAATAAAGAAATATAATGAGAAACCTATTGTTCAAGCATAAGTTTTATTCAAAACTGTTTATAGAATCGTTACAACTAATATATCTAACGCATTAATGGAAAGGGAATTTTGTATTTTTCTATGGATAAATGTAGGATACTAACCGGAAGTTCCGAGAGGTGACTTTACCATTTAGGGTAAATGTACCTTCATCAGTAAAAATTATTTTATCTAAAGTTTCTCCATTTTCATTTCAACATATTGAACATTATTTCGCAAAAATCATTTCGCCTTTCTTTATCTTCTTCGAAAAGCTCTTCTTGACTTGACATCTTGTATCTTGGCTTGTATTTAAATTCTTTCAGTGATTTGTACAATAAACTGTACGATACTTCAAAATGCCTGGCTACGACCACAAGCGATCCTACAGACCGTTCTTCTACATAACTCATCTTTATTGCACTTACCCATTATTTCAATTAGTTATCTACCTTTCAAAAAAATGTATTTAATTTAAAATTCATGTATGAATAAAAAATTAGAAATGATTGTCAAAAAATATATATTTCTCTCCAAAGCAACCTAATTTAATAATTAAGCTGTAGGTAAATCCTTCACTGGCGTCTACCATGCCTCTAATGCATTGACAACTATCTCTTTAAAGTTACACATAGGAAAAATATAACACATGGGCTGAAAAGTTCCGCGCCTAACACATAGATGACGCTAGTTTTATTGCAGTCACCTTTCTCTCAGTTAGTACTAACCTTCAAAAGACAGCTGTTAAAATTTCATGATATTCTATTCAGTAGTTTGTGAGTTATTGTGCTAAGAGTCACGCTACTTTTGTTATTTTCAAAACATTGGATCAAAAACAATTTCGTGTTTTAATTTTACACTGCTTCTTGATGGGAAAAAAATACCGTTCAAGCGAAGCAATGGCTTGAAAAGTGTTATGGGGACTCCGCTCCATCAGAGACAACAATAAAACGCTGGTTTGCTGACTTCAAACGTGGTCGTAGAGACACCGATGATGCAGAACGCAGTGGACGACCAAATGAGGCGGTAACACCGGAAAACATCAAAAAAATCCACAAAATCGTTTTGAATGATCGAAAAGTGAAGTTGAACGTATTGGCTTTATATTGCATGAACATTTGACTATGAGAAAGCTATGTTCAAAGTGGGTGCCGCGTTTGCTCAGTGTTGACCAAAAACAAGAACGTGTTGATGATCCTGAGCAGTGTTTGGCCATGTTTAAACGTAACAAACCGGAATTTTTGCGTCGGTATGTGACAATGGATGAAACATGGATCCATCACTTCACTCCGGAATCAAAACGATCGTCATCTGAGTGGACAGCAACTGGTGAACCTCGTCCAAAGCACCCGAAAGCACAACAATCGGCTTGAAAAGTTATGGCCTCGGTATTGTGGGATGTGCGTGGTGTATATTCATCAAATATCTTGAGAAAGGAAATACTATCAACAGTGAATATTATATACCGTTATTGGAGCGTTTCAAGGCCGAAATTGCAAAGAAACGACCGCATATGGCAAAGAAAAAAAAATTGTTTCATCAAAACAACGCACCGTGTCACAAGTCAATCAAAACAATGGCAAAGCTACATGAATTGAACTTCGAATTGCTCCCACATCCACCGTATTCGCCAGATTTAGCTCCCAGCGACTACTGGCTGTTCGCAGACCTCAAAAAAATGCTCGCCGGTAAGAAATTTCACACGAATGAAGAGATTATCGCTGAAACTGAGGCCTATTATGAGGCAGGAGATAAATCGTTCTACAAAAGTGGTATTGAAATGTTAGAGCTGCGCTGGAATGATTGCGTTGCTCTTGATGGAGATTACGTTGATGAATAAAGCTAATTTTGAACCAAAAAAAAACGTGTTTTCTTTGTTAGGCCCGGGACTTTTCAGCCCATGTGTTATATGTAATGTTAAAAAAAGGAGTCGGTATATAGTTGCAAGACGAATTTAATTATTTTTATTTATTTGTATTGATAAAGTATGTTTAATTCTCTTGGCATTTTTATTTGATACACCACAAACTAACTTCTCCTCACCCAATATATCGTAATCTATATTATACTGATGAGTCAACTAATTACAACAGCGATTATTCAACTCATACACCACAACCCAATCAGACTCGTTACATTATCTCTTGGAAAAATAAATACTTCCAATAGAATACGAATAGTTATACACCAAAATATACATACAAGTAAGATATACATATAAACGAAAGGACTATACACGAACCTGCGTACTAAAAACCTATTTCACCTTTGTACGTTGTTAATCAACTCCTTTCCGCTTGCCTGGGCTCGCAAAAGTCCATCGAATCGACAGAATGTCTCTTACGCTGAAGCGAAAAACGACAAGCGGGTTTAATCATTGCACGCAACGGCTCGGGATGAGTAGTATTTGATCAATCAACGTCACCGGCGTTTCGTCTAATTACATTTTTGGAATGTATAATACGCCCTCTTCTTTCGAACGATTGAGTAATTTACATTTTTTTTACGATAAACGCGTACGAGGAAATTTCAAAAGTAGAGAGAGAGAACCAGCTAACCTTTCGGTGTACATAACATATGGGCTGAAAAGTCCCGGGCCTAACAAAGAAAACACGGTTTTTTTGGTTCAAAATTAGCTTTATTCATCAACGCAATCTCCATCAAGAGCAACGCAATCATTCCAGCGCCGCTCTAACATTTCAATACCACTTTTGTAGAACGATTTATCCTTGCCTCAAAATAGGCCTCAGTTTCAGCGATAACCTCTTCATTCGTGCGAAATTTCTTACCGGCGAGCATTTTTTTGAGGTCTGCGAACAGTCAGTAGTCGCTGGGAGCCAAATCTGGCGAATACGGTGAATGCGGGAGCAATTCGAAGTTCAATTCATGTAGTTTTGCCATTGTTTTGATTGACTTGTGACACGCTGCGTTGTCTTGATGAAACAAAATTTTTTTCTTTGCCATAGGCGGTCGTTTCTTTGCAATTTCGGCATTCAAACGCTCCATTAACGCTATATAATATTCACTGTTGATGGTATTTCCTTTCTCAAGATAGTTGATGAATATTACACCACGCACATCCCAAAATACCGAGGCCATAACCTTTCCAACCGATTGTTGTGTTTTCGGGCGCCTTGGACGAGGTTCACCAGTAGCTGTCCACTGAGATGACGAACGTTTTGATTCCGGAGTGAAGTGATGGATCCATGTTTCATCCATTGTCACATATCGACGCAGAAATTCCGGTTTGTTACGTTTAAACATGGCCAAACACTGCTCAGAATCATCAACACGTTTTTGTTTTTGGTCAACAGTGAGCAAACGCGGCACCCACTTTGAACAAAGCTTTCTCATAGCCAAATGCTCATGCAATATAAAGCCAATACGTTCTTTTGATATCTTTACGATGTCAGCTTCACGCAACTTCACTTTTCGATCATTCAAAACGATTTTGTGGATTTTTTTGATGTTTTCTGGTGTTACCGCCTCATTTGGACGTCCACTGCGTTCTGCATCATCGGTGTCTCTACGACCACGTTTGAAGTCAGCAAACCAACGTTTTATGTTGTTTTTGATGGAGCGGAGTCCCCATAACACTTTTCAAGCCATTGCTTCGCTTGAACGGTATTTTTTTCCCATCAAGAAGCAGTGTAAAATTAAAACACGAAATTGTTTTTGATCCATTGTTTTGAAAATAGCAAAAGCAGCGTGACTCTTAGCACAATAACTCACAAACTACTGAATAGAATATCATGAAATTTTAACAGCTGTCTTTTGAAGGTTAGTACTAACTGAGAGAAAGGTGACTGCAATAAAACTAGCGTCATCTATGTGTTAGGCCCGAAACTTTTCAGCCAATGTGTTACAAGCTCTGTATTATAACCAATAAGTATTTCAGCCGTTTAATCTAAAATCTAAAATATCTGGAATCTTCATATATATACTTCTTATTTGTCATTATGGTGTCATGCCGAAGTACAGTTGTCCAATAACCTTGATGCATTTAGTCGATAAAATTGTTAAATCTAGAGATAAAATGAAATTATTCTTGTTCTGCTGCAGGATTATACAAGGGCTTTTGATACATCGAACCGTAGGACATTGCTAGCAATTCTACATTTTATAGGACTGGATTATATATAACGGTAAAACTCTTTAGTAATTATAATATTCTAGATCCAATTCTTTTTACCATATGTACACCAAGTTTCTATAATAATTTAAAATACTGTAAGGCAGATGGTACGCAAGTTGACATGGCATCCACGTCCAGTACAAGAACATTTTTAAAATTAAGTGACAAAGTGAAAATCATCAGGGAGATTAAAAAAGGTGCGGGGATGATTCAATTTGCAAAAAAGTATGGAGTATCTAAAGCCACGATCTGTAAAATTACGCAACTCAAGTCGCAAATTCTATAACGTATGTCAGATACATACGGAGGCCCGGAAAATCGCAAAACTTTAAAAAATGCCCGAGCACCTAGAATGGAAAATCGTCTGTATGAATGGTATTTAAAACAAAGTGATAATCATGTTCCAATTAGCGATTAATTAATTAAAGAGAGAGCAAAATTATTGAATGAAAACCTAAAAGAGACCAGAAATTTTGTAGCCAATGATGGCTGGTTAAAAGGATTTAAAAGGAGGCATGGAATTCGACTGCTGTCGATATCTGGTGAAAAATTTTCGGCTCCATCACGGAAAAGTTAATGAAGAAAATCAAAGAGCGACATTTAAATGAGGAGCAAATATATAATGCAGATGGAACCAGTTTTTATTGGAAATTATTACCTACGAGAATATCAGTGGTGATTATGACGATGAAGACAACGTACCGCTAACCATCATTAGAAAACAGTTACTATATAATGCTGAAGTTATTGACAGTACATCATCGGACGTTCTCAAATTATTAAAAGCAATAAATCCCGATATTGTTTGCACAATTACCGATGTTAGTTTATTGAATGGGGATAAAGAGATGGATGATGCACATAAAGAGGAAGATGGGGTCAGTGAAGATAACGACTATCCCATTGAAATAGAAAATACTGTGAGTAACGCGCAAAATGTTGGAATTTTTAACCAAGCGTTAGATTCCAAGATAACAAAACGCTGTAAATACAGCTTTCTCATGGTATTAGTGAAATCAATTCACGAGAAAGACGTGAGACATAAAACGCTCACACACGGACATGTTTCTGCTTTCCCGGCGTCATCAGCGTGGTTCCGAGCAGTTTTATGCTAACACGTGTAATTCTCTCACTGCTTGTATCGCCATATCTAACTCTACGATACAAATGAGTATTCCTGGCGCTAACAGGTGCCACAAGAAAGAAACATTTGTCCGTAATGTGAGACACAGCGAAAAGAAGCGGGTGCAGTTTCCCACCCTTCTCTCGTGCAATTAGTGGATTGTTCTCCCGAGAGGGCGCAGCACAAGGGCAGTGCAAAGCGAACTGCACATGTTAATGATTTCTGAAGGCTTACCATGACGTATTTAAAACACATCCTCACGAGAAAGATATGTCTTTTTCGTGAATTGATTTAACTAATACCATGAGAAAGGTGTATTTAGAGCGTTTTCTTATCTTGATGTTATTTTCTAGGTATTCGTTTAGAAGCGTTGGATTGGGCCGAAGAAAAAGACACATTATATTCCGATATTTTAGTGCTCCGTAAACTCCGGGTGATGGCATTAGAAAATACGAAGCGTAAATTTACGCAAACAAAAGCAGGACATTATTTTTTAAAATAATGTAAAATTTATTTTTTAATATTATATGTATTATGTTATTCATTGTTCATAATTTGTTTTTTAATAAACATACATATTTTCTTTTATGCAATTTCTTTATAAATAAAATAAGGCTTGCTAATGTAAACTTTCAGTAGTGTGGACAGTGTTATATATATATATGATATCGTTCACATAATCGAGCGTCTCCTGTATATTATTGACGGTAAATGTCAGAATATATTTTATTAGGGAGAAGCTTCTTTCTTTTGGACAAAATCCTAAAAGATATATAGAAATGCAATATTTTCTTTGTAAGATAAAACGTTAGTGAAAACCAGGGTTGAAACAATGGATACTTTTACAAAACAGACTATAATTCTTGCAAAAGAAGCATCTAACATATTCCGGAAATAAAACGAACGAAACGAAGACGATAAACCCGTTTTCCCATCTTGCCATTACTCCTGAAACGTTGAGCGTTGAAGAGCTTTCATTTATCATGCCGCGTTGCTATCCTGCTCGAAATTTAAACGTCTATATCGCGCGTCAGATAAAATTTGGCGACGGATACGAAAAACTGAACTGAGAAGCGCTATATTAATTTGGTTAATCCGCGAGATAGCACCAGCACTTCATCTGGTGAAAGCCCCGCTTCGGTATACCGGGAGACTACAGCTCGCTTGTCCCAGTTGCGTCGCGTTTGAACGTCTAGCTAACGATTTAAGCCGGCGATGAGCTCTTTTTAATTCGCAACGTTAAACTCGATATGCTTGTGAGTTCGTAAGACAGGATTAAATTCGAATGATTATTTTAAATTGAGTCTTCATATTTAGATCGGAAAAATAACTTGTTTGTATAATAGTAATATTAACTACTATAATAGCGTTTATTCAGTCAACAGTCAACATATACCATATTAAGGACAATATAAATAATATAAATATATAATAAAATAAAAGTGATGAATTCACAAAAAATTAAATAGAATAACATAGAAAGAACAAAAGAAAAATAATAGTGCAGACATTAAACACAACTAAACTTACATGCAATAACTGCCCAAGCAAACAATTAAACACATCACAATTTGAGGCTATCCAGCTGTATTCATTACTCATATGTGATCAAGGAAGATAGCCTGCCCAGGAGATAGACGGAATCGATCTTTTTATGCAGTAAATTGTATAGAAATGAAAGATAAGCATTGCTACGTTTCGATCCCATGGTGGTTAAAGTGAAGGTACTTTTTTTTATTTGATACCATAGCTATTTAATATTATTGTATAGTTTCTATTGGTAATTAGTGCACATTATACACAGAGGGCTGATTCGCACCATTGCGAACAACAAAAAATCCCCGCGATTAGTTTTCTGATCAATAGATTCGTCAGATTTCCGTTAAGCAAGAGCAGGTGCGACAAAGAAAAAAAAATTCCACGACCTTGACATCAACAAACACCGGTAATAAGAAATTTATAACACTTCCTTTTCACCCTACAGTAAAAGGGTTAAGTAAAATTTCCCGGCAACTAAATATGAACGTGTCTTTTGTACCAAGATACAACTTAAAGAATGTCTTAGGCAACTCCAAAGATAAACGGGAGATGATGCAAAGGCCTCAAATTTACCAAATCCAATGATTGTGATAAAGTTTATATTGGACCAACAAAAAGAAGTATCGAAACGAGGTTCAAAGAACATATTAGACACTATCGTTTCGATAAACCAGAACTATCAAGCGTAGCAGAGCATATGGTAAAATCCGGACATAAAATTGATTTAAAAATCTCAAACTTCTTTAAAACGTAAACTCGTGCAAAGAATTAGACACGTACGAAACGATATGTATGAAAACGAACAGAAACTTATTGAACAGAGAACCACCCCCAATTGCACACTCGAGTCTGATCAATTTATTACCATAAGACCCTGTTAAAGATACGGTTCGTTTTCGTTCCATCCTTTCCTGGAAATACACACGTACTCGAGACCACCCAATAGATTGTAAATAGTCATATGTTTTAAGAAATTTTAGAGCCTGCGTAGAAAATAATTTGCATGTGTGATATAGTTTTTACATTCTGTCGGTAACACGGTTGACAATGGCAGTCCACGTGTTCTCGAAACGCTGCGCTTCGAATAATTAATTAATTTGTGCGGAGTGGAGCTTACTGCTATAATTGTGAATTATACAACCACACAGTCCTTGCAATCGTTATTCTACGAGGGCTGTTTCTCTTTATCAACTATACGCCAAGTGTTCAAAAAGCTCAGCAAACCATCAGCGCTCTAGGGGGCGGGCATCATCATAATTCCGTGGTCTAGTTAGTTAAAACTTTCGCTCCGTAAGCGAGCAGGCGTAAATTCAAATCCCACCGTTACCAAATGACATTTTTGAAGGTAATGTTAATACAATACAATACAATACAATACAATACAATACAATACAATACAATACAATACAATACAATACAATACAATACAATACAATACAATACAATACAATACAATACAATACAATACAATACAATACAATACAATACAATACAATACAATACAATACAATACAATACAATACAATACAATACAATACAATACAATACAATACAATACAATACAATACAATACAATACAATACAATACAATACAATACAATACAATACAATACAATACAATACAATACAATACAATACAATACAATACAATACAATACAATACAATACAATACAATACAATACAATACAATACAATACAATACAATACAATACAATACAATACAATACAATACAATACAATACAATACAATACAATACAATACAATACAATACAATACAATACACAATACAATACAATACAATACAATACAATACAATACAATACAATACAATACAATACAATACAATACAATACAATACAATACAATACAATACAATACAATACAATACAATACAATACAATACAATACAATACAATACAATACAATACAATACAATACAATACAATACAATACAATACAATACAATACAATACAATACAATACAATACAATACAATACAATACAATACAATACAATACAATACAATACAATACAATACAATACAATACATACAATACAATACAATACAATACAATAGAACATCGGATGTACTTGTAATGCAGAGAACTAGAAAAGTTTGAAATAAACTCCTCTACATATAAATCTTCCAGTTTGTTACGCAACGCATTCACGAAAATATTCCGTGACTTTGAGGCGTATTGTTATAGCGACTCCTAATTTTTTTTTCTCTCTTTGTGTTTGTACGTATTCATGTGCATCGATGTCTGTACATGCGAATCTACTTCGTTCCTACACTTAATACTAACATGATTTCAGTGTACTGCTTTGACGCGTATAATACATTCTATTTGTTACTGTTTGATGGCATAAACCAAGACCCCTGGTTAATGCAACTATCCTTATTTCGTATCGATATCGAATATTCCCATTCTGAAAGTACGTTTGCCTGATGTCGTGTCTGATGGCGTGCGTCTAAAGATCCATTTGGAACTTTCTCATTTCCAAGTGCAAAGTGTTCCCATTACAGCACTACGGACTCACAAATTTGAGCGTTTTTTATTTCACTTATAAGGTGAGATTGATTTGAACGCGTCTAATCTATCCGGATAAGCGACGTACCGATTCGACAAAAGCTTTCTCAATCGTCATAATTCGACCTTTTCTTTCCGCGCAAAAATTTCTATTGGCGAAAAAGAACGAAATCAATTTTTCTCATACTGCCGCCGTGGCTTTTTTTGTCGTGGCGACGATGCGTACGCTTCGAAGGTCGCCCGAAGCGGGTTCCCACCGATGACACCTCGCCTTTCTCGTCTTCCTTCCATTATAGACATGGCTTACTGCGATTCGCTTTGTGTATTATTGCGTTGGGCAGGTCAGAGATGAAGATTGATTATCGCCTAGCGATGGTAGGGGACGGTTTTTGTCGCACTGGATGGAAAGATGCGGGTCGCGCTGTGGACCGCAGAAAAACGTGGATGGATTTTATCCCGCTGACAATGGTTAGTTGTTTTTCATATCCATTGTGATGAAAATTACGCTCTCGCAGGTTGATATCTTAATCTGACAGTGTGTTACTATTATAGATTATAAATAATCAAATCTATGACGAACAAAGGAAACTGAATACAGTGTATGGTGTTGAATAATACGTGGACACAAGCATATATAGTGGCGTACGAGCTAGGCGCCATAAATTATAGGCCTGATAGGCTTATACAGGTTCAAGCGTGTTCAAGCTCCGTTACGACGTGCATGAACATACGCGAGGTCTAAGCTATAAATATGACGATTCGAAGAGTAGTAGGTTTTAGTAGTCAGGCGACCAACGTGACTAACACATGAAAATGTCTGAAGTAATGAAAATTAAGTACCGCACTGTTATGAAATTTTTGAAGAAAAGAAGGGCATACGCCTAATCACATGAAACAACGTTTAAACGGGGTTTAGAGTGATTCATCCCCTTCGTATTCCGCTGAAAAAAGTGGACATGTTTCCGTTTGGGGCAAGAATTCTTGGAAGGTGCTGAACGGTCCACCAATTGAAGTGATAACGCCTCAACAAATTTCAATTATTGAGAATTTAGTGCTAGAAGATCACCGTTTGGAAGTGAAGGAGTTAGTAATAACAAATATATCCGAAACAAGTATTCGCCGAATTTTCCATGACCATTTGGGTATGAATAGAATTAGTGCAAGATGGGTACCGCGACTTCTTTCTGCTCTCCAACGTGAACGTCAAGTTGAATGTGAGCGGTCGTTTTTAAACATGCGTGGAGACGACCCAAAACCGATTTTGGAGTCCATTATCACAGGTAATGAAACAATCGTTCTGTTTTACGATCCTTTATCCATGGAATGGCGGCAATCTGATGAACCTCGTCCCAGGAAGGCGAAAGTCGTTCAAACAACGAAGAAGGTGATGGTCACAATATTTTGGAATTGTCAGAGCATTTTGCTAACTGACTTTAGTTTTCAAAGGGGTATCCCTTAATATGTCACAATGCGTATGTTGATATTACCAAAATTATCCGTCATGGCGAAATACTTATACCTCTAAAATTAGAGAAGTATTTAGCAACAGTCATTACAGTTTTCACATGTTTACAAATCTTTAGAAAGGAATTCCGCCTAGATTAGTTCTGCTGTACCAATTTTGATTTTAAAATCGCATTCTGTATGATTGGAAATATCATACCATGAGCCTTGAATCAAATCCAAGATGATCGAAATGTTGATGAATTTTTGAAGGCGTTTACGTTTGCTGCGAAAAATCGAAGTTATTCAAAATGCCTATGCAACTTAGGATTTTGATAACTAGATTGTAGGAAAATTATTTATCATAGCGAAGTACTTAATATTCTAAAATTAGAGAAGGATTTAACAATAGTCCTTATACTTTTCACATGTTTTCGAATCTTTAGAATCGAATACCGTCTAGTCCTCTTCTGCCAATTTGGTCTTAGAGTCGTATTTTTTATGATTGGAGAGAGCATTCGGTGAACCTTGAGTCAAATCTAAGATAAGCGAAATTTTAGCCAATTTAGGGAACAGTTTCCAAGTTCCAAGTTTCCTTTCTCTAACACATGGGCTGAAAAGTCCCGGGCCTAACACATAGATGACGCTAGTTTTATTGCAGTCACCTTTCTCTCAGTTAGTACTAACCTTCAAAAGTCAGCTGTTAAAATTTGATGATATTCTATTCATTAGTTTGTGAGTTATTGTGCTAAGAGTCGCGCTACTTTTGTTATTTTCAAAACAATGGATCAAAAACAATTTCGTGTTTTAATTTTACACTGCTTCTTGATGGAAAAGATTCAGCGAAGCAATGACTTGAAAAGTGTTATGGGGACTCCGCTCCATCAGAAACAACAATAAAACGTTGATTTGCTGACTTTAAACGTGGTCGTAGAGACACCGATGATGCAGAACGTAGTGGACGTCCGAATGAGGCGGTAACACCAGAAAACATAAAAAAATCCACAAAATCGTTTTGAATGATCGAAAAGTGAAGTTGCGTGAGTTAGCTGATATCATAAAAGTATCAAAAGAACGTATTGGCTTTATATTGCGTGAGCATTTGACTATGAGAAAGGTCTGTTCAAAATAGGTGCCGCGTGTGCTCACTGTTGACCAAAAACAAGAACGTGTTGATGATTCTGAGCAGTGTTTGGCCATGTTTAAACGTAACAAACCGGAATTTTTGCATCGATATGTGATAATGGATGAAATATGGATCCATCAGTTCACTCCGGAATCAAAACGATCGTCATCTGAGTGGACAGCAACTAGTGAACCTCGTCCAAAGCGCCCGAAAACACAACAATCGGCTTGAAAGGTTATGGCCTCGGTATTTTGGGATGTACGTGGTGTAATATTCATCGACTATCTTGAGAAAGGAAATACCATCAACAGTGAATATTATATAGCGTTATTGGAGCGTTTGAAGGCCGAAATTGCAAAGAAACTACCGCATATGACAAAGAAAAAAATTTTGTTTCATCAAGACAACGCAGCGTGTCACAAGTCAATCAAAACAATGCAAAACTACATGAATTGAACTTCGAATTGCTCCCACATCCACCGTATTCGCCAGATTTGGTTCCCAACGACTACTGGCTGTTCGCAGACCTCAAAAAAATGCTCGCCGATAAGAAATTTCGCACGAATGAAGAGGTTATCGCTGAAACTGAGTCCTATTTTGAGGCAAAAGATAAATCGTTCTACAAAAGTGGTATTGAAATGTTAGAGCGGCGCTGGAATGATTGATTACGTTGATGAATAAAGCTAATTTTGAACCAAAAAAAACGTGTTTTCTTTGTTAGGCCCGGGACTTTTCAGCCCATGTGTTATAGCTCCTGTGTAACCGCTTAGAGTCGACTTTTAGTTTCCTTTTCATACTCTTAAATGCATTTAAGTCATTTAGGCAACCTGTTCTTTTGGACACAGATTGATAATGATTCTTCAGCTTAATAGTATTCATGTGACCACGTATAAACCACAAAGGATAATAAGTGCATGCATTAGCTTTGACAGGAATAAACATATTTAAGTGTTTCTAAATTTCCGCATAAAATGCAGAACAAGGATCGTCTATATTAGTATAATTGTAAATATATGTCTAATCTGTAGATAACAATGCATTGTACAAATTAATAAAGTCTGCACGTCGAAAGTTATATACTTTGTTATCTCTATTACTACACATAAAGTAGGACCATTTAATCCAAACCTATTAACTCCAGTTAAATTTTAAACGGCAGTTCCTATTATTTTTCTGTTCTTTTATTCCAAAACTCGTCAAAAGACACCCCGTACACACGTATCCAATTTCCTTTGTTTCTTATCGAAGTGTAAAATCGAAATACCTAATTAATAACCATAAAGTCTGCCCCACAAAGAAACATCGTAGAGGCTTTCGCAAAACGCTAAAGCTTCCAACCGTCATTCAACGACAATTGAAATAAAATCCAACCCCCATTAAACTAACAATCGCCCCGCCGATTGCCGGGCCCAAAGTCCCTTCGCGTCGGTAGTCCGGGTCGAGTTAGCGCCGTAAGAAGGATGGGAATCCTTTTAACCTTTGCCATCGTTTGATTCGCGATTACATATACGCACGTACGTACGAGCATTTGATTATAAAACAAAGGCTTTGAGACGAGGTCGGGGACGTACTGTTGACCCCGGAGGGCACCAACGAAAGTGAATTTCATTACTATTGTCCGTCCGAAGGCAAAACGTTACGACCGGGCGAAGTTTTCAGTTTTAACGGTAATTAATATGCAAGATTATGGTACTTGGGTGGTGTGGACTATAATTTTGGAACGTGAGAGTTTTTGGAAGGGTTTTTGAGGCAAAATACGAGAATAGAACTTCCCGCTTTCAGTAACTTTTACAATTGGAACATATTCGTATTGGTGGGGTCATTTACGGGAAAAACAATGTGAGGAAAGAATGTTTCTGTCTACCCGGCGTCATTGTCACTGTTTCGAGGGATTTTCTCAACCACACATTCCAAATTCCCTTTCTGCCAATACCACTCTGAATAAACAAATAGTCAAAAGTGAGCGTTTCTTAACGCTATCTAGTGCCAAGAAAAGAGACTTATCTGCCGCTCATAGCTAGCGGCATAAGCGGTTACACCTATTGCAATACTATTGCTGATAATCTCTAAAAGTTTTTAAAATTCACATAAAAACTTTTGCAAAAATTCCAAAACTTATTTAAAAATGTTACATGTTACAACCATAACACGTCAACACTAACAGAAAATAATACAAAATTCAAAATTTACTACGGCCACAGTAAATGAAAAAATAATAATGAATACACGCCAGGGTGCAATGTGGCATGTGAAAATCAAAAGTATCAAGCCTTTTGTAGAAGAAGAACAAGTGAAAATGGTCTTAAAAAATACCTCCAACACACTTTCCAGCCTGACTAGAAGTCAACAGGGATTAGTTTCTCGGGTGAGATGCAGGCAGAAAGATCTTATTTCAAACTTCAATTCATAAAGATAAAAGACACAAGTTTAACTGTTCAAAATGTAGCACTAAATGCCTTAATGATGTTTACAAATTTTGTAAACAAATTCTAAATATACAATATGAATGAAGCCAATTCTTCATTACATAGACTAAATCTTAAATATTCGTAAGTAAACCAAAGATACATCTAAAGGAATGCCTAAAAAATAACACCGATGATAAAGAGACGCTGTTAAATACAGCTTTTCCCATGGTATTGGTGGAATCATTCACGAGAAAGACAGTGTGAGGAGACTAACACACGAACATCTTTCTGCCTACCTGACGTCATCAGCGTGATGAATGATTTCACCAATATCACGAGAAAAGCTGTATTTGACAGCGTCTTTATTTTTGGTGTTATTTTCTAAGCATTCCTTGAGATGTTTTTTAAATACGTGACGGTAAGCCTGAGAAATTCACATACGCAGTTTTCCCCATGCACTGCCCTTGGTGCGAACGCCTTTTCGGGATTAGTAATCTACGCTTCTTCTCGTTGTGTCCGACTTTGCAGATAAGTGCTTCATTGTTTCTATTGTTCTCCTAGAATAAGCACCTGAATTGCAAGGTTTGATATGGCAATAGTAGCAGAGAGGGATACCACGCTGATGACGCCGGGTAGGCAGAAGCATGTCCGTGTGTTAGCGTTTTGTGTCTCTTCGCATGGTCTTTCTCGTAAATGATTTCACTAATACCATGAGAAAAGCTGTATTTAACAGCGTCTTTGTCTTTGGTCTTAACCAAAAATCATTAATTTTTTTACCATATCACGTTGCGCAACGACACTTTAATACAGAAAATAGAAAATTTCAAGGAAATAGTAAATAAATTTGATAAAAAACAGTGTGCTCAAAATGAGGTTGACGAAATTCCGAAATTAAATGAATATAGGATCGAAAATTTAACTGATATTGATTACCTACAACATGTTAAGTTGATTTTAAGTTTCAGTATCAATGCTACTAGCACTTATAAAAAAGTTTCAATCACTACGATCGAAGCTAACTTCAAGAATCTAGCGTAGAATGTGCAAAATGAAATAAGATATAAATATATCAGAAAATTTCAAACCAAATAACTGAAATAAACAAAAGAAAGACAACGCACTACATCAAACAAAAGCAGAACTCGAATTAAAAAGAAAACATTCCAACCTACATATTTTGGGAGCAAATAAATATAATAAAATAGTTATTAACATATGTTTAACGAAAAATTAACAATATTCTATCAGAAAAATGAACACACAAACAAACATTCTTCTCACATTAGCGATACGACATGCAGCAGCTCAGAAGAAGCTCTTTGCAGCTGAAAGGGAACCTGAATTCGTTAAAAGATTGAGAAGTTAATCGTAATCCTACAGAAAAAGAAACAAAAACAAGTTAACTCGTTGGTTAAAAATTCGGGAACACTCAAAATGATGTCTCAAGAACACGTGACTCAGAATTAATTAACTCACGATCACCTAAAGTTTATGGTCTATCAAAATTTCGCAAACAGAGGAGCGATATCCAATCTTATAGTATTTGTAGTATTTGGATAATTTTTTTTAGAAAAATTAATTATAGTAGCAAAAACTTACAGGAATTCGCCAAATTCACAAATCAAGAAACAATTTATTAGCATTGCCTTGGTGTCAATATAGACGAAATCCCTACAGGCCTACTTGACAATTGACGCAATCAAAAAGAAAAATAGGAAGGATCTAAAAATTATCGGACCCTTATTAATCAGCATGAGTTAATAGAGGAAGCCGAATTATACCACAACTCTAAGTATTTTGCTTTTAATAATTAAATCCGTAAAGAAACAATTGGTATCGTGAAGGTTTCTTCAATATCGGCTCTTGTTGCAAACTTGGCAATGGAGGAACTGGAAGATAAAATCTTAAGCAATGTAAACGTTCATGTACTTTTTTGGCCAATATATTGATGACTACACCATTGCTGTTCCAAAATGATTCTAAACAAAATACTCTTGAAAAATTAATATTTACCGTGAACGGTTGCAGTTTGCTGCCGAAATTGAAAAGTAAAACCGTCTAAATGTCCAGGAGGCACATAGCAATGCTCCATTACATTATAAGACAGGCACAATTATTGGACTGGCTGTTTGTATTTCTATAACCAACAACGTTTACTAATTAATCCAAGCTATATAAAAGAAACATTAGCATTACCTAGAGAAATTTATAATTAAAGTTAAGAAAAAGAAGAATTTAACCTACTGAAGATATTAACAATAAACTTTTGCTACATCCACAAAAAGACACAATTATTTTAGGTAAAAGTTCTGCTTTGTACAGCAAGGAAATTGGGTAGAAATTACCACTATAAAAGTTACACGTCCTTTGTTAAGAACAAATACCTCTACTCATTACTGTGTACAAGATTGAACAGATACAACATAAATATATTTTATCGTCTCTACAACCATTCTTAACCTCCCTTCTTACATCGTTCTTTTTGGACAACCTCAATAGAAATATTATCACGTGGCGACCATAAATACATCCTCTATTCTTAATTCTCTTAGCGTTTCTGACATGTCCCCATCATCCCGCTGTGAGTCTTCTAGGTCATCGTTTTATCCCCATCTTTGGCCTCGCATGCCTTTTGGCAAAGGCGATCTCGCATGTAATGTATTACGTGCTCCTAGCTTGTACGTAATTCGATTCCTTCTAATTTAATTCGCGGCGTTCTTTGCGCTTAACTAATGGATACGCTTCCGGAATTAAAACCTAAAGTCAATTAGGGAACGATGGGGTAATAAAATCGCTGGGAAATCGATTTTACCAGATAAATACGGTTTTATTTTCTGGAGAACAAAGTTTATTCTAGGCGCTACTATTGCAGTAGTAGATACTGTGGATAATCAGCCACCAAGATGCTTCGGAACACTTTCCAAATTCATAATCGTTTTTGTCAGATGGCAGTTAGGGCGGGGATCATGAAAGGGTTTCATGGAAGTGTTAAAACGATTCTGATTTAGAGATAGCGTTCTCCATGCTCGAAGATGTCAATGGGATAGTTTTTTGCCGGATCTAGAAGTGACGAAGTTTCACCAAATCTCCAAAGGGTCACAACTCTTACAATTCTTGAGTAAAATCGAGACCAAACAAAATGTGCTTGCTCACAACTTACCATGTATTGAGCATGAGGTTGGAGTTCTTTGATCAAGGAATGGAAACACACACGTTACTGGACGAATAGATACCCCTCATAAAGTTTGTAGGTCGAATATGGTATTGAAATAGCAAAACATATGTCTGGACTTAACCCAGGTATTGTAACTTAACGGTTTTGAAAATTATTTTGATAGTAATATTGACTGTTATCAAAAAGCAACTTGGAACATCAACTTTGAATAAATTTAAACATGGCTTATAATATTGTGCAAAAAATGTACATGATTGAAGCCTATTTTCGAACTGGAGCTCGAATTGATGGAATTTGGATGTACATCCGGCGCGCATGTTTGGATGATTTTAAAGAACACTTCCCAAAAATTAGCTGTAATTCCCAAAAATTTGTAAAATTGCCTTTTCAATTGTGTTCGCGTATTTCGTGAGACCGGTTCTGTGGTCATAAATCACGTACTTGTAGACTAACTGTTTGTTCGGAAGAAGTTATAAATGATGTCCAGGTCAACGGATGGAAAATTAAAACGCAAAATTTTTGAAACGTTTTTCGCAAGAAATTAGACTTTCTTATGGAACATGCCAGAAAATTGTAAAGAAAACTTGTATTGGTGCAAACACATCAGGCTATTTCGCCAATAGACTACCCTAGACGTTCTGCTTACTGTCAGTGGTTTGCAGATAATTTAATGCAGGATGATGCCTTGCTAAATTTGACATATTCTTCTGATGAAGCGTGGTTTTATCTTTGGGGGTATATTAATTCCCAAAATACCTGAATGCGAAGTACTGAAAATTCTCAAATTTTTTATTGAATTGTTTCTGCATACTGCGAAACTTGGTGATTGTCTATCAGTTGTTAGATCTATTTATTTTGAATTTTACAATTAATGCTGGGCGGTATACAAACATTCTGAATGAGTTTATTGTACAGTTGCACGAAGATGAATTACTATATGGTAACGGCACACACAACATAACAAAATATTCCATGTCTGCGTGCAAGATCACCTTGTTTGACGATTATGGACCTTTTAGTGTTTCCTGACCTAAAGAATAGAGCATTATAACTGCCGCAACAAAGAATTTTTGAAGAATGTATATTAATAACGCCCGCAATGCTATAAGATACCTCTAACAGCATGCTTTAATTTCGCCTTTCTTGTTGATATATAACCGCCTTTGTAACAAAGATACGTTTAGATATCTTACGAAGGATGGTTGGTTATGGATCAGAGATTGTAACTATATTACTGTGTTTTGGTGATGCAAGTTAATATCAATATTGTTAAGTAAAACTTCATCTGAAAAGCGTTAGACGAATCCTTTCCATAAAGCGGAAGAAATGCTAGTTTATCGGGTGGTACAAGAGTTTGCAAAGACCCAGAGCAGTGACCATCTAGAGAATCAAACAGTAAAGTTGCTTGGACTCCATCCATGCTGATTCAGCTCTAACATTTGGTGGGCTGAAAAGTCCCGGGCCTAACACATAGATGACGCTAGTTTTATTGCAGTCACCTTTCTCTCAGTTAGTACTAACCTTCAAAAGACAGCTGTTACAATTTCATGATATTCTATTCATTAGTTTGTGAGTTATCGTGTTAAGAGTCACGCTATTTTTGTTATTTTCAAAACAATGGATCAAAAACAATTTCGTGCTTTAATTTTACACTGCTTCTTGATGGGAAAAAATACCGTTCAAGCGAAGCAATGGCTTGAAAAGTGTTATGGGGACTCTGCTCCATCAGAAACAACAATAACACGTTGGTTTGCTGACACCGATGATGCAGAACGCAGTGGACGTCCAAATAAGGCGGTAACACCAGAAACATCAAAAAAATTTACAAAATCGCTTTGAATGATCGAAAAGTGAAGCTGCGTGAGTTAGCTGACATCGTAAAGATATCAAAAGAACGTATTGGCTTTATATTGCATGAGCATTTGACTATGAGATAGCTCTGTTCAAAGTGGGTGCCGCGTTTGCTCACTGTTGACCAAAAACAAGAACGTGTTGATAATTCTGAGCAGTGTTTGGCCATGTTTAAATGTAACAAACCGGAATTTTTGCGTCGATATGTGACAATAGATGAAACATGGATCCATCACTTCACTCCGGAATCAAAACGATCGTCTTCTGAGTAGACAGCAACTGGTGAACCTCGTCCAAAGCGCCCGAAAGCACAACAATCGGCTGGAAAGGTTATGGACTCGGTATTTTGGGATGTGCGTGGTGTAATATTCATCTACTATCTTGTGAAAGGAAATACGATTAACAGTGAATATTATATAGCGTTATTGGAGCGTTTGAAGGCCGAAATTGCAAAGAAACGACCGCATATGGCAAAGAAAAGAATTTTGTTTCATCAAGACAACGCACCATGTCACAAGTCAATCAAAACAATGGCAAAACTACATGAATTGAACTTCGAATTGCTCCCACATCCACCGTATTCGCCAGATTTGGCTCCCAGCGACTACTCGCTGTTCGCAGATCTCAAAAAAATGCTCGCCGGTAAGAAATTTCGCACGAATGAAGAGGTTATCGCTGAAACTGAGGCCTATTTTGAGGCAAAAGATAAATCGTTCTACAAAAGTGGTATTGAAATATTAGAGCGGCGCTGGAATGATTGCGTTGCTCTTGATGGAGATTACGTTGATGAATAAAGCCAATTTTGAAACCAAAAACAACGTGTTTTCTTTGTTAGGCCCGGACTTTTCAGCCCATGTGTTATTTCGGTTAATTAATTTATTGTGCTTGCCTTTTCTGCGGGTGCTAATAATACCAAAATTATATTTTACCCTCTTTAGTTTTTGTGTGTATTCAACGGTTTATTTATAAAAATTTGTTATAAATTGAGGTGAATTTACATCAGTTTTGAACATGCAACTCACTCACGTAACAATATACAGGTGTCTCGTTGGAATACGGTTACTTTTGGAAAGTAATCATTTTGTAGACATCTGTATAATTATTGGTCTCACTTTAATAGCGAATACGGCCAAAGTAGGCGTACGTTATTTCTTCTTTATTGTAACACCCTGTATATGTGTGCTCACACCACCCGAAAGAGATTTTTAAATTAGTATAAGTCCACCATTAATACAATAGAATCATATAACTTTACCCTCTAATAAGTGGGATGGTAGTCAGAAGTGAGTTAACAGTAACAAATAAGATACATGTGTCATGTGTACATAATCTGTCATCCGTTTGTCAACGGTGTAACATAAACTGAACTATCTACACTTAAGAACTCTCACTAACGCCACAAAATAAGTCAATTTACACGTTTTAAAAGTTATTTTACCAACTTAAGTTTAAGGAAGGAAGATTTCATTACCTGTGGGTAAGTTTAATCGATTATATGTTTTTTTTTGTATTTTTGACAGTCGAAAAATTAGTTTGGAAAAACTATCCCTTAAACACGCAGCTCTAGAGCACTTTCGATCAAGTTTCATTAAAATCGGCGATTAACACTACGAATACAATGGCTGAATTGTTTTTACCTTAAGTTCAAATTTGAATCTCCTTGAAATTAGGAATGTTATGACGATCCCCGTTTAGAAATTGCGCACTCTATGTTCGAAAATATGAACATGAGAGGTCTGAGCTAGATCTAGAAACACCCAATTTCAACTAACGTGAAAATTACAGTCGGTAATTTCATTACTACGCCATTCAGGTAAAGAGAACTTGTCGGTTGCTAAAGGTGAAGTTAATGTTTCGGAACGTTTTCGATAGCAGCTATAAAGATTAACTTACCGAGGCGTAGCGTGGAATGTAGGTAAGTATGTAATTTAGACAATATCCGATGTAAACGCCGAGATGAAGCTCTTTTATAGAAGAATAACTGAAGGGTACTGATGCATTGAATGCGATAAAATGCAACGTTAGTTTCACGTTGTTGTAGAACAAAGATACTTAGAGTGCTGCTAATTCATATTGATTGGAATAGTTTATCATCCTAAAATGTATGGATAATTGCCTTATATTTTGTTAATTGTGGAAATGTAAGTGTGGCACTTACTGTTTCTCAATTGATCTGTACTCAAAATTAGAAGATGTGTAATTTAAGAGCCTTTTACCTATAAACACGGCATCAACATTAGTATAATATTTTTTAATAGATATTGATATCCTTCACTTCCAATATAAAAATATTTCATTATATACAATATATAAATAATATATTAAGTAATATAGTTTTTCAATATGCAGCGTATATCAGCTAACAATATGGTACCTAGATTACAAAATGTGCACATTTCCTATTGATTAATAACACATTACAACATGCAACCAATATATTTCGAAAATTTGTGTTCGACCTGGTTTGATACGTTATGAATTGCAACGCATGTAATAATTAATTTAAAACTTTTAAATGCAATATATAGATTTCAATAGCTCAAAATATCCGGCGTTGCAACCAAAATTACATTTCCATGCTTATTTATACCCAACCGTTATATCAGATTTTATCTGTACATTTTTGCTTAATTTGCACATCTGTTTCAAATGAATACTTAGTAACATGCATTCAAAAAAAGTTTGCTTCAAAATAGCATTTGAAATTATAGTTATATGTCAGCTTGTTACTGAAACTTTTAATACGAATTTTATTTGGCACAAACTACTTGAATAATATAACAAATGCCAAAATCATAAAACGAAAATAAATAAATCTGTCTATTTGGAACAAACAAGTAAGAATTTTAAAAATTATTAAAAGTGGTCCCCACCCTATCGGAGACATTTCTCACTTCCTTTTCTAATAGAGGAGAAAACGTTTGTAGGATCTTATCGTCAATTTCAGCAATTCTGATTTAAAGCTCTGCAGATCGGGTATCTGTACCAGACAAATTCAGTTCCTTAAGAAAAGCTATCAAACAAAAATCACAGGGGGTAATAGCATAAGATCTTGGTGGATGTTCGTTTTCTTTTTAAACTTATCAACCGATTTTGAAAAAAAATACTCTAGCATATTCGATAATAAGCGAACTGCTTCCGGAATTGGACCGTGTCATGATGAGATATATGAAAACGAAATAAGAGCAAGAGAAAAAAAAAGAAAAAAGGCGGGTGAAAAAAGGAGAAAGAAGGGTGAAAAGAGTAAGGACAGAAAAAAGGTGGGAAAGAAAGAAGGAAAAAAGAAAGAGAAGAAAAGTATAAAAGGGAAAAGTGGGATCCCGATGTTTCACCTTCGTCGTAGGAAGTTTCTTCAGGAGAAATAGGGGCAACCAAAGTGGCACGGTAACTCGACGTATAACCATGCTAGAGGCGAAATCACTTTGGCAGAAGGTCACTGTAACTCGACGTGTTAACTGCGCTAGAGGCGAGAACCTTCTGACGTATGTCGTGCTAGGTCTATTGATTTTGAACGAGGGTCGGAGAGATACTTCATTTCCTTTTCATCTTGTTTGGTGGATCGGTGGCTCTTATTTTATTTGTGGGTCTAGTGTGAGTATATATTTACTATGTTTTCTTTCTTTTTGTCTCAGATCTTGGTTTAATTTGTGCAACTCCTTCTTTCCTTATTCATCGTGTGGATTGAATTATCCTTCTAGCTGTCGTGTTATCATGCGTCTCCACTCTGTGTAATGTGTTTTGTATTCTTCTGTATATTATGGTCTCAAGTGTTTCCAAGTTAAGTTATTGATACAGTGTTGCATTTGTGATTTAACGCGGCACCCCTGATGCGAACCGCGTTAGTTTGTTGAGTTTTCCCTATATCTTCTTCTTTTGCGCTTCAATTGTCTGATGCCAAAGTTCACCAGCGTAGGTGGTGATCGGTATTACTATTGTTTTAATGATCTTGATCTTGTTATCCAGTGATGGCTTAGATTTTTCGATTAATAGTGGGTACAGGACCTTCGAGGCTGTCGCTATCTTCCTTTTGATTTCCTTGATGTGCCAGGTGTATGTGAGTTGTTCGTCTAGAACAACCCCTTGGTACTTCGCTTTCTTGGACCAACCGATTGCGTGGTTGTTAATTTGGATTTCGTCGGGCTTTTTGTGTTTTTTACGTGATGTGAAATAGATCGCTGTGGTATTTCCTGTATTTATCTTTATTCACCATTTTGAAAAATATTTGTAGAGCTGGATAAAATTACAATTTTCTTGCAATTTCCAACGTAATTAAATTTCCGAAAAAATCGGTCTCGAAAGGGATTTGAACCCAACATCTCTATACAGGTTCAAGTCCCCTCCGACACGCGAGTTTATTTATTAGTATTAATATGGATGTTAATTTAATTTGTAGAGCTTGTCGATGTATACTTGTAATCTATCGTGCAGCGGTTTCATTTGCCTATGGCTGTAATAACTAACCGTGTCGTCTGCAAATTGAGCAATGTGACAAGTTTTTGACTGCGATATGTCGGAAGTGTAAATGTTAAGCAGGAGCGGTCCCAGTACTGAGCCCTGCGGAATTCCTGCTTGCGTTATTCTGGAAGTGGAGATGTCTTCTTCTATTTTAACAGAAAATGTTCTGTCGCCAAGATAGTGTTCAATGAGATTGGTAAGCGTGACTGGAATCCAGTGTAAACTCATTTTATGTATAAGACCGTCATGCCAGACCTTTTCGAACGCCTTCTCGATGTCTAGCATGATGTCTGCAGTTGACGTAGATTTATCCATGTTCGAGGTGATGTGTTCAGATATCCTCAATAGCTGCTATGTTGTCGAGTGCTCCCGACGAAATCCAAATTGAAATCCCCATCTGAACGAACACTCTGTCAAATTGATAACTAATGCAACTGAAACTAGTACAAGTTACAACCAAAGCTTGTATTGGAATAGAGTACTTTTTAGTAGAGGTGAAATGTATTTGAATCCTCCAATTCTAACCAATGCTATCGTAGCAATCACCTACCCTCCACAAAAACTCCAACAAACACGTGGTACGTTAATTACCATCGCAACATGTCGTTAATTTAATTTTCCATCACGTTTATTACAGCGAAACACGACTAATCTCTTTACGCCATTTCGTTTCGAGATTTGCTTTGTCAATTATCTCGCAATTTAGTGTGTCGAAATGATCCGAATGGCTAGCGTAACCGTGGTAGCCGATTTGAAGTGCATTGCAACGATCGCGGATATGTTCGCCGTAAACGTTCGGTGAGTTACAGCGTGGTAAATATGTATTGTGGCTACGTATGTATGTACGATCTACGTTAAAGCTGCTCTCTCGCCGAACAACGGACTTCTGCGAACGTAGATGAGGTATTAAGTGTACATACGGTGGCGCTAGAAGCAAAGGCATTAGGTAGCTTGGTTCCTGGAGGTACGAAGGTTGTATTTTTAATGTTAAATGTGACTAATAACCAGTGATATTTCGCGAGGTAAATTTCACCGTGGCATTTTACCTTCGGGCTTTGTATTTTCAACTAAAATTGTAGATTAAAAAAATGTTTCATGTGTATATCGCGTGAGGTTATTAATAAATGAGAGAATACTTCTTATTCGCTATTTCATATGTGCATTTGCTGTGATATTACATACTTTTGAACACACCGTTACAACTATGTTAAACGGCCGTGAAAGTCTGTGATACTATTTAAGTCTGAGATATTATTTATTACATACTACTACTACTTGTTTTGAAATCGGCTATTATTGCTGCTGTTACCCTTGTAACGATGTTTATAACAATTACTCAATACTTTTAGATGTGTTTTTATATTTCAAAACTTGTAGGTAGTTAAAGAGATTCACAGGAATATGCGTCTTTTAAAAGTTGTAGTCGGTCAGCAATGTGTCTACGCACCATTAATTTAATGAATAATTTAATAAATGCGGGTGCATAAGTTGAAACTTATTGAAAGCAGCTAACAATTTAAATGAAGGAATTCAATTCTTAAAAAGGCAATACAAATTATTATACATAATAAAGGAAATAAAGTCTTTAAACAACGAGGCCTCGGACAAAAAAATATAAAAGGGTAATAGTATTACTATTTAACTTTCTTGTGTTAGGGCCGGTTTATTCACACTCTGATAAAGAGGCAGATAACCGCCAGCAAAATAAATTTATGAGGTAGTACACATATCATTTTAAAAACAAGAAAAGAAAGAACAAATTCATATTAAATTTGTGATGCTTGCTGATGCATCTATCAGATCTCTTAAAAAAGCAATTAATAGTTACTGAAAAAGAATCTCAAGTCAAAGTAAATAAATGACGATTGCAAGGACTGTGTGGATGTACAATTCACAGGTATAGCAGTAAACTCCACTCACAGAAATTAATTAATTATGCGGAACGCAGCGTTTCGAGAGCACGTGGGCTCTCATTGTCAACCGTGTTACCGACTGAAACTTTTCTCAAGCGTACCAATTCCAGAAACTCTTGAGTATTTGGTTGAATTTTTGAAATTAAATAACGTCGATGACGTGAAAACCGCGGAATATAAAAGGTTAACTAAATTATGCATGTCACAAAATTGTTTTCAAATAGGTGGAAAATGGTTCGAACAGGTGGAAGGCGCAGCGAAGGGTAATCCTTTATCTCCTTTTATTGCGAACCTTTTCATGAGCAAATTTGAAACGAACCTGAAAAAAGAAACCAAATATTTCCCGAGAATTTGGCTTAGATACGTAGATGATATTTTCGCTGTGTTTGATACCAACAAAGGAAACATACAAGATTTTCTAGCAGAACTGAACTCAAAATTTACCACGATCAAGTTTACTATTGAAGAAGAAGTGAACAATCGCCTTCCGTTTCTAGATACTCTAGTCATACGCAACAACAATAAATTAGAAATAGACATCTACAGAAAAGAAACTAATTCCAACAGATTCATCACGTTTCATTCGCACCATTGCGAACAACAAAAAATGTCCGCGATTAGTTTTCTGGTCAATAGACTCGTCAGATTTCCGCTAAACCAGAGCATGTATGACAAAGAATTAAAGTATATCAAAGATGTAGCGAGGTACAATGGTTTCTCTTCTATGGATGTCGACCGTATTTTAAGGAAGGTCCAATACAAACAACACATCCGAAATTCCACGACCTTGACATCAACTAACACCGGTAATAAGAAATTTATAACTCTTCCTTTTCACCCAACAGTAAAAGGGTTAAGTAAAATTTTCCGACAACTAAATATGAACGTGTCTTTTGTGTCAAAAAACTACTTAAAGAATCTCTTAGGGAATCCCAAAGATAAACCGGAGATGATAAAAAGGTCTGGAATATATCAAATAATATGCAATGATTGTGAGAAAGTTTATATTGGACAAACAAAAAGGAGTATCGAAACGAGGTTCAAAGAACATATTAGACACCGTCGTTTCGACAAACCTGAACTATCAAGCGCAGCAGAGCATATGGTAAAATCCGGACATAAGATTGATTTAAAAAATCTGACACTACTTAAAAACGTGAACTCGTATAGAGAATTAGACGCGTACGAAACGGTATATATGAAAAAGAACGGCAACTTATTGAACAGAGAACCACCCCCAATTGCACACTCGAGTTTGATGGATTTATTACCAAAGGCCCTGTTAAAGATACGGTTCGCTTTCGGTCCATCCTTTCCCGTAAAAGGCATTAGACCATCGAGTAGATTGTAAATAGTCATATGTTTTAGAAATTTTAGAGCCTGCGTAGAAAATAATTTGCATGTGTGATACAGTTTTTACTTTCAGTAGGTAACACGGTTGACAATGAGAGCCCACGTGCTCTCGAAACGCCGCGTTCCGCATAATTAATTAATTTGTGTGAGTGGAGTTTACTGCTATACCTGTCAAAGTAAATATATTAAAAAATAAAGGTGAATGCACACATATACACATGCCAATGTACATACATGTATAAGCAATACTGCAACGCAATTAGTGAAACTGAGAATACATTTAATTTTTTAAATATATTTATTGAGTTTCATTGCAAAACCTACCAAATATGCGAGCATTTTCTACAAGTTAGTACAAGTTCTACAAGTAACATACGGGGTGATAACCTGGTTTCAGAAGTCACGTAAGTTACGACCAGGAATACCTTTGATAAGTTGCAACGGTTAGCATGTGTATGCATCACCGGAGCCCAACACGCGCGACCGCGGCCCTGGAGGTCGTCTTAGATCTTACACCCCTACACATAGTGGTGGAGGAAGTGGCTCATGCAGCAATGTGTAGACTAACGAGGGACTGAAGGAAATGAGATCGCGTTCCAGAGAGCTTGGTAATCTCGAGCGGAACTCTCCCCACTTCTAAGTCTACCGAGGGATGAAATGGTTAGGAAACATAGCTTCAAAAGTAATTTTCTTACAAAGCTAAGCAACAAGAAAGAATGGAACGGGGAATCTCCCACCTACTTTCTAAAGGCAAATACCATTAAATGGTGCATGGATAGTTCCAAAATTAACAGAGGAACAGGTGCATGGGCATGTGGGCCAGGAACCAAATATCCAGTGGCAATGGGAACATACTTTAGCGTCTTTCAAGCGGAGGCCAATGCGATTGGAAGATGTACTCAACTAAATCTTAACAGGAACTATCGAAGGCAAAGCATTGCAATTTTCTCCGATAGTCAAGTAGCCGTGATGGCATTGAGCTTTAACACCATCGGCTCGAAATTAGCCTGGGAATGTCTAGAAAAACTAAACAACCTAGGCAGAGAAAACAGGACTTACTGGAATCAGCGGTAACGAGAAAGCTACCCTATTAGCAAAAAAGGCCGCCGTAACTTCGTTTGTGGGACCGGAGCAGTTCTGTGGTATAGGAATGAGGACCTATAAAAAAGAACTTAAAGACAGAGAGAAGAAGTTCAGAGCATTTTTTTGGGAGAAACTCCCTGGTCTGAGACATTCCAAGGGATTCCCTGGAAACTTCAATAAGCAACAGACTGCGTGTCCTCATAGGTTTTCTTACAGGGCATTGTCACTGCATAGCGCAATAGCGACTGCAGGTTTTGCGGGGCAGAGGCTGAAATTCGGGAACACTTAACATCTAACTGCATTGCCATTATAGAGACCCGTGCCAACCTTCTTGGCAAAGACGTCCTAGACGAGGTGAAAATGCCTTCTCTGAAATAATCGCAGCTATTGCAATTTATTAAAGCTCTTGTACTAGATGAGGTACTATAAGTGCGAGCAAACTCTAGCAGCCCGCAGCTCATATAAGGGGGTACAATAGATCAATAGGTCGCAGTTCAACATCACCATTAATTAATCTAATCTAATCTACAAGTATTGGTCAGGAAATTCATAAGAAAATTTACGAGCAGGCTGCAGCGGCATTGTTCCTCAAGACAGGTGAACATAGAAAATATGGTAGCTGCACTAAATAATATCATAATGTCCGAATTATAATGTCAGCATATGAAACGCGAAAATAATCGCAGATCGAAACGAACTAATTTAAATCAGCATGTTTTCTTCGCGAACTAGTTAGAAAGGAAAACGAAAAAGACCAATCTTCCACTTCCATTATAAGTGTTTGATTTTCTCTAGACAGTTAATTGGTTTACGCGATTTTCCGTTGCCGACCGATCGGGAGTTCCTTTTCCGCGGAAACGCTCCCAAAATTAACGAGAAAGGAGGACGGCTGATAAAAGGAAAGACGTTAGCTATTGCTGTCGATAATAAAATTCGATTGCATAACTTATTTGTGAAATTTCAATAGGAAGGAAAGAGAAAGATTGTGAAAGAAAGCGAGATGGCTTAAAAGCGGAATACTGAAAACTCTTTGACATTCATTAAAAGTTGAAATAAAATCCGTCTGGGGAGTTTAAGAACGTCCCAAATTTCGCACTCCAATGGCGGTTGGAGGAAAAGTATACCGTGTGTGAAAGACAAGAACTACAACGCGAATCAAGTTTATCCCTTATCAAAGTGCTGTCATTATTTCGTGTAGTGATGTTCCAAAAATGTCTCCAATTGTATCTAGAAAATAACGTAAAATCAGAAAAGTTTTAGTTTTTCTTCCAGGTGGGAGAAAACAATAAAGTATTGATTCAGGTGCCATTATTCATGATTTGGACTTTCAGCCATAGGCATTACAAGTTAACACAAACATTGGATTATAAGGATTATAACACTGGGTTTGAAATTTTAAGACGGCTTATAAAATAGTTTCAAGAACAACAATGTCATCTATCATACGAATATGTATGTGGTAAAGACTACAAGCATTTGAAAGAAATTGCTTCAATTTTCGTTAATAGTGCAAAAGATCATATAGGGCAGATTGGGTTAGATAATACTTCCAATTCTGATTTGAATAGTTTTAACTTTGAGTTGCATTCATTGTTCTCAAAACGAAAAGTATTAATTTTGGTCAACGTGCATCGCTGTGTTTGTTTCGACCATTCATTTCGTTCATTTAACAACATCCACATTTGGAAAATTAACAAATGAACGATTTCAGTAATGGTGTTTTCCAAATGTTGGAGCTCACAGCGTTTCCTTCTTGGACTACTTGATCGGCGACTGTCCTGTTACATTAAAAGAAACATAATACACTCCAACAAACATGTGAAAATATATAACTACATCAATGATGCAACCTCTTGATGTATATACCTTTTCGCACAAACTTTGTAAGAAATTTTTTGATCTTGTAGAATTGTATGATTATGATATTACATGAACGCAATCACATTCTTAAATTACAATCTCTTATTCATAATCAACTTCCGGCGCCAAATAGCATGACGATATAGAAGCGGAAACGTTAGCCAAAAATTTGACCGAATTAAAATATAATAACTTTCGCTTTTATACAATAAGATTTTATGAATTCTTCTTGTTGTTGCATATGTGACAGCCATGCTTTGAACATTTAATAAATTTTATGTTGGTAGGTATTTTAACGTATAATAAGATGGTAATATATATATATATATATATATATATATATATATATATATATATATCAGTGTGCATGATTTTAGTGGTAAGATATACATATTTATTCAGAAACAATAATACACTATTATTTACTGAAATAACTCGATGATCTTTTGCCAAGATGACGCCAATTTTTGTATGCCACTTCTGCAGAACTCATTGGATTTCGAATAAAACAATTGACATACTGCATTTATTGCATCAACTTAAATTTTGAACTGTCTATGTCTCATACGGTTATCAAGAGACAAAAGAAGGTAGCAATTACTTGGAGAAGTAGAATATAGAGGGTATGATAAAGTTTTCCAGCCTAGTGTAGAAATTTCGTCAAAGACTCAAGATGAACTATTCAGATTACTGTGGACCAAGCACACAAATAAAAGTCTTATTTAGGTGCAATGAAGTCTTGGGAATGTTGTATAGAATTAGTAGGCGACAACCAATGACTCGAACACTTAGAATTAGGTTAACAACCGATCAAGAAATGGTTTATTCACGTAGAACAAAATGTTTGCCGAACAAATAAGACGACTTAATTTATCATTTGACAATTCATGTGAAACTCATTTGCTTAATTTCCACGTCTTTTCTAGCCGATGAAGGTGCAGACGAATGGTTTCATCGCTCACATTGAATCTTTATGCAAGCCCTTGCCATGATGTGCTGGAGTTTGTCTCAACACTCTGTTTAAGATTCACGTTGTTAATGATCCTCGATCATCTATAGCGTGCCCCATCGGCCAAGTTAAGATCTGTTGAGGAAAATTTCCTCAATTACTTCTGTGCTGCTCAATTACTAACGATATCATTTCTGAATGTAATACACATTTTTCACGTCGCCAACAACAACTATAGGTCTGTTACCCAATTAACCAATTTCTATTGTTTATTAATTCTAAACATGTTTACCTGGCTAAAAAATATATGTAAAAAGCTTGACACACTTGGCAGTTTTTCTTGACTGCTTAATGAAACCCATCGTCTTATGTGCGCCACAAAGATGTATACAACTCCAAGTAATAATGTTTGATTTTAAATTTTTGTAAAATGCTGTCAAATTTACTATTCTTTCCATAAAATAGATTTTAATAAATAAAGTCTATGTTTCTATAATATATTCATTGCGAAAATAATTTTCCAACTTTATTTTTCTATGGGATCAACTTTTTCTCTAATATAATCAAATTCATATAACGATTACATAAATTTACACGTACATAAGAGGGTGGGTCTTTATGTTGCACGCCAGGGGGTCTTCAGATTCACCAATAGTTGCCATGATGTCTTTATGAATTTGAGTTGGCGTCATGCCCTTTTCCTTGAGGTATCTTATTAAGGCTCTTTGTCCTCCAGCATATGTGGGCAATAACCGCTCTGCGGGCCGAATGCGGCCCGCTGTAAGAGTTGAGCCGGCCCGCGAAACATTTTGAAAAACCCGATTAAAAAAAATATTACACTACTTACTCATATTTACTCCAAATAAGGAGGATCGAGTGATATAGGATTTGTCGTTTGATCCTGCGGAAACAAGTGAGCGAGATGGTGCACCTTCTATGGTCAGCTCACGTAAGGGTTTCATCGGAATTTTGTATGAAAAACCAACTGAAGTAAATGTGCAAAAAAAATAATTGATAGTCCTTCATTGCATTATCCACCAACAGAACTTGTGTTCTAAGTCCATTCGATTCCAGAATGTTATAAATGTGCTAGTAAAAACTATCAATTTTATTCGATTCTGAGGGCTTAACAATCTTCAGTTCAAGCCATTTTTGGAGGAAATATAATCCGAATATGGGGACGTAATATATTATTGTGAAGTCAGATGGCTAAGCAAAAGGAAAATGCCGAAACAGTTTTACGAGCTTAGAAATAAGATAGCAGATTTTATGCAAATAAAAGATAAACCACTATCTGAATTGAGTGACCCAAAATGGATATGTGATTTTCAATGTATTTGCTGCTCCAATAAAAAGTAATGTACAAGATGCTCTAATACACTAGCAAATGGTGTCAAAGGGTGCCCATACTTATCCTACAGGATTCATTTCTATGAGGAATCATGATACACAATTCAAGAATTGGCTGCAGCACAATAACACTTTGAGATACAAACTTGACATTATGTAGTTATGATCTACAAATGTCAGTTAATTAAATGTCAAGAATATTAATCAAATCACCAATTAGAAGTAGGTGGGTGGTGGGGCATGCTGCCCTCGTATTAAATCAACTAACACGTAAAGAGAACAACGAAGTACTTGAATAAAACGATACGTCCTCTTTCGCCGCATATTACACAACAGCATAAAATTTACTCCCATGAAAACACATGTGTTTTCGCGTCCCGAATCATAAAATGCAATTCCCGTGCGACAGCAATCGCAGAGTGTTCGTTCGTAGCTGCGCTGTACTTTTTTTCTAAACGTACCGCGTCCAGATTCACGAAACACGTTCCCGTTTCGGCGCGCTTATTTTAGCCGTAACTCCTTCGCACATGGCTATCGATTTTCCCCGGCGGCTGTAGCTCTAGTTCCCTTCCGCGTACCTAGCGAAAGAGTGTACTAGCAGGCCGTCGAACATGGTAACGCGGTTACGAGAGCAGTATTGTTAAATGGGTTCGCTGTTTTTGCGAAGGAGAGGATTATTTATTTGGATGTTGCTACCGTAGGAGAGGCGGTATTACTGACGTTGAAAATGTTAAAGAGCTACCGTATCGAATGTATTGAATACGAAAAAGTTCCTTTTATTTCAGTTGTTGGCCGCCCACGCGCTGTAGTACTACGCGTTTGAATGGATGCATCGGTTACGACATGTTATTGACTTGCACAAAGGGAGGCGCTTGTGACAAAAAAAATCATTGTAAGCGTTTATGAAGCGTGCAAACAAAGGAATAGTTTTTTTTTAATCTAGATTATTAGATTGTGCCAATATATCTGGAAAAATGGCATTGAAATCGATAAAGTTTCATTGAGTATATTCGTTGAATTACGAATACATTACTGACTAATTTAGTAATACGATGTATTGCTGTTACAAAAACAATGATCCAAGTTGATAATAAAGTCAGTCCGGGCCGGGGTTATGCCTTATGTTTATGTGCACAAGATTTGATAACGCCCACGAAAATTTACACCTGAAAGAGCTGTTCTATCTACATATAACATAGAGAGAAAATAAAAATGAAAATAAAATAACATTAATGCTAATACACACAGTTGCAAAAACATAAAGACATATAAAATATATAAATTAGTTAAAAATGCATAAAATAAAATACATTTCCTCAGAAAAGTAAAATTCTTACAGAGAAATATATAGACAATGCTAAATCCTTAACACAATTAATAAATAATTTGAACACGCTACTTATTGCTTCGAAACTTTTGGACGGTAGTGTACCTACGTTTACAAAATAGGATTGTAACGATAATCCGCGAATTTCACCTTCGTACATCGAAAACTGTGTTTACCTTTTATACAACGGTCCAACATTTAAGCGTATACATTATTCAAGTCATGCAAGTCGTAAATGCTTCATATGGCTGTTTATACCTCGAGAGAGTCTATCTGCAGTTCCTCAACTGCTGCTTTGTGTTCGCTACAATTCGGTACAATGTTGCATAGTTGTTATATTTAAATTATCCATGTTCGGTGTATATGTACTTATGGTGAAATGGGGTACGAACGAGGTGCGAGTTGGGAATATAATACGGATTTATAACACTGTTGGACGATGAGATGTCTAAATAATGCGCGACAACACCTGCGCCCTTAATTTATGCACATTCAAGCTGATGGTTTGCATACACGTATATTATGATATGTAATAACTAGAAATTAACATTTTGCAAGGACGATGCCATCCGGGTCAAAGTCGATAGGATGTGGAATAACATCACATTTATATTGTATATCCGTCGTGCGTTATCTTCAAATAAACTGTAGAGAACTCTTGAAAATAGGACAAAAGCCATATATACCAAAGTGTATATTCGAATTTTAATATGCCGGCTGAAAAGATTGAAGCTGTCTATTGCTCTGTGGCTGGCTGGAAATGGGAGGGAATCCTGCTGTAGGCGTAGGAGGCCGCAGCACAGATTTGTTAACATTCGTCGAAACGTCATAGCTCAGCCGGAATGAAATGAGCATGACATTAGTTTTCTCGCTAAACTCGCTTTTAGGATTTATAAAGTTCTTAAGAGGCTCGACAGAATCGCCTATGGCAACTGTCAAAATTTCAGACGTCTATTCTCTATAGTTGTTGTTTAAGAGTGCGTTTTGTGTAGTAAGTCAGGCGGTTTCGCAAAAATTAATAAAATTGAATTTCGTGCAGTGATAAAACACTTCTGGATGGCTGGGAAAATGGCCACGGAAATTCGAAATATTTTGCTACAGCTTCATCATCATTTTTGACCATCAGCTCCTGGGCGAGCGAGTTCAAACGTGCCCGCACAAGTATAAGTGACGAATCATGCGGTAGGCGCCCAAAAACCGCTACCAACGATGAAATGGTCGACAAGATCCATGATGTCGTGTTAGCCGATCGCCGATTAAAGCCGAAAGAGATAGCAGCGACAACGGGCATCTAAGAGGAACGCGTTGACCATGTCCTATACGAAATTTTGGGTATGAAAAAGCTTTTGGCGCGATGGGTACCGCATTTCCTCACACCAGAGCAAAAACGGAAATCGGGTGACCGTTTCGGAGGAGTGTCTGACTAGAATCCAATGCAATCCAAGGGATTTCTTCATCGCAACCCTGTATCAGACTTGGATCCACCACGACATACCAGAGACCAAGGAACTGTCGAAACAGTGGACTTTTCCGGGCGAATCGGCTGCGAAGAAAGCAGAGACCGTTCCCTTCAGCCGGTCATGGAGACCATTTTTTGGGATTTCCAAGGTGTGATCCTCATCAACTATATGCTGAAGGGAAGGACGATCACGGGGCAATACTACCGCGATATATTGACCCGATTAAATGCAGTATTGAAGGAGAATAAGTTGCGTTAGGAATTAGTCATCCTCCATATTCACAGTACTTAGCCCCCAGCGACGTTTTCCTATTCCCAAACCTGAAGGAATCAGTGGGAGGAAAGAGATTTGCCTCAAATGAGGAGGTCATCGTCGCTACAGATGGTTATTTTGGAGACCTCGAGATATCCTACTTTTCCGACGAATTGAAGAGACTGCAGCACTGTTTGAAAATGTGTATTGCTCTTCGAGGAGATTACATCGAAAAATTTAAATAAAAAACCACTCCAATGCAGAGCTTTTCTTGTCGATTCCGGAATCATTTCAGGTAGCCCTCGTAAATATAACACATGGGCTGAAAAGTCCCGGGCCTAACAAAGAAAACACGTTTTTTTTGGTTAAAAATTAGCTTTATTCATCAACGTAATCTCCATCAAGAGCAACGCAATCATTCCAGCGCCGCTCTAACATTTCAATACCACTTTTGTAGAACGATTTATCTTTTGCCTCAAAATAGGCCTCAGTTTCAGCGATAACCTCTTCATTCGTGCGAAATTTCTTACCGGCGAGCATTTTTTGAAGTCTGCGAACAGCCAGTAGTCGCTGGGAGCCAAATCTGGCGAATACGGTGGATGTGGGAGCATTTCGAAGTTCAATTCATGTAGTTTTGCCATTGTTTTGATTGACTTGTGACACGGTGCGTTGTCTTGATGAAACAACATTTTTTCTTTGCCATATGCGGTCGTTTCTTTTCAATTTCGGCATTTGAACGCTCCAATAACGCTATATAATATTCACTGTTGATGGTATTTCCTTTCTCAAGATAGTCGATGAATATTACAACACGCACATCCCAAAATACCGAGGCCATAACCTTTCCAGCCGATTGTTGTGCTTTCGGGCGCTTTGGACGAGGTTCACCAGTTGCTGTCCACTCAGATGACGATCGTTTTGATTCCGGAGTGAAGTGATGGATCCATGTTTCATCCATTGTCACATATCGATGCAAAAATTCCGGTTTGTTACGTTTAAACATGGCCAACCACTGCTCAGAATCATCAACACGTTCTTGTTTTTGGTCAACAGTGAGCAAACGCGGCACCCACTTTGAACAGAGCTTTCTCGTAGTCAAATGCTCATGCAATATAAAGCCAATACGTTCTTTTGATATCTTTACGATGTCAGCTAACTCACGCAACTTCACTTTTCGATCATTCACAACGATTTTGTGGATTTTTTTATGTTTTCTGGTGTTACCGCCTCATTTGGACGTCCACTGTGTTCTGCATCATCGGTGTCTCTACGACCACGTTTGAAGTCAGCAAACCAACGTTTTATTGTTGTTTCTGATGGAGCGAAGTTCCCATAACACTTTTCAAACCATTGCTTCGCTTGAACGGTATTTTTTCCCATCAAGAAGCAGTGTAAAATTAAAAGACGAAATTGTGTTTGATCCATTGTTTTGAAAATAACAAAAGTAGCGTGACTCTTAGCACAATAACTCACAAACTAATGAATAGAATGAATCATGAAATTTTAACAGCTGTCTTTTGAAGGTTAGTACTAACTGAGAGAAAGGTGACTGCAATAAAACTAGCGTCATTTATGTGTTAGGCCCGGGACTTTTCAGCCCATGTGTTATAGTACAAGTAGATAAGGGACATCAGACAAAATATATTGAGGTAACGGAACCATAAGGAGTCAGGACGTATAAATTATATGACAAGTAAACGGGAGAAATAGGTAAGCCATTCCAAAGTGTGCATCGAACACAAAATATTAGTAAAACTTCATGCCATATTTCATTGTAGTAATCTTAAATCAATAATACGACAAAGAAACGGAAATATATTGTTAAAATACGTTTTCTAAAACAACCGACTTCCATGGGCAATAAACCGACTATAAACTACGTGAAACTTCTAAATCGTACTGCACAGATATCATAAATTAGATTTGATGCCGGAAAATTATAGCCGTATCAAACGAAGAATGCAGCCCTCAACTGGAATAGGAAAAGTGATCGTAAAAGTATAAATTGTTGTCGATAAAATCATGGAGAAGATTGCATGCTAGGTTATAATAAAGTTGTAAATAGTACATAGGTAAATGAACGCATTTGGTTCTAAAGGGAAGTTGAAAGGAACGATATCTCAACAAGTTCCTCTAAATTTTGAAAAACGCGTTAATAATTAAACATTTTGCGAATTTTCCGAAACGCGTAAGTAAATTGTTTATTTAGTCATTTATTTTTAATATCTAATCTTTATTTGTTATAATTTACAAATGTTGTATTCAACATAAGCGACCATTACAATATCTTACATAATACTAACTCCTATAAACTAGTTACATTAATCAAATCCCCTAATCAAGTCCCGTCGATAAAGTAGAAAACCTTATCTAACATCTTCCTTCTTAAATGTTTATTAATAACTTTTGTTCTTAATACTAACTATTAACAGTGCTTTTCTTAAATATAATATATATGTTTATAAGTTTAACCGTACAGGAGGCTTTCGACGTCTCTCCGATTTTCTTGTATTTGTAGTAGTAAGTCTATTATTTTTTACATCGGTTTTGTTAGTACCAGATTTCTGATCATTCAAGAAAATAGGTTCTTGAGCAGATTTTATGAACGTCTCATTTCGTCTAAAGATTTTATTGGTTTGTGTTTTGACTAAATATGAACTAGTAGGCAATTGTTTGACAATAATACCTTGCTCCCAGTTTTAACATCTTGAATCCAAACAGATTCATTAACTACAAAGTTATATCTTCCTTTCCTTGTACGCTTATCACAGCATTGCTTTTGATTTTTCTGATTATCTAACGTTCTTTTATATATTGCTTTTCTATTAAGAGTATTATGTTTCAACTGACTATTTTGAATAGGTAACTTAGAACGCAACATTCTATTCATCTTTAACTCAGCAGGTGAGTATTCTAGGTTAGCAACAGGAACATTTCTATAATTTAATAAGTACAATTCTAAATCTTCTCCCTGTCGCTTTCTTAAGCACAGCTTTTGCTAAGCCTACACCTTTTCTGCTAAACCGCTGCTTTGATGATAGTGTGTACCTGTATATATTTCAAACTTCCAATCATTTGCAAACCTTTTTAATTAATAACTATCGAAAGGCATATTGTCAGTTATTACAATTTTTGGTATGCTATTATGACTAAATATTTCTTTACGTTTTCTATTATTGTTGTACTATTTTTGGTAGTTAATTTAGTTACTTCCAACCATGTAGAATAATAATCATAGACTAGAAGATAATTTTTTCCCCAAAATTCTGCAATATCAGCTCCTACTTTATAATATAGAATATCGAGTATTACATGACTAACTAGTGGATATTTACTTTTAGATTTGCTCAATTTCATAGAACTATTATAGCTAGATACAAATGATTCTATGTGAGACATTATTCCTGGCCAGTACAAATTAACTTTTGCTAGTTTCTTAATTTTATTTGGACCAAAATTTGTTTCATGAAGTAGATTTAACATTGTTCGACTTAATATTTTAGGAACAATTACTCTTTCGTTATAATATACTAAACTATTTTCAACTGTGATATTATTTTTTAAATTAAGATAATATTTTAATCCACTTTGAAATTTATATTTATTAGGCCACTCATTTTGATAAAATTCATTAATACAACTTAAGTATTCATCAGTTGATGTTTAATGCTGAAATTCATGGGAGCGTAGGTTCGAATTCTACTGACTGCGCCATGTTTATTTAGGCGTTTATTTTTAATGTCAAATATTTATTTATTATAATTTACAAATGTTGTATTCTACATAAGCAACCATTACAATATCTTACATAACACTAACTCCTATAAACTAGTTACATTAATCAAATCCCCTATTCAAGTCCGGTCGATAAAGTAGAAAACCTTATCTAACATGAATCGGGACCATCGTTCTTCCTCTTGTTAAAGTGAATTAACCAACTTTTTATTGCACCTACGATTAAGAATTTTTTCGATTGTCTTTTCAAGTGCGAAATGGTTACTTCCATTTTCAATTAAGACGTTATTTCGGCAATTATCGCTGCGCCATAAACGTGGTCGTAAAAGGAAAATTATAGCTTCTTTATGGGGTGATTAACGCTTAACGTATTTTGCCACCATTGCTATAAGATATTGCTTTAAATCTTCCGCTGTTGGAAGTTGACAAACAGAACAGCTAAATTAACGCGAATGAAACTGTGGGGTGTTCACTTGTAAAAAATACCAATGAGGGTTAGGTAATTATGATTTTCCACTGACAATAGTTTGTGGTTCTGGACGTTTAAATAATAGAACTCAAGAAGTGAAATATAACAATAGGATATCTGCTAGTTTTAATATAAATAATGGTGTTCCACAAGGGACGGTGTTAGGTCCTTATTGTTTAATTTATATGTTAATGATATATTGTTGACAATGCAAGGCTGTAATATATGTATGTTTGCAGATGATACCATGTTGTACATAAGTGGTAGTAGTGTTGGCGATATGACAATAACTATGAATAATCAACTCATTATATTATGTCAATCGCTGTATGCAAATAATCTAAGTATTAATTTTACTAAATCAAAATATATGGTTATAGGTATAAGTTAAACAATATAGGTATAACTAGTATTAGGATAAAAATCGATATGAGTGATTTAGAACGTGACAAATACATTAAATACTTGGGAGTTACCATAGATTCAAAGAACATGTAAAAATATTATGAATAAAATATCGAAAAAAGTAGGGTTTATGAGTAGAACTTACAAACATTTATCACTGTATATAAAAATGCTCGTTTATAAATCTACAGTTGCACCACATATGGAATTTTGTACAACAGTACTTGTTAATCTAAATAACAACGAAATCCAGCAAAAACAAAAAATTCAAAATAGAGCCATGCGAATAATTTTGAAATGTAACAGATATATTCCAGTTAAAGAGATGTTAATTATACTTAATTTAATAATATTATTATTATTATTATTATTAATAATAATAATAATAATAATAATAATAATAATAATAATAATAATAATAATAATAATAATAATAATAATAATAATAATAATAATAATAATAATAATAATAATAATAATAATAATAATAATAATAATAATAATAATAATAATAATAATAATAATAATAATAATAATAATAATAATAATAATAATAATAATAATAATAATAATAATAATAATAATAATAATAATAATAATAATAATAATAATAATAATAATAATAATAATAATAATAATAATAATAATAATAATAATAATAATAATAATAATAATAATAATAATAATAATAATAATAATAATAATAATAATAATAATAATAATAATAATAATAATAATAATAATAATAATAATAATAATAATAATAATAATAATAATAATAATAATAATAATAATAATAATAATAATAATAATAATAACAATATCTTTTATTGCCCAACAGAAAATAATTCCATTTACAGGACAATGCGAGAATAATGTAACCTAGCATATATAGTAATAATATACAGCGCAGTAATAAATTAAAATTAATCAAAAATGATGCAACTGAATCATAACGAGTTGGACAAAATGGTTCGAAAAGAACGGAGGTTTATCATGGCTAGAAGGGCAAAGCTTCCAGAGTATAGAGAACTTGAAAACAGCGTCACGGACCGTCTCAATTACTTGGTCGTAACATTCTATATGGAGCGAACTGGAAGGCTCCTCCATACATATGATAAACGAATCACTTATTACAGTTCAAAAAATTATTTTTTTTACGTAAATGTATGCAGTTAAATGTCTACTTATCTTAACCAGAACAAAGGTTGAAGCTAACATTTGCAACGACCTACATTTTAGAACGTAACGTATCCTTAATACAATTATAAGCTGATCTTTTACCTCGTTACGTCAAACAACGCAAGAAATTCCACAGGCGTGTAACAAATATCTTGTTAAGCTTTCCCATTTTCCTTAGAAGAAACTTCGCTAACTAGAAGGAGCTTTTTTTGAGCGACCTTTTAGACACGTACATCTGGCGTGAACTCGAAACGACAGCGAAACATAGTCGAATAAAACTAGAACGAAACTTCCATTCCGAGAGATATAATGCGAACCGTTCCGTTACAACTTCGAAAACTATGATTTTCTTAGCGTGAGTCTTTGAAGTGGAAGTTCGGATTTTATATACCGGATATTTTCCTAAAAAGAGAAAGAGTGGCAAAAGGCCTTCGTCTCGTACTCCGCTGACTAGGTTCTTTCGCTGTTGGAATAATAGAGTTTCTTAGCTGGGTTCTTCTTCGTTTCGTTGTATGTTTTCTTCGGTAAGCGGAGGTTGTCGGTCTTCTTTGTCAGGTTTGTAATATTGACGCTGTAAGACAATAAAGATTGTAAATTGTGCTTCGCCCCAAATGCATCTCGAGATCTAATATTTGTCGTTGCGTTATGGTGACTTTAAAATTGCTTTGACGTCGGAGAAAATGGCATCGTTGAAGTACGTAGTTTATTTAGTTTACGTAAAGGTACACCGCTTATTGTTCTTCTCCCGAAAGGAATTTTGTGCTCGGAAAATAGTTAACAATTTATTGAATAGGACAACAATTTCCTGGGCGCATATGCTCCAGAATTGTTACGTATATACATTGTAGTAATAGGTTTGGAAGGACCTAGATTTCGTGTTTTTTGGGAACTATATTTCTTTACAATTCGCCGGTTAGATGTATGCTTTTAATATTAGTTTTATCTAAACAATATTTTTCGGCATTTAAGCTGCCTAGGATGTTACGTATTCCGGTGCGGAATACGCTTATACCAGAACACCACCCTAAACTCTATCTTATATGCTGATGGCTTAGTACATCTAACAGAAACAGGGAATAATCTACAGAAAAGGAAATATATATTACAAAAAAAAATGTGACAATTATGAAATGAAAATATCCGTAAGCAAAACCAAACCATGGCTTTCTTGGGTAAATACCCAACTAGGACAAAAATAGTCATAAACGTTACTGTACTGGAACAGGCGAAAGACTAAGCATTTATGTTGGGATATATCTTACGAAGGCAACCTGAAATGTTTCCGGAATCTGCAATAGATGGTGCACCAAAGTTCAAGTGGATTTATTGGTCGGCAAGGGCAACCTTTTTTGTTGCAACTGTCAAAATTTCAGACATCTACTGTCAAAAGTTGTTTAAGAGTCTGCTTTGTAAAGCAAGGCAGGCGATTTCGCAAGAAGTGGATAGAATCGAATTTCGGGCAATGATAAAACACTTCTAGATGGCTGGGAAAACGGCCATAGAAATTCGAAATATTTTGTTAGAGGTTCATGGCGGATGTAGTCCATCATTTTCGACCATCAGCTTCTGGGTGGACAAGTTCACACGTCGCCGCACAAGCACAAGTGACGAACCACGCAGTGGACGCCTAAAAACCTCTACCAACGATGAAATGATCGACAAGATTCATGATGTTGTGTTAGCCGATTGTCGATTGAAGCTTGAAATGTTAACAGAGGCAACAGGTATTTCAGAAGAACGTCTTGGCCATATTCTAGACGAAATTTTGGGTATGAAAAAGCTTCCGGCGCGATGGGTAGTGCGTTTCCTCACACCGGAGCAAAAACGAAATAGTGTGACCGTTTCGGAGGAGTGCCTGACCACGATCCAACGCAATCTAAGGAATTTCTTCATGCGTTTCGTAACCGTGGATGAGACTTGGATCCACTACTACATACCGGAGACCAAGGAACAGTCGAAGCAATGGACTCCGAAGAAAGCAAAGACCGTTCCATCAGCGGGAAAGGTTATGGTGACCATTTTTTGGGATTCCCAAGGTGTGATCCTCACTGACTATCTACAGAAGGGAAGGACGATCATGGGAGAATACTACAGCGATTTATTAACCCGATTCGATGCAGTATTGAAGCATGCAACGACAATGCTCATTCATGCCGCATAGTCGTATCCAAATCGATTGAGTTAGGCTGCGAATTAGTCTCTCATCCTCCATATCCACCAGACCTAGCCCACAGCGACTTTTTCCTATTCCTAAACCTGAAAAAATCACGGGAAGGAAAGAGATTTGCCTCAAATGTGGAGGTCATCGCCGCTACTGATGGCTATTTTGCAGACCTCGAAACATATTAATTTTCCAACGGCTTGAGGAGACTGAAGCACCTTTTGAGAAAGTGAGTTGATCTTCGAGGAGACTACGTAGAAAAATAAAAATTTTTCTTGCCGATTCCGGAAATATTTCATGTCGCCGAACAGAACTAAACATCTTCAACATAAAACGAAAATAAGTAGAAGGAACACGTGGGATGCAAGTAACGAGGTTGCAAGCCAGAGCGATATTTTATAGATGTTTAGGAAGAAGAAGTGAAGGCAAATCAAATGAAAGATTGGTATCGTCACAGGCAAACTGCCTAAAACCTGAAGTGAGTAAGAACAACAATACTACGAATTTATTCACTTACAATTAGTTAAATCTTTTCACTTTCGTTTAGGTGGTTAATTTTAATTTAAGGTTGCAAGATATCTTTAACCAGATTATAAAGCTGCAAAGCGACTGCAACAAAAAGGGAAATACACTAGGATTTCATGTTATACCCAAAATCTTCACATCGAATAATTTACACCTAGCCAAAACCCATAGTTTTGAATATTTCATACCAACTAAGTAGTTCTTAGAATTTACCCGATGTGCCGACGTTTGCCTATTTTAATTACCTATCTCCCTTGTCATCTTATAACTGATTAATGAGACGAGAGTATTACAGCACGTAAAGTACTGGGTGGTAATATATACGTATTTGTTAAAGTAGGCCATAACAGGAAGCGCGAATTAAATATACATGCTACGCGGATCATATTCCTAGAAGTAAGCAACCGTCGATGCGTGCATTATTAAGACGATGGCGTCAATATTTCAACGTATATATGCGAGAAATATAAGCATTTACATTGCTAATGCATTGAGCAAAGTATGTTACTCGAAATATGAAAGTTAGACGTAAATGATGTTACAGGAAACTAATTTGAAGTCAATCTAATATAAAAGTCGTTAAGGGCCAAGCATAGGAGATATTCCGAGGTAAAGTCACTTTGGTGGAATCAATACGTGGCTTTATGGATTTTGAAACATATGTATTTACGTAATCTTTAAGAAGAAACGGTGTGTTGTATTATGTGTACGAGGGCAATCCCAAACAAGGGTCTCCTATATTTTTAGATATACAAAGAACCGTTTATTTTCTATAATTACTACATCACTTTAAACATTGAAGAATGCTTTATTTTTCAACATAATCGCCATTTCGGTCGATGCATTTTTGTAGACGCTGTGGCAGTTTTACAATGCCCATGTCATACCAGCTTGCCATGCCCTTCAGGAAGCGTTGAACCTCATCTTTCATGTCATCATCGGAGCAGAACCGCCGTCCAGATAAATGTTCCTTCAACTTAGGGAACAGGTGGAAATCGCTGGGTGCCAAGTCCGGACTGTAGGGTGAGTGTGTGATGACGTTCCAACCAAAATGCTTACACCCTTGCTCAACATCCCTTTTCTCCGGTTCTGAATTGCCCCTCTGAGTTCCTTCAGTGTTTCACAGTAGCTGTTAGCGTTGACTGTTGTCCCAGCAGACATAAAGTCGACCAACAGTACCCCTTTCCTGTCCCAAAACACAATTGCCATGACTTTACCGGCAGATTGTGTTTGCTTGAATTTTCGTGGCTTGGGCGAAGAGGGATGCCGCCACTCGCGTGACTGTTGTTTTGTCTCAGGTGTAAAGTGGAATGACCAGGTTTCGTCACCCGTGACAATTGACTCCAAGAAGTTGTCTTTTTCGTCTCCATAGCGACGAAGAAATTCGCGGGAAGAATCAACCCGTTGCCGTTTGTGGTCTTGTGTCAGCATACGCGGCACCCATCTTGCACACACCTTCCGATATTGCAACTTTTCCGTTAAAATCCTGTGGATGGTGCGTCTGGAAACCTCAGGAACTGAAATGCAGAGAACATCCAGAGTGATCCTCCGATCTTTACGCATGAGTTCCTCAACTTTCGCGATTGTCTCGTCGGCAATTGACGGCCTCCCGTTCCTTTCTTCGTCATGAATTTCAGTACGACCGGCTATAAGCTCTCTACACCACTTGCGAACGTTTTTGACATCCATGCACGACTGTCCATACACTTCCGTCAATAGGCGGTGAATTTTAACCGGTTTAACCCCTTTTGCGTTCAAAAATCGAATAACTGCGCGCACTTCGCACTTGGCGGTAACGTTTATCGGGAGCTCCATTTCGAATGGCTACCAAGCCAAGACTGAGCATCCGAGCGAAGCGCCTGCGTGCTTATGTGGTAGCGGAGAAGGCACCACTCACAACAGTGTTGCCAACAACCGTATTAAAACTTTCTCTACGTCCCCAAAAAATACGAGACCTTTTTTTGGGATTGCCCCCGTGGAAAGTGAAAAACATAGTAACAGAGGAATTTAGGCAAGAATCGCGTTCCTCCCACCTTTCAAATAGCCTAGGGAATATTCATCATATGCAGCTTCGGTTCCATTTGAAATGCTTGGTGTTGAGGGCATTGAACAAATTTCAAGTTTCAATAATGTGTGTGTGTGTCACGGTGCCGCTAACATGCTTTCCTTAGACCTTAAAGAAGAGAGTGGAAATCGGTTACATGTAACATGTAAAATCCATGCTTTAAACCTTGTGGCGCAATTGATCCCTAAATGTTATCCACCAGTAAATACTTTAATAGTTCATACGAGGGCAGTAGTTCTAAAGTTCCCGAAACGTACGAAAAGATTTGACGAACTGTATCCCAAAGTTCCTGAACCACCACAGCCGATTAGTCCGATTACTAAGCTTTGGGGAACATGGTTAAAGACTGCGTTTTACTGCTGCGAACATTTTGATGATGTAACAATTCGATCCGAGACACGTCAAAGCTATCAAGAAAAGCGAGAAAATGTTTCAGTTAGATAAAATGTGATTTAGAAAATGTTCAATATCGATTGCAAGGACTGTGTGGTTGTATAATTCACAGGTATAGCAGTAAACTCCACTCCACACAAATTAATTAATTATTCGGAACGCTGCGTTTCGAGAGCAATGGGAGTCCACGCCATTGCCAACCGTTGTTACCGACTGAATGTAAAAACTGTATCACACATGCAAATTATTTTCTACGCAGGCTCTTCTTCCGTAAACGCTACGTCCCGGATAATTAATTAATTTGTGTGGAGTGGAGCTTACTGCCCTACCTGTCAATAGAAAATATTAGTAAGAACCACTAGCGCAGGGAATTGAAAAATTACAAATGATTCTATGTCGTTAGTGGATTCCATTCAAACTGTGGATGATGTTCACTCACACCTATGTACGTGTTTTTGACAAGGATTCAGATTTGCTCATACTAGGATAAATTTGTGAAGGTGCGTCCAAAGATCTATTAAGTTGTCACAATGACTACTTTAAATTTACAAACATAACATCACTCGATGTGGAGCGGTCGTTTTCACAATTGAAAAATACTTATTCCGCACGCCGTACTCATTTGACTGAAACAAGTATGGAAACGTATTTAATCATTTTTATATATGTAATAGATGCCATTCAGCTTATGATTTCGTAGAAACTTCTTAAAACTGTAAGTGTTTCAGCACGTTAAATAATATATTATTTATCATTATTTCTTTGTGTCAACATTCCTGCGTCCGCATCGCCTATGCTTACTCATGAAGGTCACAATCATAAATGATGTGAGTACGTAAACGCTACTGAACACTCGCCTTGATACGGCCGGTCGGTCCCTCCATGTTGTTCTCTGCACTGCACTGTAACTCACCCCACTTTGCCGAGACTAGATATAACATCTTCGTTTATGACGATCAAAATGCTAAACAAAAGTGGTTCGTACTGCATAACTCCTTTAACACCGTTAGAATAAGAGAAAAGCAAATTGTTAGCGCGTTAAAAATCCAATAACTTAAGAAAAATAAAAGCCCTCACAGGGTGACACAAGCTTGTTAATACAAGGCCGTACGGTTGAAAATCGTATATTTCCCAGAGGGCAAATATAGCACGCGTAAATGGAGCGCGTCCACGTAGACTGAGGGGGAGACAAAAACGTTCCAAAATACAGCCCTTCCCAACTTTCATGTAAATCCACACGTATACACACGTACATGGGCGATATCGGTAATTGAAGTTCGATGTTAAAGCGAATAGCAGACGCAACGCGATGAATGAATCGGATATTTTGTATCGGATGTCGACTGCGATGACACGAAGGAAGAAAGAAATGAAAATCAAATCGCGTTTTTCGTTTGTTATTTCCGTTTCCCATCTGTAGTTGTCGTTGAATTGGCGCAAAACAATTTGATATCTTTAGTATTTCAATATCGCAAGGAATATAATTGCTTCCGCATTGAATAAATGTCTTTCAAACGCATTCTTTGATGTGTATAAAAGGGGAAACTCATTTGCTTTGCTTTTGATGAAAAGGAGCGGGGTTGGAGATTGCTTTTCGATGCGCGTGACGCGATGGACTCAGTCTGTAGGATATAGTAGATGCCCTAGGTAATAGATTCTATAACAATTTTAAGGACGCTTTTATAATGAAGGCATAATCGTGGAATTGTATCATTGCAAAGATAAATTGCAGGTATGCGAAACTACGGAATTGAGTCTAACTTTACATCAACAGCATGTGATATACATCATCCTGTCCTTAATATTAGCAAATACTTGAGTTATATTGCAGATCTGTTACTAAACAGTTTTTATCAAAATAAAAGTTGAACTTTAATTTTTAACTTTTCGCTAACTTTCCTATCTGCAATGATTCAACTAGAATCGAGAATCTCAATTGCGTTAACGGCACAGGCTCAGCTTTTTAAAACTGCCTACACACTGTCAACCATCTCGCTCGCTCATGTAAATACCCGGTAGTGGAAACGTCACGGTCATATAAACAGAAAATTGTTGTTATAGGATTGCACCACGTACAATTCGATAATGTAAACAGTTTAGGGTACCGGTTATTTCCCGGTTTACGCGCCTAATTGAATCGACCAATACAATGTTTACGTAAACGTTTTGAGCGCAGGCACCGGTTGTTCCCCGATTTATGTATGGGATTCCTGTAAGCGTTGGCTCTTTTGTCTCTCGTGAAATAAAGTAGTGTGCAGCTAAAATCACGCCAGAACAGACACGGCATCCACGTCCAATAAAAGAACATTTTAAAAATTAAGTAACAAACTGAAAATCATCGACGAGAGTAAAAAAGGTGCGGGGGTGATTCAATTGCCAAACACAATATGGAGTATCTAAAGCCACAATCTGTAAAATAAATGATTCAAGTCACAAATTTTACAATGTGTGTTAGATAACACATGGGCTGAAAAGTACCGGGCCTAACAAAGAAAACACGGTTTTTTTTGGTTCAAAATGAGCTTTATTCATCAACGTAATCTCCATCAAGAGCAACGCAATCATTCCAGCGCCGCTCTAACATTTCAATACCACTTTTGTAGAACGATTTATCTTTTGCCTCAAAATAGGCCTCAGTTTCAGCGATAACCTCTTCATTCGTGCGAAATTTCTTACCGGCGAGCATTTTTTTGAGGTCTGCGAACAGCCAGTAGTAGCTGGAAGCCAAATGTAGCGAATACGGTGGATGTGGCAGCAATTCGAAGTTCAATTCATGTAGTTTTGCTATTGTTTTGATTGACTTGTGACACGGTGCGTTGTCTTGATGAAACAAAATTTTTTGCTTTGCCATATGCGGTCGTTTCTTTGCAATTTCGGCCTTCAAACGCTCCAATAACGCTATATAATATTCACTGTTGATGGTATTTCCTTTCTCAAGATAGTCGATGAATATTACACCACGCACATCTCAAAATACCGAGGCCATAACCTTTCCAGCCGATTGTTGTGCTTTCGGGCGCTTTGGACGAGATTCACCAGTTGCTGTCCACTCAGATGACGATCGTTTTGATTCCGGAGTGAAGTGATGGATCCATGTTTCATCCATTGTCACATATCGACGCAAAAATTCCGGTTTGTTACGTTTAAACATGGCCAAACACTGCTCAGAATCATCAACACGTTCATGTTTTTGGTCAACAGTGAGCAAACGCGGCACCCACTTTGAACAGAGCTTTCTCATAGTCAAATGCTCATGCAATATAAAGCCAATACGTTTTTTTGATACCTTTACGATGTCAGCTAACTCACGCAACTTCACTTTTCGATCATTCAAAACGATTTTGTGGATTTTTTTGATGTTTTCTGGTGTTACCGCCTCATTTGGTCGTCCACTGTGATCTGCATCATCGGTATCTCTACGACCACGTTTGAAGTCAGCAAACCAACGTTTTATTGTTGTTTCTGATGGAGCGGAGTCCCCATAACACTTTTCAAGCCATTGCTTCGTTTGAACGGTATTTTTCCCATCAAGAAGCAGTGTAAAATTAAAATACGAAATTGTTTTTGATCCATTGTTTTGAAAATAACAAAAGTAGCTTGACTCACAAACTAATGAATAGAATATCATGAAATTTTAACAGCTGTCTTTTGAAGGTTAGTACTAACTGAGAGAAAGGTGACTGCAATAAAACTAGCGTCATCTATGTGTTAGACCCGGGACTTTTCAGCCCATGTGTTACATACGGAGTGTTGGAAAAATTTGCTTTACTCCAGTGATGATTATGACGATGAAGACAATCTACCGCTAACCATCATTAGAAAACAGTTACTATCTGATGCTGAAGTTATTGGCAGTTCATCATCGGACGTTCCCAAGTTATTAAAAACGATATATCCTGATATTGTTTGCACAATTACCGATGTTAGTTTATGGTATGACGATAAAGAGATGGATGATGCGCATGAAGAGGAAGATGGGGTGAGTGAAGATGATGACCCTCCGATTGATATAAAGAATACAGTAAGTGACGCGCTAGCTGTAGGAATTTTTAATCAAGCGTTAGATTGGGCTGAAGAAAAAGGCATATTATATTCGGATATTTTAGTGCTCCGTAAACTACGGGCAATGGCATTATAAAATAACAAGCTTGAATAAACGCAAACAAAAATAAGACATTATTTTTGAAAATAATGTAAAATTTATTTTTTATTTTTTATTATGTGTATTATGTTATTCATTCATATTTTCTTTTATGCAATTTGTTTATAAATGAAATAAGGCTTGCTAATATAAACTTTCTGTAATGTGAACAGTGCTTGGCTGATATCGTTCACATAACCGAGGGTCTACTGCATATGAAATAATACACCTCAATAGTATCAATCCAAAGATCAAGCTCACCATAGAAATTGAAAACCAAAACCAATGGAATCAAGAAACAGGATGGCATAGTTAGAAGGAGTGGCGAAAACCCTTGTGTCAAGGCCTCAACGGTTAGATGATGCCGATCACATTTGAACTGAGAGCAGCGAGATCAAAAATATACTGCGAACCAACGGCTTCACCATCAACACCTTAAACAGAGCCTTCCATGTGAAAACGAAGCCAATGGACCCTACCACCCATGTAACTAAAACGTATCTCCCTTACGTAAAGGGTACAATGGACAAAATAAGTAATATATTATGGAAACAGTAAATTTTCCACCGACAGAAAAATTGGACAAATTCTGGATAATCCGAAGGGTAAGATACCACTGGAAGCTCAAGAAGTATATGAGTATACCTTGTAGGGACTGCAACCTTTCTTATGTAGGCCAAACAAACAGGAAAATAGGTGTCAGAGGAGAAGAACACAACAACACTAGTGGTACGAGTAAAACAGACAACCTCAGTTTTAGCTTTAGATGACGTTAGAAACGCAACCCCCACCTCCAATGCAGCAACGTATAACTAGGCGCATAGTTGTGCACCCACCAGCCGATCTTTAGTTTTATCTAGTGACGACAGACCATCTCCTGAAGACGACGAGTGTAATCTCGTTACAACGTCGAGGACCACACTCGGCCAAAAGCCTGAGAATACGTTTTCATCATACGTTATATCAATTATTAATTACTAGTTATATAAGTACTTACTACGTCAAATTTAAACGTTTGAGAAAATTAATGAAACGTGCTGGGTGGATTGAATAGCTTAGGAACTGCCACTTCCGGTTCCAAGCTCGGATAAAGGAGAAAGGTTCTCAGATCAGGTTAGCTCCCTGCCTGAGGGAAAAAAAGGTAAGATGTGTCTTGGAACTGGAAGGATATAATGCTGGAGACCTACTTCCGAGGAGGCATAAGAAGAAAACAAGCAATAGCATACCTACCCCGTATAGAAAGAAAGACGAACAAGAAGAAGGAAAGGTAAAATCAGAACATATATAATACCATAATCTCCGCGAATAGACTGCCTATTTTTTTAGAGAAGTCTGGATACTACAGCCGGATGATGTACGTAGAATGAAGTTCACTTGAATTTGAATAAATGTATTGTAGATATCATAGACACCATACTTATCAATAAGTTGTGAATATTATTCCTAGTCAGTCATTCATCTGTGAGCGACCTGGGTGTGTTGTTTGATGTAAATTTGTCATTTACACACGAAATGCGTACAAATATCTAGGTGTTACTTTAACTTCCGATGGCAGAGATGAAATAAACATACAGAATAAAATAATAAAGGGAAAACTATAATTAGACAACTGCATCCTGTGGTGTGAAATGACAATATTTCGAAGAAAACAGAAACCTGGATGTTCCACTCTTTTGTTGAAAGTATTATATTTAAACAATTTTTTTATGTTTGAATAAAAACACTAAACATTCGGAAATATAAATAGCAAACATGGTCAAAAACCTGTTAGCTTTAAAATTGATTGTAATTGAGGCGCAACATTAAACGCAGAACTTTTTCCCCACACTTTAAATCCGGATAGCAGACAGAAGAATAAACCAGTCGTAGTACATCAGCGCTAACTACATCACGTAGTATTTATGTACAATAACAAAAAGTACTTACTTTCTTATTAACTAGATCTATATAACTATTACACTTGAGACAGTCATCCATAACAAGGCCTAAAAGACGTGCTGAATGTTGTACATCATAGTACATCGTACTTATTAAGAGATAGAAGCTCAGGATAATTCATTTCCTTCACCTTTAAGAGGATAATGTTGGTTTTACTGTGATTAAGAATTAAACTATTAGCAGTTAACCATTCTTCAAGTAATTTCAAGATACTGACGATCTAACGTTCGAGTCAATATAGCCCAAACTTCATTCTATACCTCGATCCAAAGCAGACATTATCGATAAAACAAACAGCACTTACCGTTTATATTGAGTTCGGTGGCAGCTTTACTACTGTCCCCTACGGTCGTCCCATAGGAGATCGCAGAACCCGAACTAGTACTCCTCCTACCATTAATCTGACCGATCGTAGTCAACTCCCCGTCAGAAGGATGCAGGAAATGATCTCCGTATCTCGGATTATAAGTGGAAGTCCTGTGCTGGTGTATCGAATTCAAGATTATATTGCTGGAAGTCCTCGATAACGCCTTCCTTTGCCTAATTGCCTCCTTGTATATCCTGCAATACATCACCACCATCACGATACCGGGTATCCAAAAACTTATCGAGCTGCTTATGATGGCGTAATAATTATTGACGATGAATTCACACTCGTTAGGATGCGCCAATCTGTGAGCTTTATGCTTTTCCGTCGTGTACCACCCCAAGAATATAGGCGTAAAGCTGATCAACGCTGGGAGTATCCAGACGTTCGCTAACATGAAGCACACCATCTTATTAGTCATCGTTATCGGATATTCCAGCGGTCTTACGATGGCGTAGTATCTATCCACGCTTATGCAACATAGGTGGAGTATGGAGGCTGTCGAAAAGTAAACGTCCAAGGAATTCCAAACGTCGCACATGAAATATCCGAACAACCACTGACCGCTTAACTCGACGCTAGCGTTAAAGGTCATGGCGCATAGCGCTACCAACATATCCGCCACCGCTAGGCTCACGACATAGTAATTAGTGATCACTCTTAATTTACGATGTCTATGGACACT